>OX465253.1:7074244-7147401 GCA_949987775.1 Aproaerema taeniolella | reverse complement strand
CCTAATTCTTTATTGCACAGGACATCACACACAATGCTAGCTATGCTAGCATGATGATCGCGAAAAATTCTAACAGCAGAATTATCACAAACGACTATCGCGTCCTATCGGGTCATAACGTGAATCTATGTTGTGTTCATCAGGCGTTTTCCGTACTTGGCCTTTAAATTGGGCCATTGTGCGATGTTTTGGGCTTTCTATTCCAGCCAGCTAATGTCCTAAAAGAAGCATGCAAGACTCTAAGTTCTTAGATGCCCTCCGCCACCCCATCCGAGCACGACGAGTCCGTACCCGCTATAGCTACAAACGCAGTACAAAATAGGACAAAAACAAACAAATATAAACAAATATTGACTTAAGCAATTACTGTTTGAACTAAAAACTGTAGCAGTTGCGTTTCAAAGAATAATGGGAAAAGCTTTGCAATGAGTTTGCATTACTTTGTTTATGTAGATGATATAATCTTTGCTAATTACCAACATTATAAATGAAAAAGTTTGTTTGTATCACGTTTCGAAACTGAATGCTTTAACATTTAACTTACTTGATCACTATTGGACTAAAAAACGGTTCCTGATGCTTTTCAAGAAATAATTGAAAAAGATTTGCATTGAGAAATTCATATTGTTTTGTATATCTAGACGATATCATATCATAAGTATAAATAAAAAGTTGCAATTTTTAATTTTTAATTAAGAATACTATAAATTTGACTTGAAAATATGATAAAAAGATTCTTCAGTACTTTCTTAACTGAGACGTGATTGGAAAAATATGTGACTGTTATTGATTTTCATTATAATTACACTTTTTTTTAATCCTCTTTTGGGTGTTATTAAAAATAGTGCTTCTAATACCGCCCATTTATTGTATCGGATGCTGAGCACTTAAATAAATATTATTTGTTATAATTTAAATAAGACAGTATAAGAATAAAAAGTTTAATTATTAGTCGTATAGGAATGTAAAATATCAACACAGAAATGAAAAATGTACAAACTTCTTAATATGGACTAAGAAACGAAAAATCCTTAATTTTAATCATTTTTAACGACAAAAAATAGGTCACATCTCATTTTTTATAACAAATAACGGTATTTTAACTATTACAATTTGAAAATACCAAAAAAACTTTCCTTATATTGGGCGTTATTAAACAAAATCGGGCAATGGCGCCCTATGATAGGGGGGAACTAACTCTCAGTGACAAAAAATACTTATAAACTTAATCATACTTAGAATGAACATGAGATCAAAATAGAAAATTCGATATGGGTTCCTTGGGGAAAATTGTTCAGTTTCATGGGGAAAGTCATATAAAATAGCTAACTTGCATATTTACGCTTTGTTTTATTATTCTGACATGTTTTGCAATGCAGATAAAAGCATGTAATTAAGTACTGTTTTAATGAAAATTAAGTTGATTTTTCTAAGGTGTAAAAACGCCCACACATGGTAATAGAGCCCAACGGACAATTGACTAGGCGTTAATATCCTACTGGACGTCATTAATATTATACACGTATTTTCTTTAAATTACCGCAATTTTTTTCTTAAATCTTCAGCAAACATGTACCTACGTTATTACTACTCCTACAAGGTGAATTTTTTTTTTTTCAAAATATATATTTTAAAAAAATATACGGTTTTGTCTGGTAATTTTTTACTGTAGCATCGGCCGTGACCGTTATTCGAAAAGTACGACGTGGTTCGCGCATGCCGCGCTTGTGTTAGACGTGTTCCTATTGGTGTAATCTTTGTGTACGTGAGCCAAAACACGCGGTTATTCAATTAAATGTGTGTTTTCTGTAACTGGCGTTATTTGACACTGGGCGTTAATCGCCAGACCTACCTTAATTATTGAAGTAATTAAGCATAGACGTAGCAAGCCAATGTAGAAGCATATTTATTCAAACTTTAATCTAACAGGCGGTTATGAAGTAATGAGACTTACTTATTGTGATTAGTAATATCATGCAGCGGGTAAGGTTTTGGCCTCGGATAGTCCATGGGCCGCCTCAAGTGCTGGGCCAAAGCACACACGTGTGACACCGGCGCCATGCAGGGCCGCATCAGAGCTGATAGCACCACGCCTGGGTCTGGGTCTAGCACTGGAACATATTACGTTAGCTACATTGGAGCTTCGATATGACTTATTGAGCGATTGACAAGTTTTTGAATATGATATAGCCCAATAGGTTTACTTTGAGCTTTTCTAAATGCCGCATCGAATGAAATGATTTACGCAACAATATTGGTGTCAATTTTAAACATTAAGACTATGGTACATAGAATAAAATACTACGCCTGGTGGGGTGGCGATATAAAATAATAATAAAGTGACATATAAGAAAGAGGCTGCCTGTTTCTTGGATAATATTACTGACCATTCATAAGGGACCATCCATAAATTACGTCACACGTTAAGGGGAGGGGAGGGGGTCGCCAATGTGTGACATTGTATGGCAAGGGGGTGGAAGGGGTCATAAGTGTTGTGACGTCACATTTCAAAATGTGTTATGGGTATCAAAACGTGTTAACTATTAACGACAAACTTAACCTCCTCAGTCCCAAGCACTCTTTTTACGTTTTTACTTTGGTTGAGATAATGAGTTTTGAGTTCCCAAAAAAAATAACAACTCTATTCTCTATTAGAAAATAACAAGAAATGGAAAATATGCAAAATATGTGACGTCACGCTAGGGAAGGGGGAGTCTCACAAATGTGACCAGCTGTGACAAGGAGGGGGAGGGGGTCAAAAAAATTATTAAATTCGTGTGACGTAATTTATGGATGGCCCCTAACTGAAAGTGTTGATCATTGCACCTATCGTTACATACTATCGAAACTAATGATGTACTGTTAAGTTTTTTCTTATTAAAATGATAAATATGAAAGGACTTGTGATTGTCCTTCCTCCTCATATCGATGTGATTTAAAGATAGCTGAAGATTGACAGAAGCTTCTTTTCCTCACGAAAATCTATAAAATTCTAATACTTACACAAACTTCGTAAGGCGAGTAAGACCGCAAGCAATATATATTGTAGGTACAGCAACATAGGACCATCGGCGAATATGAAACCCCATAGGTTTGGCAGCTCCGAACGGGGGAATTCACGACCAAACAAGAGACGCACCCATCGGCTGAAATAAGATTTTATTTATTATTCATTCGTAGTACCTAATTATAAACGCTACACACTCAAAGGCCTACATTAAGGTTTTCCCTTGTGTCGTGGGTCCCTTGGAACGCTCATAAAGACAAACACAAACACCCATGACCCGAGAACAAACATCTGCTTTTTACACAAATGTTTGCCCCGACTGGGGATCGAACCCAGGACCCGCTGATCAAGAGGCAGCGTCACTACCACTCGACCAAGCCGGCCTAATTGATGTTATATTATTCAGAACATCATCAATTATTCAGACCTTGCTACATCTTCGACCACATCGATGCCCATGAGATAGGTTGTCGTCAAGAGCGAACCCATTCTTTAAAAATAAAAAAAATGTGCCATTTTACATTCTCCACGCCATGTCCGGCTATGGCCACTCCAGCATATGATCGATGTTGTCGCGATGGTACGGTCTAGTTTTTACTAAGTACTTACATGCCAAAGAGCTCTGTAGTAATGTTGCAGCGGTCCAAATGCGCTGCCAATTCAGGATCTTGTGGCAATAAGTACTCCTCACGAAACCGTTCCAAATACCGAACCACTTCATTTGGACTCTGGTGAGTTAGAGATACGTATATTGAATAGAAAAAAAAGATTAGATAGTTGTCCAGGGCCTCGATTCTGTAACTTCAGTTGTGTGTTGTGTGTCAATGGAATGGAGGCCATTTTATCTGTTCAGGCGGCGAAATTAAGAACTATTTAATTTTCATAAACTTGCTGACAGCAGAGCCACCGCCAACCGAACGTAAAGTTGTAAACTACCTAGCAACTGAAAATTCAGTTGGCGGTGGCGCCATCAGTCAAAGCAGCCGTCATTGGATGTATGAAAATTGGATAATTCTCAATTTCGCCACCTGAACGGATAAAACGGCGACCAATCCATCGACACACAACTGAAGTTACAGAATCGCGGTCCTGGGATTTAACATCCATCCCAATATTATAAATGTGAAAGTAGCTCTATCTGTCTGTCTATTAATTATGATGTCACGCCTATTAAACTACCTAACCGACTTTGATAAAATTTTGTGGACGGACAGTCTACATTTTTCTCGAAATTTTGGAGCGCGATATAACCAAATTTCACGCGGCCGAAAAGCTAATAATTTTTTAGACAAAGGTTTTGATCTTTTCAATACACTTAAACAACTGACCACGCTTTTGAAGAGCTAGCTTGCAAGAATCCACACGAAAAATATAGTCACTTACGTGAATTTGCCTGGAAGGAGGGAGCCTTCCGCAGGATGTAGGTACTGCATCGCCAGTTGAATAGAACTTTTCTAAGTCTCTCATAACGGAACTGAACAACATACTGAAATTAAATACAATAATAAAAAGATGTATCAATGATGAGGAAGAGGATTAAATATCGCACATTTTTTGTCGTGGTATGAACGTAGTCGCATAATGAGAGGTACGAAATTATGAATATTTTGACCCAACTACTAGCTATAGGGTCCTATTGGGAAAAGTGTGCCAAAATTGCGTCGAGCAATGCCACTTGGCATGGCTATTCTACAGGTCAAACTGAGCTGAAAAAGCCCGTTAGCCAGCTCCGCGACAGGGGGGAGGGGGAGGGGGTTAAAGTAGCGAACTCCCGGCGTTTAGAAAAAAAAATCTAGTGGATGTAATTGAGGTACAAAGTCAAGTTTGGTGTCGTTTTCGGATAAATAGAAGATGGCCAATTCATTGACCACCTCATTTTTGTATGTTTTCATAGAAAAAAAAATAAAAAATGCATAAAACTCTGCATTCCAAGTGTTAAAAAAATATAAACAAACCCCAACATTTTCAGATTTTTATATGGAAGATGGTGAACAAAAAATACTCACTAAAGGCTCTTTAAATGTAGATTACAAAAACATTAACATCAAATAACTTATTACCTAATGGTAATGTAAAAAAAAAAGAAAACTTATTGCGGTATTCAAATATCTCAATTCCGGCGCTCGGGAAAAAATATATCTAGTGGATGTTATTGAGGTAGAAAGTCAAATTTGGTGTCGTTTTCGGATAAATCGAAGACGACAAATTTATTGGCCATCTCATTTTTGTATGCTTATATAGAAAAAAATAAAAATAGCTACAATTGTGCATTCCAAGTTTTAAAAAATATAAAAAAATTCCTTTATTATCAGATTTTTATATGGAAAATAGGAAAAAAAAACTCAGTTAAAGCTCTTTAAATATAATTACAAAAACAAACAACACAATTATCTTTTTACCTATTATTAATGTAACAAAAATGATTAATTGCATTTTAGCTCTTTTCGTACTATGGCGCTGAACATGGTCGTACATAAGTATAATATATTTTTGTTACATTAATAATAGGTAAAAAGATAATTGTGTTGTTTGTTTTTGTAATTATATTTAAAGAGCTTTAACTGAGTTTTTTTTTTCCTATTTTCCATATAAAAATCTGATAATAAAGGGATTTTTTTATATTTTTTAAAACTTGGAATGCACAATTGTAGCTATTTTTATTTTTGATGGCCAATAAATTTGTCGTCTTCGATTTATCCGAAACCGACACCAAACTTGACTCTGTACCTCAATTACATCCACTAGTTTTTTTTTCTAAACGCCGGGAGTTCGGTACTTTAACCCCCTCCCCCTCACCCCTGTCGCGGAGTCGAGGTTGGCTAACGGGCTTTTTGGGCTCAGTTTGGTCCATAAAACGTCCATGCCAAGTGGCATTGCTCGACGCAAAATTGGCCAGGTCTCCAAACAACGATGCCCAATAGGACCCTAGCTATACTAGAAAATTGCGGCTATCTATGAAAGCATGAATCGATCAGCTTTTTCTAAGTCCTTTAATATCCAGTGCCTAAGACTTCTCTCTCTGATTCTATAATTCGCTCTTATCGTCCTCACATTAAAGTCGCGTCTATGAGTCAAAATAAAAATAAAACCGGCCAAGTGCGAGTCGGACTCGCGCACGAAGGGTTCCATACCGTATCTCTATAAAAACGGCAAAAAAATCACGTTTGTTGTATGGGAGCCCCCTTAAATATTTATTTTATTTTGTTTTTTAATATTTGGTATTATAGCGGCAACAGAAATACATCATCTGTGAAAATTTCAACTGTCTAACTATCACGGTTCATGAGATACAGCCTCGGACAGACTTATCTTTAAAAACTGCAAAAAAAATCACGTTTGTTGTATGGGAATCCCCTTAAATATTTATTTAATTTTGGTTTTTAGTATTTGTTGTTATAGGACCAATAGAAATACATCATCTGTGAAAATGTCAATTATCTAACTATCACGGTTCATGAGATACAGCCTCGAACAGACTTATCTATAGAAACGAGCAAAAAAATCACTTTTTTTGTATGGCAGCCCCTTTAAATATTTATTTAATTCTGGTTTTTAGTATTTGTTGTTATAGGGCCAATAGAAATACACCATCTGCGAAAATTTTAACTTTCTAACTATCACGGTTCATGAGATACAGCCTGGTGACAGACGGACTGACGGACGGACGGACAGCGGAGCCTTAGTAATAGGGTTCCGTTTCTTCCCTTTGGGTACGGAACCCTAAAAAGGGAGTTTGGCTTAGGCTTAGCAGTGGGTGCTACTTTGAAAACATTTATTCAGTTTTGGTGCCTATCTTCGTAGTGTAGTACATACAGCAGCTCGTCAGGTTATCCATTTGCACTACGAAAGCCGCCGCTATTACAAGCGAGATAAAGGCGTCAAGGTTTAGCCTGATGTGCTGCCATGTTTACATACCCGTAGCGCGCTTGTTTACGGCTCGTGCGATACAAATCCTGCACACACGGGTGTGCAAGAATCGCGTGAGGGTTGTTTCAATATAAACGTACTAAATTTAATACGTACTAGCTGTCATGCTCCAAATATGCGTCGTCCAAGTAATATGTTAAAGTTTCCCTGAAACATTAAAAATGTAATAATACAAGCAATCTAATGCAAGTGTGTTCAGCTAATGCAAGTCAAGCTTGGCACTGAGACTTAGGCCTTTCAAATTTCGTGAGCATAAGAAAAATCGCACTTCATTTGTCCTGCGTGATCTGCTGTTAAAAATACAGACTATTTCACATTTAATTCCAAAACAAGCTACTAGATAGCGCTGTAAATATTTTGAAACGCAGTGCTCAAGTTGTTCCTGCAAATCAAGATCTTTGACTTTGTTTTCTGAATATACGGTATTGTGATACAGTTTTATTAAAATAGTTGTCTTTTCACCCTTAGGATGTGTCTCTATAATACATTAATTTAATCTTACCCTAGCGTTGACGGTGCATTCTTTCTGTCCATATGAAGTTCGTAGAGCAAAGGTGCGAGTATCTCATGCATGCCTTGCCTATAACCCACCGCGTGGGAACGCGCCCAGAAAAATAACACTCTCACCTAAAAAAATAATGCGTTTATTGTAGGTAATTCATGATTTGAGGCCAAATCTGATGGTGGTTTTTCGTGCTTGAGAAGTGCATTGAAAGTATTTCACTGTCGTCAAGATTCCGCAAAATTACATCAGGGAAAGACTACACACCTTTACGAATAGTCGTAGTGTTAGAACTAATAATATTCACTATTTTGACTTATTTAAGTAATATCCTTTTTTTTATTATAAGATGGGTTAACTCTTGATCTCAATCTTGACCATAAAGGTCAAAGATGAGGTCGACGATGGAGCGAGTTAACCCAGAAAATGCCTATAAATAAAGGCACTGGTACTCCCACGCACCGACGGAACACAGCAGGCTGTTTGGCGTCGGACTTCGGAAGGAGGGTGATCGCGAACCAGACGGCCCTTTACAGAGCCTACCACACCGCATGAGACCATAGGACGACACCTCAGATTCAGAAAAAAAATGAAGTGTCGTTGCCTGGGATGGATTACTAGGAGGCAGGTCTCATTTATATTTCCTTAGTCGCCTCTTACGACACCTACGGAAAGAGATGGGGTGGTGCTATTCTCAACCGATCACCACACAGCAAATCCTAAATGTTCTATGAAATGAAGCTATTTTTGACTTTGACTTGACTTTTACATTTATCATTGAATTGAAGTGTCTTTTATAATGCTTTGATTTGGGGGTTCCATAATTTGAAAGGGTTTTGTTTGGGCTTTGTTGAGTGCTCTGTTGCCTTATAAGTTTTTATTTTATTTTTATCTTAAATTTTAACGAGGCTTCAGTCAATCTAGGTGGTTATAAGTTTTTAGAGTTTTTTTTTCACCACTCGATTCTTATCGAAGTTCGAAGGAAATCCCAACGATGTAGGATACTTAATCTTTTAATTAAACGAACTGAAACTACTGAAACATAAACTTATCCTATGTTTGTTTCTATATTTGAACTCTCTAAAACTTGGTAAAGTAAGTATATTGCTTATTCTAAAATAAAAATCACGCGCGTATAGATATAATTGTATAATAAATATATGACTTACCATAAGGTCTTGAATCCGCGGATCGCGGAAGTATTGCTCGTCGGGAAATGTGCGCACAACATCTTGCAATATCAAAGCTCGCAGTTCATTGTCACAGAAATGTTGTTTCCAAGCACTCTGTGAATATGGTAAAAATAATTTACTTACGTACTGGCCAAACACGATTTTAGACTAAACTAGTTTTGCCTAGGCCAATCGGTATAGTTACTGATAGAAGTTAAGAACGCCTTGGACGTGGCCTGATATGGCCCAAGCCATCAGTGAGCAGTACCCCATGGTGCACAACCATATGGACTGGAGAAGCACAGTTTGTGGGTAATGGGGTTGTGAAATGGGTACCTTATGGGTTGGTATGAATCAGTTAAGCTTAGAATACTCTAGCGTAGAGTATGGCCGTGTCCATACGGACACGGCCATACTCTACGCTAAGTCAGTGCGTTTATTCACTTTCCAGATCCAGGGTTCAGGGTGTAGATTAGTAAAGTGGGTCATAAATAACGGGAAAGGGGACAATAGAAAATTTATGAGGCCACATGTGAGTTATGAGGAAGTCTGGGTATGTGGCATTTGTAACCCCATGGGGTAGGTACGTGAAGTACGGTATTTGGAGAAGTATTTACGGAGTACCTGGTTTGTGATTTCAGGACTTACTGTCAACTTGAGACAAGACCATGCAGCAACCGTACAACATGAGCTTGATATGCTGTTGTACTTGTTTGTAATTGTAGGTTTTTATATGATTGAGGGTTAGTTTGTAAAGAACTGTTCTGTTGTGTCCAATTTGTGTTTTTAGCTGGACTGGAAACAAATTTATTTTGGCCATGTCCACCTGAAGGTGTTGAGGTAGATGAAAAAGATCTCTCTCTCCGTGATCATTATAGTTATTCTCCAGAATCTCCAGTGCTGCACTTACTTCGTCATTCTGTGAGAGAGGATCATCGCCAATGACAGCTCGTGGATCCATGGACAGTTTGCACTTCAAGTCATTATAGAAACTTCTATGTGATTTCAAACTGTAAAAAAAATTATGATGTTGATTTGTTTTTTTTTTTTCAGAAAACTTAATAAGTAAGCTGAACATGATGAACGCTACTTTTAATGGGTATTTGGGTCAAGAAGTGATTAGCCATGTATGTTTAGTGCTGGTAATTAATAAATTTCTAAAGAAGCTTTGCTGTTCCACTGGGCACTGAATTTCATCATCCCATAACTAAAGAAAAAATGTGAACGAAGGAAATATGCACCTGTTGTCCAAGTAATTTGTAAAATGTAGTCTTATCTCCCATCTTGGGAGCTATTTAATGAAGAATGGTATTCTGCCTATGGTGTGTTAATTGTTAGCTTTGCAAAAGCCTTACAATTTAATATGGACATAAAGTGATGATAAAAAAAAAACAATCAATCACAATCTTCACTCTTTAATTACTCAATACTTCTATTTTTTTCTTGTGGTTCAGCAAAATTCGTTTTTCAAATAAGCAAATTGTCAAAAGACAAGAACAAGACAGACACTGTTTGCTGAAAGACATTAAGACATTATGCACACTAATTACATTTCCTTATTAAAATACTTTATTGACATTTCAGCTAATCTCAGTTATAAATAAAATAAAAAGACTTAGCCACTAAGTAAAACTTATAAAATAATACACTAAAGTTCTAATTCGAAGTTGTTATTATTTATTGTTGTTCTATAAGAAGTATTGTAAGTTAAAGCTTTAATTTTAATATTACTAACCCATGATACCTAAGATACAAGTAGACATTTTACTTAGTTTAGGTATCATAATATAGTGAACTACTAACAATTTTGTAAAAAAAAATTGTATGTAGCATTATTTAATAAGCATTTGGACTACTTAATTAGGCAGATAATTTAAAAATTTGATCATTATACATTTTTGTATTTAGGCTTAAGTTTTCTGAAATAAAATATCTTATCTTATTTCCACATAGTGCAGAAGACTTTAAGTAATGCAAGTTGCTAATTTCAAAAATTGTAGGGCACAGCTAATAGATGAATCTAAGAGGCTATTAAAATACCTTTTTATGATATCATCTGTTGGTGAAGGCAGGGATTGTAACAAAATGGCCCAACCAAGGCTTCGTGGTCTTGGTAACCTTAGATCAACAGCTGCATGTTTTAAATTTTCCACTGTCCAATACAACAAGTCTAACCTATGAAGTGATGCAAAAAAAAAAACATTTTAATTTCAATTAATTTCAATTACTTACACATTTAAACATATTTATATCTTGAAATTTTTAAAATAAGTAGGTATATAATTAATGAACCACAGAAAACATTTTCTGTTTAACCACAAGGATGAGAATTTAAAAACTATGAATATCAAGAATAAGTTTCCTTGCATTCTTGATTTCCATTCTGCCATTAACTATGAAATTGATACAATAAAAAGAATAACCACAAGAAATTGTGACTGGAAAACAAGGAAAAACAAAGAGACTTCAGCTATTATAACTAAGTGATAAGAATGATTAGATTATTAAAAGTATTGAAACTATTTTACTTACTCATAATCTGCAGTATCGGTAACACTGCGTGAAGAAGATCCCGGAGAAACGTCGGCAGTATTCTCCTTTACATATACAATCAATTCATTAATTAAATCACAAATTAAATTTGTTTTAACTCAAACTCAAAGTGACCTCTCACAAGACTTACCATTGTGACTAAAACGTGCTTTCTTCTGGCTTGCAAGGACTCATTCTGTAAAAAGGACTTGTACAAAAAATGCCCCCTTTTCTATATCATTACTATTTTCTTTTATTCATGGACATGAACATTTAAACGGTTATAAAATCCAGATTCCAGAGAAAACCAGTGGATAGAAACTTCCATACAAATGAAAAATACTATGAAAGCGATGTCAATGTGACCCAAAAAAATATAAGCCGGCAATGTCATATTTGGGGTAGCTATACCAAAAATATTTTAATGGTTTGATAATGTATAATAATTATGTATTTCACAAATAAATGTTGTTTTAAGAAATTTTTGTTTTCGTTATAATCAAAATAAAATAAAAACACCGTAAATAATAAGTATTCAGCAAAATCCTTTATTAAAACGCTTGTACGATTGTATGGAAATTATAATGGTTGCAAAAATATAAAGCTGTGGCAACACTATTCAATGGCTGTCACTTGTGTTTCGGTTTTCGGTTCAAGTGTTTTGTAGTCTTTTGTTTTTAAGTATTTAAGTGTTATTAGCGTAGAGTTTGAGAATTATCTCCTCCGCATTACTTAGTGCTTTTTTTGACACAGGACTTACCTAACATTTATATGAGAGAGGACTCCATTAGTTAGTGAATCGGTGTTTATGTGAGACAGGACTCCATTAGTTAATGAGCTTATTTTGTTATTTTCAAAATGAGAACTTGTGTGATTTGTGGCCTTAAGGAAGCCCACTGTGCAAAAAAAAACATTTTTTGCAAGTTTTCCTTTGGATGTCAACGGGTAAGTTACGTGAGTCAATATTGAGGTTATTAAAGTGCCGGTTGTTAACTGAGCCCCGATGGTGTCTTCCCCCTCATAGAGTATACTTACCAAAAAAACCTAACATGACGCACCGATCAAATCGTCTACTGTACGTATAATAATAATAAACTTCGGCCCCATGCATGTCTACCAATAGTACGGGACTTAATAGCCCGAGATTATGGGTCATAAGGCAAATATAATAATAATAAAATAATTTATTATCACATCAGGCATAGATAAATAGGCCCATAGATAAATACCAGACTAACATAATTTTTTTGAATTTTTGAATTTTTTATTTTACATTTTAGAGAAGATTTACAGAGAAATTTTAAACCTTTAGTACATGAATTATAAATTTTAAAAAATGCTAATTACAAATCTTGAAATATATTAATATGAAATATAATTAAAAGCTTGTTAGAAATATCTTGAACCCAAGTAGTTACTTTGTGCAAATTTTTTGCCCTTCATTACTTATTAATCATGAACCCATTACAAGTCAAAATTAATTACCTTTATTCTTAATTTCAGGTGTAAACAGTGGATCAAGGCAGTCGGAAACGAGGACTTGGTACATATACCCATAGAAAAACTGCATGCCCTTCGTCATATTTGTGAAAATCACTTTGCGTTAATTTTAGTAAAACAAAGTCAAAATTGAAGAAGCGTGCTGTACCGAAGCTGCATTTAACAGCTCCCCCACTACCTGAAGAATTACTTGAAAGCTTTCCATTACTTATAACAGGAAATAGACAAGGTGAATATTATACATTGTGGATGTTTGCAGATCTGATTTTACATGACAATTAACACAAGTGCTTAAATGGTAACACTTAGTTTTTAAAACCATTCAGTTACTTTAAATGACATATTTTCTCAAATTTTGATAACTAATAAGTCTATTCAAGCAACTTATATGGAAGCGGTGATAGCCCAGTTGGTAATGAGCCAGACTTGTAATCCGAAAGATGCGGGTTCAAATCCTGGTGCGGGCATATACCACTTAATTTGTCTTTTCGGATTTATGTACGGATTTTTAATTATCACTTGCTCAACGGTGAAGGAAAAACATTGTGATGAAACCCCCCTGTCCAAGAAAATTCATTTTCGAAAGACGAGCGGTCCACCAACCCGCATTGGGCCAGTATGGTGAATCATGGCCTAAATCCCCTTCGTGTTTCGAAGGAAGGCCCGTGGGGACGTATATGGGCTAGTCATGGTTAATGTGAATTAAAATCACAATCAAGTCATTAATAGTAGTATTAGGCACAATCTTTAATTATAATATACTAGCTTTCCGCGCGGGACGTCGTTCCTGTGAGAATTTGGAAAAATTATGTAGCCTATGTTACTCCCCAAGGTCTAATCTATCTCTGTACCAAATTTAATCAAAATCGGTCGTGTAGTTTTTGAGTTTATTCGTTGAGTTTGAGTTTATGTGTATGTAACACATAAATACAAAAATATAAATCTTTTCTCTTTATAATATTAGTATAGACTAGCTTTCTGGCCATATTATTAATTTTTATTAAATTTTTCAATTTTTCTAATACTCATTCTGCTAATACGGATAGAAACAAATCCAACAAATCAAAAGCCATGAAAAAATCTACCCGGACAAAACAAAAATATTAGGCATTTTAAGGTCATAAAATAATACAGTATTGCACGAATATATCACATACTAGCTTTTCGCCCGGGACTTCGTTCCCGTGAGAAATTTGGGAAAATTATGTAGCCTAGGTGTTAATCCAGGGTGTCAGCTACCACCGTACCAAATTTTATTAAAATTGGTCCAGCCGTTCTCGATTTATATGTGTTCGAAGAAACCTGACTTTGTTTTATATAATAAAAGAAGATTAAGATAATTTTTCTCATATTAATAAAATATTTTGTTTCAGTTCCTGATCTTGGGGCTTCGATACAGTTACCCGCCACCAGCAGACAACTTCAAGTTGACAGTTAGTATTTTAATGAAATCATGTTATTAATAGTAGTAATAGTCACAAGATCTATGATTTTTATAACGTTTCTGATATTAATAAAACATTTTGTTTCAGTTCCTGTTCTTGGGGCATCGGTAGAGTTACCCTCCACCAGCAAACAACTTCAAGTTGATAGTGAGTATTTTAATGAAATCATGTCATTAGTAGTAGTAATAGTCACAAGATCTATGATTTTTACCTTATAATAACGATATAATGTTTCTCATACTAATAAAACATTTTGTTTCAGTTCCTGTTCTACACTACGTTTGCCAAGATGTGGTCTCCATTCGAGAACCTGTCTACTCCAACGCTCGTCGTTTCTGCGACAGACATGGCTAGCCCACTGCCACTTCAGCTTGCTACACTTTTGGATAATATCCATCACTCCGGTTTTCTGTCGGATGACCTTGTTTCGAATTCTATCCCTTAGCGAGATCCCGAGCATGGAGCGTTCCATAGCTCGCTGAGCGACGTGCAATCGGTGGGCCAACCTCACTGTCATGTTCCACGTTTCGGCTCCGTAGGTCATGACTGGTAGGACGCATTGATTAAAGACCTTGATCTTTAGACTCTGCAGGAGTGGCGACGAAAAGATATGACGCAGCTTCCCAAATGCTGCCCAGCCAAGCTGCACTCTTCTGGTGATTTCCCGCTCGAAGTTGTCTGTACCTAACTGCAACGTTTGCCCGAGGTATATATTCCTGAACAATTTCGAGCGTTACACCGTCAACAGAGATCGGCCTGGGCATGACATGATCATTGAACATGACCTTGGTCTTGTCCAAGTTCATTCCAAGGCCGACACGTCTTGAGGCAGTGTTAAGGCTGTGCAGCATTTCTTGCAGGACTTGTGGTGTTTCTGCCAATATTATTATGTCGTCTGCGAAGCGGGGGTGCGATAGAAATTTGCCGTTGATATTGATGCCCAGTCCATTCCAATCTAGCGTCTTAAAGACGTCCTCTAGAGCATTGTTAAACAGTTTCGGGGATATGAAATCCCCCTGTCTAACAACTCTGAGCAATTGGATTGGTCTTGTACGGTGGTTTTGTACTTGGACTGTCATCGTTGCCATATTATATAGGCTTCTCAGCACCTCCACGTATCGCTAATCGACTTGGCAATGCTGCAAGGACTCCAGAACGGCCCAGGTCTCGACTGGCTTTCTCGTAGTCCACAAAAGCTAGGCACAGTGGCTGGTTATACTCTTTGCACTTCTGCATAACCTGCCTTACTGTGTGGATATGGTCTACAGTATAGCCTTTGGGAAACCCTACTTGTTCCGGTGGCTGGAAGGCATCAAATCTAGCAGCCAGATGATTGGTGACGACTCTCGAAAACAGCTTATAGACATGGCTCAGGAGCGTAATCGGTCTATAGTTTTTCAAGAGAGTATTTTCCCCTTTCTTGAAAAACAATGCTACTGCGCCCCTGCTCCACGCTTTCGGGGTAGTCCCATTGGTTATTACGGAGTTGAAAAGCCTTTTGAGCTCCTTGACTACCGGTCTAAAATGCCTGACTCCCACTTCGCTTATTATATGTGCCAGTATAAGTATTACATAGTATAAAATCAGTCCTTCCATCCAAGAGTATTTAACATAAAAATCGGAATTCCACTTGTGCACCATGTTTCCAATTTGTAATCAAATAAACCCTTTGCAGATTTGATATACATTTTACATTTGTAAAAATGAGAAATTTAATCCTAATAGAAATTGTAAGAATTTTAATGTGTTTTGTAACTGTTTTAACAGAGTCAATATGTAGATTTGTAGATGTTATATTAGTCATTCTTAATAAATAACATACACTCAATATAATCTGTATTTTTTATTTTATTCATTCATATTACCTAAATAAAATTAAATGATTATATTATCGATATCGATACAATTTGTCGATAAAATTATGACACACTAATGTATCGACAAGAACATCACTAGTACTGTCAATCGTTTTTTTTTTTTTAAATTAGTTTTTTGTGGTAGCATTGCCATTGACATCGCGTTCATATAAGTATTTATAATCTATGATGTTCGACTATGATGCGACCAATGTATGGAGTTCCGACTTTGGAGAAAACCTACTACCACCGTTGACCAAATAATATTATTTAGAAATGTCAATGTCAAACTGTCGTATCCAATTTTTTTTTTTTAGCTGGACTGGAAACAATTTATTTTAGCCGTGTCCACCTTAGGTGTCAATGGCTCAGGAGTTACGTTGGATGAATAAGATCTCTCTCTCCGTGATCGTTAAATCGTTATAAATAGTTTTTCAGAAGATAGGTACGGCAACCGTACCTAACTATTATACCTCAGGTTACCACACGTTTGCACTCTGTGCTATTGTGATAAGAGCGATTTAGCAATGAAAATGGAGTAACCTGATGCGCTGCTCTCTGTACATGATTTAAAGTCGCGCCTTTTCATTCCACAATTGTCAATCTGCGATATCCGGAACTTTCGGATATCGTACTCGTATTGTATTGAGTGAGTACTAATGTTTTGTTTGTGTACGTCTCTATACACGTTTCATGTTGCGTAAAAAAAAAGACAGAAAGAAAAAGCAAATGGTCGATTGTCGTTGGATCTATGGATCTTTCTCTTTTTATTATACGAACGCGCCCGCTGCTTCATAAAAGGATTTTTGTTACCTCTATGCTGAAAATGGTTTTATAAATCACCATTAGCGTGTGAGTGATATTTTGCGTATTGTTGTTCGAGAGAAGGTACTTAAGAATCGCGATGTGCTGCCAGCAATTAACCGTTATGGTGTTCGTGCGCGGGGTTGAATCGCAAGCGCTGCCTCTTTTCCTGCGATGACCATAAGCGGGAGTGGGAGCCATGATCGCCAACTTGCCTCTGCTATTTGCCAACGGCAACCCGACTTCTTTGACGGATATCACTGCTGCTGAGCTGGAGAGGTTCATCACATTCATGGTAACATGTTCCTGGGGGCATGATACTGCCAGGGAAATCAAGCAGCCTCCATGGTGGCCCAGCGATGTCGCCTTTTCGCACCCTTTTACCCGACCTGAGTCGATACCCAAAGACTGGGAAGCAAGGCTTAAAAATCTGGTGAGGAAATGCTATGATCATCACAAGAGTGCTTTCTTGTTGGTGTTCTCGGCACAACTGGCCCGGTACCCGCGCAACCGCCTCCGGTACGTAGACAACCGCGACCACACCACGTCTCTCTACTACCGACCCAACAGCCGCCTTCTAGTAACATTTAGGAACGAGAACCTTTTCTATGACAAGGGTTCTATAGATCTGGAAGAACCTCAAATTAAAACTGCTGACATCTACTTGTGTGATAATTGCGATAGCCATTTTGATAACTTTGACAACTTGAAAGCACATGAAAGACTATGCAATAATGAATGTTTACCATCTAGCACATGCAGCAGTAGATTGCCCGAATTTCTTTCAGCCCTGAAACTAAGGCCGGTGGGTGAACAATTTGAACAAAGCTCGACAAATGATGATACTCAAAATAGACCTAGACACTCTCGTAGTGCTACAAATATTGACCGTGGGCCGCCATATCCATTCTCTTCTTTGGCTTATATAAGAAATGCTAAGACAAACATCCAAAGAGACACCAGCTACTCCAGAGAAAGAATAGAAAGATACTGCTGCACATCCACACCTATAGTTAAACCAGTAGGTAATAAGAGTAAAAATCAACAATTTGCTATACGATACAAACGACCTATAAATTACTGGAACCGTAAACATGTGTTTCCTAATCAGAGAAACAAAGAAATACTTGATCTCAAGGCACAGCTGATGTATCTGAAGTGCAGACCTATTACTGTAGATGTAGAAAGAATGTCGGTGAAAAGCATGGAAGCTTATATAGAAAAACTTAAAGAGGAAGCTGAGCATAGAATGGAGCTTTCAGAAGACAAGGATGTGGTGTTTGTGGACGCTAATAACTGTGATCCACCGAAGAAGATACACACGAAGGATTCATTGAAAGATGATGCAGAGTGTGAAGTGATTGATTTGTGTTCAGATGATGAATCCCCTAGTGGTAATGAGAACTGTGACCCGCGCGCAGGCGTGACGTGCGTGATGCGCGGCGGCGCGGTACTGCGGCGCACGGCGGCCACGCCCCTGTCGCTGCCGGCCGAGCCTTGCGGCGCGCGGCAACGGCCTCTGCCAGCTGCGATCTTGCATCCACACCCGGTCATCTTGATTGCACACACTCTCAACAATTTACAGACTATCTCCTTAGAATGAATTCATACTGTAATCAGGGGCCATCCATAAATTGCATCACATGTTCAGAGGTGGGGAGGGGGTTGCCAAAGTGTGACATTTTGTTACAAGTTTTGTGATGTTACATTTCAAGATATCAAAATGAGACGAGTATTAAAATATGTTAACAGAAAACTGAACCTCCTTAGCCCCAGGCAAGTTTGAATTAACTTGTCCATTTTTGTAATTAAAAAAAAATACTACTGAAAAGAGTTACGATTTTTACGAACCCATTAGAGTTACGAACCCGGGTTCTGAGTTCCCAAAAAAATCGTAACTCTTTTCAGTAGTATTTTTTTTTAATTACAAAAAGGACAATATGCAAAAATGTGACATGACTCTGTTGTCAAAAAAATTATGAAAGGAGGATGGGACAAAACGTCCACCCTCCGACCAACAGATTTGAAATGTATCTCAAATGAAAGATATCAATGTAGTAATAACTTTTTACTATGGCGACATCCCTCAAATGTGTGGGATATTCTGGGAAAATATTATTTTAAAGTCAATATTGATAACAAAAGTAACAGTATGTTCTTTAATAATTCTTTGATTATTACCATATTCATAATATTTTTGTTATATTCATATTTATCATCTCAGGTATACATTTAGAACACATATAATAATATAAATTAATAGGTGTTTTGGCAATCTTTTAATTATGTGTTATTTCTAAACCCCATGGATTTTGACATTGAATAGCTTTTAATCTCTTTAAAAATATGTATGAAACTGACGAAATACACAAAAGGTCTGTTGGAGGGGGGGGGACGGAGTCCACACATTTTTGCCCATGGTCCTTTGTGTGACGTAATTTATGGATGGCCCCTTAGACTTCCTAAATAATGCTTTTTGGTTTCTTTGTATATTGTACTTGACAGATCTGCTTGATTTGACTTTGTCAGTACCTTATTTTATTTATGTTTGACTTGACATTTTGGACTTTGTCCCTATACCTGCACCGATTCATGGAAAAACAACTATCTGCTTTTACCTCAGCCAGAAAGCATTATTTTACTTAGGGCTAGAAATACCAGTAATTTTGAGAACTGGTACCATAGACCTTGTAGTGATACTGGTATGTGACAAGTACTGGTTCAAGATACCGATACTGGTACTTGACTAGTACAGACGGCCGCAACTTGGGTTACCACACGCATGCAAGCTGTGCTGTTGCAATAAGAGCGTTTTTGGAAAATGGAGTAACCTGATGCGCTGGCCTCTGTACAAGCCCTGATTTAAGTTTAATTTATTAAGTCCTAGATACAAGTTATAATTATTTGTTTGGAGATAAAATATTTATTTCAACAAACATGTTCAGATTTTAGCCAATTGTAATTTTTATTTATCTAGTAGCATTACAATTCAAGATTGTTTACCTGTATTCTAGATTTCTTTTTCTTGAAATTCCAATTTCAAAGAAAACAATACCTGTCACTCTGTATAGTGCAATAAAGAGATGCACTGATTATCGGTATAGAATCAAATGATTATGTTAAGGAACCTGTACTGGTAAATTAATCTTTTTGAGATTTTAAGTAATATGTTTCCACATCTATACTGTGATTGTACACACACTGACATTGCTGTTACTTTGTTAACTGTACCTTTTTAATATCTTATTTATAACATCAATTGTGATCTTTTACATACCACAGTATAATCCATTGACCATGTTAATGTACCTATCTAGCTGCCATGTTTTTATAAAGGCATTTAAACAAAATTGTAATAGCATGGTTTGTGTATATTTATTGCTATTTACTCTGTACATATTAATTTTAGGGTAGTTTTGGTTTATTTAAATAAATAATAATTTGATAACTTATGCTGTTTCAGTGGCATACTTAATAAGTGGACCCATCATATCACAATGTAGCTAATTAGTGTCAATAGGGACACTGCTACTAATTACTTCTCCCATTTTGTAAGTTAGAAATTAAAAACCGAAATGTTAATTAGTAATTTAATGATGTGTATAACAAGAAAAAAATACATTTAAGAAACAAAAATTGTCAATGGAATCACATCTCTTCACTAACTCTATGATGTGAAGTTAGCGGACGACGGCTTTCTTCATCCGAGCCATAAATGACTTCTTCATCAGAGTCATTAATCATGGAAAACGCCGGGTTATCCTTTGTTATAGATGTTTCTGGAACAAGTATTTTTTCTAAAAAGTTAGGTACCTAATTTATTTTTCTATTTTTAATGTAAATAATACAAAGTACGTGAGAAACAATGTTAGTGCCTATTAAATTTAAGGGTTTGCTTCGGATTTTCTTGGGATTCCATCATCAGATGACTTGGTGTGGTGGCAATGGGACCACCTCTGTCGAACGAAAAAAAGAATTTGAAAATCGGTCTATAAATGGCGGAGAAATCGGTGAACATACAGAAAAAAAAATCATACAGTTGAACATAATATTACTTATTAAGTGGTTTTAAAGTCTGTTAAAAAGGACGAAAATTGCTTCCAATCCAATGTTGCACTTCAAGAACATGATTAAGTAAACTGGAATGTTTTTATCAATTAACTTTGTTTTATAATGAATCATCTCCAGTGTATATTTACTTCGTGATGTTAGCGGAATTGCGAATCATTATGGCAAACATAATACTCAAAAATATAGGTAAATCGTTTAAATGAGTCTTCTTCGCCCGCACGGCGCGGCGGCGCGGTAAGTGGACGCGGGGGAGGCGACAAAGGGGGCCGAGAGAGGTGCGGGCGGGAGAGTAGAATTTTAAATTATTGCGTTCTATCCTGAAATTACTAAAAAGAAAACTTAATAACTCATGCAAATCCTTACTAAAATATTATAAATGCCAAAGTAACTGTCTGTCAGTCTGTCTTTCACGTCTAAACTACTGAACCGATTTTGATGAAAGGTACAGCCTGGGAAAGGACAAAGGCTACATTTTATCCCACAGTTGGGCACGATACGTGGGTAACACTGAAAATGTTTAGAACTGGCCAGTTAGAAACATTGCTACTGAAAACTTTTTTTGAATTTCAATTTTAGAACTCTTTGGTAACCTAATGTAGTATATTGCATTCATTTGTCATTTGTTTTTGAGCATTGGCGGCAAATCTAAAACTCTTGTTACACGTGAAAATGAACCTAACGCGAGAAAATTTTCGGTCAATGATTTATTATGACTTTCGTTGTGGGCTTACTCAACAACAAAGCTATGATAGGCTGCGATTAGCATTTCTTAATGAAGCCCCGTCTCGTGCCACTATTTACAATTGGTTTAACGAGTTTAAGCGTGGACGTAGCAATCTCAATGATGATCCGCGTGAGGGACGTCCTTTAACAGCGACTACTGAAGATAACATCAGTGCTGTGCGACGCATGATAGAGGAAGATAAGAGAATGACCTATCAGCAGATACGGGCAAGCCTAGGCATTGGTATGAGTCAAGTTCAAAAAATATTACACGAACATTTAGGCGTCAGGAAGCTTTGTGCCAGATGGATTCCCCATACTTTAACCGACGACCAGAAACACATTCGCATGGACTGGTGTCGCCAAATGGTAAATAAGTTCAACGGCGGTGACTCAAATGCTGTATTTGACATCGTCACAGGTGATGAAACCTGGATATATTGCTACGAACCCGAAACCAAAAGACAATCAGCTCAGTGGGTGTTTCCTTTCGAGGATCGGCCAACTAAGGTAAAGAAAGGAAGAAGTCAAGGAAAAAAGATGATTGCCTCATTCTTTGGTCGGAAAGGTCATTTCGCGACAGTTGTGCTAGAAGATGGAAGGACAGTTACTGCAGACTGGTATGTCAATCGCTGTTTGCCTGTTGTCTTGGAAAAAATTCGACAGCAGCGCCCTCGAAGCAGGATCCTCCTTCACCACGACAATGCTTCAGCGCACTCCGCAAAACGGACTGTTGAATATTTGACTATGGCAGGTGTCGAGATAATGAGTCATCCGCCATACAGTCCTGACCTGGCGCCCTGCGACTATTATTTATTCCCAAGAACTAAAGATAAAATTCGAGGTATTCGCTTTACGAGCCCTGAAGATGCGGTGAAAGCGTACGAAAATGCCATAGAAGAGACCCCTAAGGAAGAATGGGCCCACTGCTTTTCTCAGTGGTTCCATCGAATGCGACGATGTGTAGAGAGGAACGGAGATTACTTCGAAAAACAATAAAAGTATTGGCAACTTTCTACATTAAGCCGTTTTTCATTTTCTAAAAATTTTCAGTGTTACCTAGGTATAACCTGCAGTCCACGCGGGCGGAAAGCTAGTGGCTTAATAAAGATACAGGTGGCCAATTTAAGTACAGTCACGATAATAAATAATTTTCGTGAGTTACTCGTACATTGCTAATATTGGTTTTTTCTTCGGAAAAGTCACGTTGCCAAAATGGCTCAAATGCCGTTGAAAGTTGATCCATTTAAATAGCTACCAGTCTATTCATTCATTGATATACTAAGCTACGATTTTCCTTGACATTTGGAATTATCTGTACTAAGGAGGTTCTCTGTTAATATAAGTGGGCACTACGAAGTATTAAAAAGTAACAATCAATGTCGACTTCACTAGCCCGCATTGGCGTATCTAGGTTTATTTTCTAGGGGGGGCCAGGTGAAAATTAAATGTACTCTAGCTTAATACGCTGTGTATTCAAAAGTAACTAATACAGTATTATTATTATTTTATTTTTTACCAACCCATATACGTCCCCACCGAGGGGCACGGGTCTCTCTTCGAAACACGAAAGGGATATAGGCCATAGTCCACCACGCTGGCCCAATGCGGGTTGGTGGACCGCTCGTCTTTCGAAAATGAATTTTCTTGGACGGGCTGGTTTCATCACGATGTTTTCCTTCACCATTGAGCAAGTGATAATTAGAAATCCTTACATAAATCCGAAAAGACGAATTTAGTGGTACAGGCCCGCACCAGGATTTGAACCTGCAACCTTCCGATTACAAGTCTGACTCATTACCAATATCACTGCTTATAGTTTATACAGTATCATAGTTTGTAATTATAAGTAAGTATGTAGATTTCTCGGCTGTAAACTATATATATTTTTTTAATGATTTTTGTGTGAATTTGTCAGTATTTTGGCATTAATTATAAAATTTCGAACTGGTAGCCCAACATTCTGGGGTGGGCCCTAGACCATACTGGGGTGGGCACGGCCCACCCGGCCCCCCCTCTATATACGCCTATGCTAGCCCGATGCACACACAGCAGCACATTAGGCTATACAATTAACCTTGACGTCGCCCTTATCTCGCTCATAATAGCGCCGGCTTTCGTCGTGCAAATGTGTAGCCTGACGTGCTGCTGTCTGTACGGACGACCGCAACTGGACAAAGCTTATGCTGAGCTATGGCCTTTTTGTTGCATTCTGACACACACACAACACTAGAATAACTCTGTAACCTTTAATGTGTATTTGTACTTCTGACTGTTTTGAATGTTGTGTGTAAGTTTGAAAGCAATGAATAAATTCTTTGTCTGTCTGTCTGTCAACTCAGGTTACCATACGCGTGCACTCTGTGCTGTTGTGATAAGAGCGGTTTTGCAATGAAAATGGAGTAACCTGATGCGCTGGCCTCTGTACATACATAAATACGCCCTCGCCTATAATCCCTATAGGGGTAGGCAGAGCATCAATGGTATTAGAACCATCTCATGCCATACATTTGACATAAATTCTGAGGGATATTATGATGAAACATGATATATAATAGTCAGAGGTTGTCAGCCTTTCGCCTATAATACAGCCAAGCCCTCGCGTCTCATTAACTGACCTTTACAGTATGCCTGGTAAGAGTTGGTAGCTGGTACATTCAAAGTTTTTTTTTCACTGAGTTTCGCGGGTAGTCGCTAATTAAACAAACAAAAAATGCAGACAATAGGTAGGCCAGTCTTCATTCACTCTTTTAAGCCCTTTTGAAGTTGAAACTAGACGTGCGTAATTTTTCCCGTTATGAACGCCGATTTAGGTACAAATTAGCCAATCTCCACCATACCTAATTCTAAGCGGTCGGTCCCGGCTGTTGACGATTGACTACAGGCGTTAAAATCAAGTCAGAGGCCATTGTGCGATTTGAAAACTCTTTACACCAGGGTTAGCCGAGTTCGCCACACACTGACTATACCTACACGATAAGAAGAATAAGATACCTATTTCTATCCTTACCATGTACAGAAGTTCCACCCGGAGAGAATAAATACGCTAGGATGTACATTTTGAAGTTGAAAAGACCATAGAGGGCCATGAAAGGGGCGGACGTATCGTAGTGGACCTTGGGTTGGGACGCCCAGTGGTCTTGTAGGGCGGCTGGGCCCCAGTGTTGTAGCGCCAGTAGGGTAGTTATACATGTTACTGTCCCCACTACTATTGACAGACAACGGAGGCGAATATCTAGAAGAAAAGAATCAGGTAAGACATATATATCTACGTATATTCCCGTAGGAATTCGGGAAAATTATGTAGCCTGTCGATGATAGCAGGTGATGAAAAACAAGCAGTGATAGCCATTTATGTACAGATTTCTATTGATCGCTTGCTCAACGGTGAAGGAAAACATCGTGATGAAACCCGCCCATCCAAGACAATTTCATTTTCGAAAGACGAGCGGTCTGCCAACCCGCATTGGGCCAGCGTGGTGGACTATATAATGGCCTAAAAATCCCCTTCGTGTTTCGAAGGGAGGCCCGTGCCCCTCGGTGGGGACGTATATGGGCTGGTAAAATAAAATGTAGCCTGTGTTATTCGGAGATAATGTAGCATTATATATAATGGTGAGAGAATTGTTCAAATCAGTAGTAGTTTCGGAGCCTATTCAATACAAAGAAACAAACAATCAAATATTTCCTCTTTATAATATTAGTATACTTAGATAAAGAGGAAAGATTTTCTTTTTTGTTTGATTTGATTTATTATTACATAATTGCTCCGAAACTACTGGACCGATTTGAAAAATTCTTTTACTGTTAGAATCATACATTATCCCCGATGAACATAGGCTACATCATTTTCCTGAATTATAAAGTAGATTAGTCATGAATATTGAGGAAGCTTAAGAAGTACCTATGTTTGGATCTTAAGTCAGTTCCCTGGTTTCAAATTTAAACTTTAAACTAAGTGATTTGGGTGGCGATCTGCGGGCTTAATATGCAATTTTTTTCAGATCTTTGGATTACTAAGTTACTATTACTACTCACCAAAGAAAGGCATATTTCTTAGGTCGCTGTACGCTTTTATAATCAAAACGAGTAAGTATAGGAAATACAACGTTACGGCACTGAAGAACATAATCTTAACAATCTGAAACAAATAATTGAAATCGTAAACATAATAAATAATGAAAAAAATTATGTAATTTTTTTGTTTGTTATTTCGTTTAGCAATAATTCGAAAAATGAGCCCTCAATCCAGATGGACCGTACAAAGACAGGCATAAACACTGCTCTATACGCAAATGTTTGCCCAGGCCGGGAATCGAATCCAGAAACCAGGGGGGCCGCGGTTCTGCTAGCTGGTAAAGGTTTCTTTGCGCTATCTTGAAAAAATTACCAATGCTTTAAGTCCTTGATCATCGCCGAGGGTAAGTACTTCAAATGAAGAACGGGTCAAAGGGGAATAAGATAAAGTTTACTTACAGAATAGTTAGAATTCATAGTGTAGTTGTAGGTAGGGTCATCGAAGGCATAATACTTCTGCCAAACAGCTACTATCATGGCTGGCACCCAAATCAGACCAACTATCACAAATTTGAAGGCGTAGAATGACAGGAAACTTCGCTCGTTCTGGAATAAATTTCTTTTTTATGCGACTGCTCTACGAAAATTTTCGGTGATTGTTACATACAATTCGTTTATCTACAGGGCTTTAGGTATCTCTCTTTCAAACTCTCGGGTGGTTAGTCAGTCCATGAAACTGAACAACTTTCCCAAGGAACATAGGTTTTTGAGTTCCCACAAACTTCATCAGCATATAGCACATTTTGTATGGGAGATCACATTTTTTTTTTCGTATTTAGACCTATGTTCCTTGGGGAAGTTGTTCAGTTTCATGGACTGATTAACCATCCCAGAGGTTGAAGGAGAGATATCTAAAGCCCTATATAAACACACACCTATAAATTCCTATCGGGATGGGCAAAGCATCTTGTGGTTTCAGAATCACTGAACGCCATTTGACATACAATCTGAGAGTTATCAGAGTATACTTAGTGGTGACAGTTTGTCAGCCTTTCACCTAATATACCTACCTACAAGAAAATCCTCGCGTCCCACTTCACTGGCTTCTATAGTATGCCCGGGTAGAGTAAGCAGCTGTTATATCCTAAGTTTTATTCACTCCTATCCAGCGCGGAAGCTAAGCTGTACTGCCATCTTAGGGGTCATCCATAAATTACGTCACACGAATTTAATGACTTTTTTGACCCCCCCGTCCTTGTCACAGCTGGTCACATTTATGAGGACTCCCCCCCTAACTAGTGTGACGTCACATATTTTGCAATTTTACATCTAGTAATTATTGAATTAAAACCGCAGTTCCGAAATTAGTTTTATTTCCATTTAAGTTATATTTTATACATATAGTTGCAATTGTTTTTGAGTTTTTCGCTAATAGTTCAAAGGCCCTTGTCATACTATGTCACACTTCGTCGACCCCCTCCCTCCCCCTTAACGTGTGGCGTAATTTATGGATGCCCCCTTAACATAACACGTAAGGACCAAAAAACTAGCAGTGATAGCCCAGTTGGGAATGAGCTTGACTTGTAACCGGAAGGTTACGGGTTCAAATCCTGGTGCGTGCATATACCTCTAAATTCGTCTTTTCGGATTTCTCATTAATTATCACTTGCTCGGTGAAGGAAAACATCGTGATGAAACCCGCACGTCTAAGAAAATTTGTGTTCGAATGGGGCGCGCGGTCCACCAACCCGCATTGGGTCAGCGTGGTAGACTATGGCCTAAATAAATACCCTTCGTGTTTTGAAGGGAGGTCGGTGCCCTTCGGTGACGACGTGTATGGGCTGATAAAAGAAAAAAGACAATCAAAAACCGAATGTAATGCAGGGGTAACTAAGACACGGCGTATTTTAAACGCGTTGAAACGCGCGTTCCAACGCGCGTCGTCGGCGCGTTTAAAATACTTACGCCGTGTGCTAATTTTGCATTGATATAATATTTACGTTTCTATAACTATTAAGGACTTTATTGAGTTGTAAAGAAAATTACTTTCGCGTGTCTTCGATAATAAATAACCGACAACTCTGTTTAAGGCCCGCATTATACTTTCAAAACTCACATCACATGCATTGCACAGAGGGTCGCAAATCAGATTACCACATGCGTGCATTCTGTGCTGTTACGTTAAAAGCGATTTTGCAATGAAAAAAGAGTAACCTAGCCTCTGTACCAATAGGAATACGGGTCTGGTGCAGGTACCACACCTTCATCAGCCCATATACGTCCCCACTGCTGGGGCATGGGCCTCCCTCAATAACGTGAGGGGTAAATACCATACTCATCACGCTTGGTAGACTTTTCCTTCGCTGTGTGCAGATGAACTTGCTGGCATATTTACCTTAGTCGCCGTGTGAGTCTCCGGCAGAGTAGAATAGGACCACCCTCTTTCTTACCGAAGTGTCGTACAAGGCGACTAAGGTAAATATGCAAGCAAGTTCATCTGCACACAGAGAAGGTATCACACCAAGACCCTAAAACTAATACTGCTTCCTAAAACTACCAGTTTTTCAAGCCAAATTTTGCACCGTCGACCCTTCACGATGTCGTATCGTTCTCAACCTTCTTCACAATTCCCAGTTTTGCTTCTCGTTATCGGATCCACAGACCTATATCGAGATAGACGAGAAGAGCGCTTCAAACTGTATGAGAATCTAGCGTGTCGAATTTTTCGTACCCAAAATAACGTCACGAGCGAGATTTAGTCATGGGAAATCAAGACCGCGCGGAAACGATTCAAAGGCGCTTAATTAAGTAAAACAATATTGTAAATCTGATTAAAATCGATTATCATTTACGGCATTGGTCTCAAGCAGACTGACTTAAGTCAGACAAAACTGACCGTAGATCACACTTTTTACACGCAAGGTATAGGTAAACTTTTACCGTCTATCTCGATATAGGTCTGTGATCGGATCCCTATTTTAAGTACAAAAATATCTGCATTTTTACCCCTCATTCCAAAAGTAAGGCATTCAGCTTTTGGTCTTCGCTTGCGAGTTTCTAGAAATACAAAATTTAAGCAGAAGACTCCTTAGAAATTCCCATGTGAATGGTCTGAACTTAGAGTTTGCCTTTGCCGAGATGTGGTATATGGTACGGGCTACGCCATCAGCCCGTATACGTCCGCAACAGGAGGGGTACGGGCCTTCCTCCCTCTAACGGGCTACATAAAAATATTACAGTGTTCTATTTCCTTAATGTCTCTCGGCAACAAGTGTCTGTCTCGTTCTTGATTTTTGAAAATCAATTAACTTATTAGGCCAGTCAACGAAAAGATATAGAAGAAAACGCTTGGAACACAATTTTTAAATTTGTAACTTTGGACTAGTCCTCGTCCTAGATTTGTTTTTCGTTTGTTTGCATTGAATAGGCACCGAAACTACTGGACCGATTTGAAAAATTCTTTCACCATTAGAATACTACATTATCCCTGAGTAACTATACACTACAAATTTTTCCCGAATTCCCATGGGAACGAAATCCCGGGCTGAATGTTAGTTTTCATGCTGAATGTTAGGGCTAGTCTTCAATAAAAAAGTTTTCAAGAGCGTATATCTCGAAAACTACTACCCGTTCGCGCTAAGTTTGCCGGTCCGTGGGATGCGTTTGCCGGTCCCAAACCTGATTAAACGCAATGGATGTGTCTAATTTTACCCGAATACAGTTTTTTTATCAATAATAAAAAATATTTTAAATACAGTTTCTTCTTTTTGTTTCTTTGTTTTTCTTCATTTTTTCATATCGCCAACGGCAAACTAAGAGCGAACGGGTTATACAAGATATCGAAAAACTTGAGTAAGCAAAACTTGTAACAAATTTAATCAGCTTTCATTTTGTTTAAAGTCTCGTGTCGCTAGGGCGCATAGTTTCCGAGATATATACGAAAGACCAAAAAATGGGACCTTCAAACACCCCTCCCCCCTCGGCTTAACAGCTACGGGCGGGAACTTATGATATGTTCACCGCCTACCTAGTCCAAACAAAGTTCCAAAGTCAAAAATTGTGTTCCAAACGTTTCCCGATGATGATACATTTTTTTGAGCATTCGTTGCCTGGCCTATATTCGAAATACGAAATTTGCCGAACGCAATAAGAAAACAAAAGCACAATATTTACCTGTCTTAATCCATGATAGAGAACTAGCCAAGACAGCATGACCGCTGCGAGGAACGTGGTTTGCAGTGTTGTGTCCATTAGAGGCGCGAACCACCCGCTTGACACTAACCGTAACGGAAATAAGGGGTCTGGAAACAAACATTTTACAAGCTTTTTGTTATATTTCTTCAAGTCAAATCTTGCAACTGAATTTTATGCAGTTGAGCTGTTTTGCCTACGTACGTTTAGTTTGATGTCAATGCACAGTTCGCTAAGTGACGTCATTCTAAATCCAACATGGCGGATCGCCCAAGATGGTGGACTAGTAATTTTATTGTACACTCCCACGAACTTATCAGCGAGTAACTAAAGCCACACACTTTTTCCGAATTCCCACGGTAACGAAATCCCGGGCGGAATAATACAAACTCAAGGGTTTACATTAAGTTCGTGGATAATAAACAAACAATTAAACGATAGTTTGGTTTTAGCATCCCTGATAAAGCAACACAACATATAAGACTTGGTAAGTTCCCCTAAACCTACTAGTGCTTACTTACCGTTATAAAGAAGTAAAAGCGGTAATAATATGGACAGCCACTTCTGCTCGATAGCCCAGTCTTGAGTTGAAAATTTTCTAAGAGAATGGGCGAACCAACACTGTAACAAAAGTATCACGGAATATCAATAATCCTGTTGTACGTTGTACATGCAACGGCACATTAAGGTTAAGGGACAGCTTAGCAAAATCTGAAGCCCTGAATTCAGAACATTATTCTGAATTATTTTCCAGTGGATTTTTTATATTTTCTACTTTAAAGTTAAATTATTTATCACTCACAAACTTCACCTCAATACAGTACATTATACAATAAAAAAAATGTATATCGATCAGACGATCATATTTATGGTTGACCATTAAGTATTTGCGAAGCTGTCCCGTACGACACTGTTTAAACGAGATGAAGGAAATACCTAGGAAACTACATATCTGTGTTATCAACATCATAGACAAAAACTAATGTACCTTACCGGTATTATACTTCAAATCGGTCGAAGTGAATAAAATTATTTTAAAAGTAACAACTAAACTAACTGATTTAGATAATAATGGCTTGCAAATCCCCAGGAGGATTCTGATCTTCTGGGCGTAGTTGAGGTGGCTGAAGCAGCCACTCATGCATAATGTACCCACATGCATAATGGGCCACATAACAACCTAAATGCGGAAACGGGAGCCCATATAACTAATCCCTATCCCTACTAATATTATAAATGCGAAAGTAACTCTGTCTGTCTGTCTGTCTGTCTGTTACCTTTTCACGCCTAAACCGCTGAACCGATTTTGATGAATTTTGGTACAGAGATAGATTAGAGCCTGGGAAAGGACATAGGCTACATTTTATCCCACAGTTGGGCACGATATAACCTGTAGTCCACGCGGGCGGAGCCGCGGGCGGAAAGCTAGTCACTAGATAATAATGGCTTACCGATATGATGAAAGTCGTCAGTAGAAAAAAAAATCGGAACCATGTTTCCAATTGTGTGAACGAAGGATTGTATGTCTTAAACTGAAACAAATACAAATGATAAATAGTGACTAGTTAACAGAGAACAGGTCAAACATTCGACTGGCTGCGTTTAGACCCCAAAATAAAAGGGACGGTCCGGTCCGTATTACAGAAAGCGACTCAGACTCTGATTTATACTTGAGTAGCAGTCAATGACTAAAGAGTATAGTAGCAGTCGTCTTTGTCATTTTGATAGTGAGAGAAATATACAATCAATACTTAAGTATAGGTAAAGACTCGAGTCTCTTTCTGTAACACAGGACTATCTCACCTGCCAAATCTTGGGCCAAGGTCGAGTGTTCCCGAAAAAGAAACTAGTCAAAGTACAAAGGGATCGCCGAATGCCTACTAGCCTGCCAAATGAAATTCCTTCCCAAGTCAACTGAGAATGGCTTTTTTCAATGTCCGACTACTGGAACTGGATTTTACAAGCTCTTATGATGACAGAAATCCTTCCTTATAGTGTAGTAGACATAATCTAGTATGTGGCGAACCTATAAACCCTGATGTTACAGTTATCAAACCGTCAAATAACCTCTTGACTTGGTTTAAAACTCAATCGACAAGAGCCGAGCGCGACGGTTTAATGTGCCCTCTATCTAAAGCACGGAAACGCTAGTGATAAATTGCCACTATAGTTACCCATCAGGTTCCCTGCCGCGGTATACATTGCCTAACCTCACTGGTTGATTTTAAACAATGAAGGCCACTAGGCTATGAATGAAATACTAACATAGAAGACAATCTCCCTGATATAGTAACGTTTGTGGAACTCTTTGAGTCCGTAGAAGCGTAAATTTAAAACGTAGTGCGTGTACTCCAGTGAACCAAGATGAAGAACCATTACTTCTTCGCATATTTGTTTTTGACATCTCAAATGTTGTGTTCTGTAACAAGATTTTGCTTTTTTAATATACATAAAACAAAGTCGGGTTTGTTCGAACACTTATAACTCGAGAACGGCTGGACCGATTTCGATGAAATTTGGTGTGGAGGTAGCTGATACCCTGGATTAACACATAGGCTACATCTTTTTTTCAAATTCCTAACGGGAACGAAGTCCCGGGCGGAAAGCTAGTTGGGTAAATAAGACAGGAAAATCTACACAACTAAACCGTGGGCCATGATAAAGAGTCCCATATAATAAGAGACATACAGTGATAAAATTTTCGTGAGAATTTCGTGTTTTGGATGATTTGCTCAAACTGTCGTTAATTGGGTAGCTTAATCCTAATTACCGTTCCAATTTTTAATTTAACTTCCAATCTTTTTACTAGGCTAGATCTCTCTAGCTTTTATCAGTTTGTCCTCGCAAATCAAGTTATTGAAACATAGGCTTGTCACGACGAGGGTCGGAATAGTGATATAAGCGCCATCTATGAGCGATTAAAATTACGGAAGATAAAATATTAATGGTACCTACCTACTTAATACTTTTTTATTACCTGTTTGTACTTTCGCTCTCTGGTATTAAATTTATCGAGCTGTGATCACTCAGTATTCCATCGACGGATATGCTTATTTGAAAACTTTTGTCGAAAATTTCCTCTGAAAAAAAGTTTCAGATTAGTGACGTTCGAAATACGGCGTCAGTACTGATTTTAATTCTTTATTGTACACACATAGTTTGATACTTAATTACTAAAAAATGTTACAAAGGCGAGCTTATCTCTATAAGAGATCTCTTCCAGCCAACCCATCCGGTGTCAGAAAAGTTATAAATTACGGGCACAAAACTGTGTACATTAATTATAGTAGTTATAAAAATAAATATTAACAGTTACTACTAAATTACAAAAATACAACATAAGAAATATATACATTTATATATAAATACACATACATACACACATATATATATAAGATAATATACATAAATACATGCTATTTAATATAGTGAAGAAAGATAGTGTTGTTTTACTTGCTTATTAAAGGAAGTGATAGATGGACTATTCTGAATCTGTTTCGGAAGTTTGTTCCACAGCTGCACGGCTCGGACAGAGAAGGAGTTAAAAAAGAAATTGGTGTTTGCCCCAGGACATACCAACGTCACATTCACGCATTCACGCCTAGGGCGGGTAGAGGGCAGTAGTTGGAAACGGGAACGGAGGTAGTCAGGAGTGGCAGGATCATGAAGGATTTTATACAGGACAGAAAGGATGTGCACATTACGGCGAAGTCGAATAGGGAGCCACTTCAACTGGGCGCGAAACTCAGAGACATGATCGTACTTACGAAGGCCGAAAATAAAACGGATAGCTAGATTCTGCAAGCGCTCCAGTTTGTTCAGTAGCTCCTCAGTTACATCCAGGTAACAGACATCAGCGTAGTCGAGAATAGGAAGAAGGAGGGACTGTGCAAGGAGTATTTTCGTCTGCAACGGTAAAAAGTTCTGAAGTCGCTTGAGAGAGTGGAACGAGAAGTGCATGCGTCTGCTCACCTCGTTGACCTGCGCAGACCACGACAAGTCGCAGTCAAAGATCAGCCCTAAATTCCTAGCCTTCTTAGTGAACGGAATGCACACGCCATCGTAGTGAACGCTAGGTAACATCCCAGCCTCAAGCCTACTCCGCAATCTGCTACTGCCGACAATAATGGCCTGCGACTTAGTCGGATTGACAAGCAACCCAAAATTAGCAGCCCAGGTCTGTATGGAGGCAAGGTCACTATTTATCGCCTCCACAGCCTCACGCACCTCAGATAGTGCGAAGTGTCTGATACCTATAATTAACCGAGTTTTGTTCATAGGTCAATTTATATTCAACAAAGTATATTTTTTTAATGATGAGGACGTGACATGAGAGACAGGGAAACAACAAATTCTACCGTCATTATTTTTAGTAGATACTTACCACTTATCACAAAAAGAAGTCACAGATGTTGCACTCGAGTACCGACTGCAGAGATAGAACGACCCTTCGTATATATTGCTGACGTTGTCTATCACTGATGTTATAATTACATCCCTCTTAATCAAAGGATGATTCATAAAGGACGGAGAGACAAACAATCTTACCATCATTATTGTTAGTGAGTATCTCAGCCAGAAGCCACAGCTGTTGCACTCGAGTGCCGAGCGCAGGGCTGCGGAGATGGAACGGTCCTTCGTAGATATTGCTGGCGTTGGCTATCGCTGTGTTGGCTGACACCGATGTCGTGGAAGTTGGAGATGGACCTACGTTTTTAACATGATAGAATGTGGATGTTTTAACGGAAATGTATGAAATCCGTCATTGTATACAATCCCTAGGAAATTTATATAATTCCTAAAATCGCCCGGAAATGTGTAAAATGAATTATATTTGATACATTTCCTAGGAAATCTATACATTTCCTAAATAACAATCGGAAATGTATAAAATGTTTGATTTTGTCTATTTATAAGCCATTCGAATGCTATTTGTGTCAAACGTGGCATCTAGTGGTTCTAGAACCACTGATGCTCTGCCTACCCCGTTCGGGATTATAGGCGTGAGCGATTATAGGCGTATAAGCCATTCGACTTGTTCGATTGCGATAGACGGAAATGCGACAAGTAGATTTATTAGTAGCCTAACCCAACCAACCCGTTAGCGAGCGAAGCGAGCGTGCCGCGGCAGCGGCCGGCGAAGTGCCAGAAACGACTGTGGTTGCGTTAGGCGGTTGTCGTATTTCCGCTCAGCTGAGATACCTACCTGTGGTCAATAGACAATGAAACATTTCATGAAATGTGACCATTTCATGAAATTCTCGAACATTTCATGCAGTGAGCAAATCTTCAATATGGCCAAGACAAATCCACGTCGCTTATTCAAGTTAGGTTGTTTTATTCACAGAAATCATTAATTTTATACATTTCCTAGAGCAATTACGGAATTTTATACAATTTTTTAAGGTGTGTTTTTAAAAATCTTTGAAACAATTTTTATACATTTCCTAGATAGTCTCGGAATTGTATACAATTTCCAAATTTCATAGATTTCCGGTAACAGATACAATTCTTACCAGCCCATATGCGTCCCCACTGAGGGGCACGGGCCTCCCTTCGAAATACGAAGGGGATTTAGGCCATAGTCCACCACGCTGGCCCAATGCGGGTTGGTGGACCCGCTCGAATTTCGAAAATGAATTTTCTTGGACGGGCGGGTTTCATCACGATGTTTTCCTTCACCGTTAAGCAAGAGATAATTAGAAATCCGTACATAAATCCGAAAAGACGAATCTAGTGGTACAGGCCCGCACCAGGATTTGAACTCATGACCTTCTGATCACAAGTCTGGCTCATTACCAACTGGGCTATCACAGATACAATAATAAGAGGTATTTCAAAAAAAAACCATTGTGACAATTGTAATCCAAAATTAAATTAAAAAGTGAAACGGTCGCAACTCTAATTGCACGGTTTGACGTCTTTCGAAATGAAAGTTCCATATCTATATATATAAAAGAAAGACGTGTTTGTTACAACACTTATAACTCGAGAACGGCTGGACCGATTGCCATGGTTTTTGATTTGTTGTATTTCTCTCCGTCCCGAATAGCAGAATAACTATTAAAAACATTGGAAAATTGACGGGAAAATTCCCACGAGAACGAAGTCCCGGGCGAAAAGCTAGTTACTATTAAAACATGGACCATGGACCTAATATTACTATTTGGATTGATATGCTAGACATATATGTATATCTTCTTTTCTTCTTCTATATCTATACATATTATAAAGAGGAAAGATTTGATTGATTGTTTGTTTGCATTGAATAGGCTCCGAAACTACTGGACCGATTTGAAAAATTCTTTCACCATTAGGATCCTACATTATTCGTGATGGACATAGGGTACATGATAGGGTACATAGTTTAAAATAAAGCTAGGTAAGCATTAATCAAAATTTTAATACATACTTAAATATGCTCACGCCTAGAATCCCTATCGGGGTAGGTTGAGCATCAGTGGATTTAAAACCACAAAATGCTACGTTAGACATAAATTCAAAGGGTTATAAGATGAAATATAATGTATGTAAGTCGTGAGTCGTTGTCAGCCTTTCGCCCACACAATACAGAAAAACCCTCGCGTCACACTTACTGACTTTTACACTATGCCTGGGAAGAGTAGGCAGTGAGCTGGCACATTCTATGTTTTAATTTTACTCCCTGTCCAGCAAGTATGGAAGTACTTAAATTTTTAATCATTTTAGATTTTCTTTTTTTTTTGTTATTTTTGAAGCATGTTGTATAAAAGAATCGGAACTATTGACTGACTGACAGATCAACATACAGACAAAACTACTGGGACTATAACTCTGAAATTTTAGCTTTTTGTAACCCGTGAAATTTTACTGAAAACCGTCCAGAAAATAATTGACAGCGAATAGGTGTATTTTTCAACCATTAGCAATCCCTACCAATATTATAAATGCGAAAGTAATATTGTCTGTCTGTTACGCTTTCACGCTTAAACTACTAAACCGATTTTAATTTGGTAGAGAGATAGATTGAGATACACTGACTCATCAACGCCCAGCCCAAACCCTTAAGACCTAGAAAGCTGAAATTTGGCAAAAAGGTGTTTTTTATGACGTTGGCAAGCACTAATAGTAGAGTCAGTAAGCGGGAAAAAATGAGTTGACTTTCGGAAATTGGATTAAAGCAAACCACTTGGTATGATTGTTCCTTAGGTTAAAATAAGCCGATAAAGATCGGTAGCCCTCGAAAATATCCCCTCTGAACGGGAGGGGGAGGGTCAGAGGTGCTCCGCCCGGCGTTACTTCAAAAAATATTACCAATCATTTGTAGCTACCAGACCAGGTTGAGTTTGGTATGGTTTTCGTATAAATCAATAACGAGGAATTCATTTCTGGTATTTATTTTACACATATATGCAATGGTTTTTTAAATAATCGCAAAAATATAAAATTGTAATCACAAAAAAAACCTTTCGCAGCCTTTATTTTTTTTATTTAAGAGACATATAAGTGTTAAAAAAATATCCAAATGTAGCCTGTTTAATGTAAATTTATAAAAATATAACTTAAGTAGGGGTTTTCATATACATAGATAGAATTATGACACAAAAAAATGTAGGATCCGACGCGGCGGACGGATTATTTTAGAGAAGTAACCTTTTTTTATTTGAATCATATAATAATTTTATAATCTGGTCCATTTTATGATATCGAAGCGTTTACTTGCTTTCTAATCTATTTATTAATTTTATTTTTTTTAGGTTTTTCCAATGTCAAAGACCAGTAGTGGAGTGCCGTAAGACCAAAAAATGTCAAAGCCTGGGAACCCGGTTCCACTGAAAGGGTTTTCGTGAAACATTTTTTATTACATTGTTGGAGGTATAAATAAAAAAGTTTAACTCTCAAATTTTGCCGATCTGATATTTATCTCGCATTGAGGAATTCCCGTACAAAAGAAGATTTTTTCGGTAGGTAAAAAAATCCGATTTTCAAAGATTTCCATACAAAATCAAAACTATTGATGCTGTAAGTTTGAAATTTTGCATAAATGATGTTCAGATATTGTGAAAACTTACCTAAATGAGGTTACACGGAGTTCCTATGGGAACGAGTTTTAGGGCGTCCGCTAGTTGATATGTACGTTTGGTGTTTCAGTCGCAGCCTTCTATCTTTCAAACTATTATAGACAGCATGTCCAAATTTTCAGGAAATACGTATTTTGGTAGTAACTGTCGTAAAATATAATAAATAACATTAAAGACCTAAATCACAATGGAGTTCCCATACGACAAACGTCCAAAATTTCGCATTTCCTTTACAACTTTTGTTACTGCTCTATTTCAAAAACGATGTAATGCATACACCTTAAACTTCGTTCACATTTAGAAACATACTTTACTTTAGTTAAAAAATATATTAGTAACAGTCAAGAGTGAACTGTACTCAAGCTAAATATATTTAAACAAACTCTCACTAGAACTGTATTTGTGACATTTAGCTGGTTATTTTTCATGGAATTACTTTTATTATTATTATGACTCGGAAACTTTAATATCCGTGCCTTTGATGTATGTGTCTTCGTTTTATTAAACATTTTTGCCTCACATCATACTATAAACGCCAATTCCATAGTAAATAACCAAAAACCGTGAAAAGAACTGTTTTTATTTACATTGATTTTAAAATTTTATTGCTTGGGTTTGGCTCATATCTGGCCAGTTTTAATATATTTTTAAAAAAATGTAAGGTATGTTTTCAATGTGTATTTATTGCTTGGGTTTGGCTCATATCTGGCCAGTTTTAATATATTTTTTAAATAATGTAAGGTATGTTTTCAACGTGTACTAATTTTGAAGGATATACATTGTATGGTTCTTGAAATAGATCAATAACAATTATTTTGTCAAAAATACGATATTTTGGTCGTTTGTCGTATGGGAACCCCACTGTAGTTTAGGTTTTTAATTTTATTTAATATATTTTACAATAGTTACTATAAAAATACGCATTTTCTGAAAATTTGGACACGCTGTCTATAATAGTTTGAAAGATAGAGGGCTGCGACTGAAACACTAAATGTACATATCAATTAAATGGACGCCCTATAATTCTTTCCCACGGGAACTCTGTGTGAACTCATTTAGGTAAGTTTCCAAAATATCTGAAGATCATCTATGCAAAATTTTAAACTTACAGCTTTAATAATTTTGATTTTGCGTGGAAATCTTTAAAAATCGTATTTCTTTACCCACTGAAAAAAAATTGAAAAAACACAAACTATCACAATTAAAAAATATATTAAAAAGCAAATAAACGCTTCGGTATCATAAAAAGGACCAGATCATAAAATTATTATATGATTCAAATAAAAAAAGTTTCCTTCTCTCAAATAATCCGTCCGCCGCGTCGAGTTCTACATTTTTTCGTGTCATAATTCTATATGAAAACCCCTACTTAAGTTATATTTTTATAAATTAACATTAAACAGGCTACATTTGGATATTTTTTAAATACTTATACGTCTCTTAAATAAAAAAATATAGGCGGCGAAAGGTTGTTTTTTGTGATTACAATTTTATATTTTTGCAATTATTTAAAAAAAACCATTGCACATATGTGTAAAATAAATACCAGAAATGAATTTCTAGTTATTGATTTATATGAAAACCATACCAAACTCAACCTGGTAGCTACAAATGAGTGGTAATATTTTTTGTAGTAACGCCGGGCGGAGCACCTCTTTGACCCTCCCCCTCCCGGTTCAGAGGGGATATTTTCGAGGGCTGCCGATCTTTATCGGCTTATTTTAACCTAAGGAACAATCATACCTAGTGGTTTGCTTTAATCCAGTAGAAAAATGTTTATCTGCTTAATGACTCTACTATAAGGGATTTTTTGAAATTCAACCCCTAAGGGAGTGAAATGGGGGTTCAAAGTTTGTATGGAGAAAACAATTTTTTTGGTCATTTTGATTCGAAACTTCGTCAAGAAATACCTTGAAGCAAATAAACGAACATATATTTCGCGATTTTTCAAAAATCATCCCCTAAGGGGTCAAGAATGAAATAGGTGATTAAAAGAGTTCTTTGCGCGAGCGAAGCCACGGGAAAAAGCTAGTTAGCCTATATGTCCTTGGGCAATGATATATAAGCTACATATTATCCCACAGCTGGGCGCGATATAACCTGTAGTCCACGCGGGCGGAAAAATAGTTTTTTATAATGTTTTGTTGTCACAATCGATCGATCAACGAGTTTGTTTTTTAAAGATATTCTTCCGATTTCAAGTTTTGGAAACTCATGACTGTAGTGTAGGTAATGATTGGAATGTGGACTTCCGTATGGTTATGGCAAACGCTTCTAAGTAAATAATGCGTAATAATAGTTAACTAAACAAGCTGTTTGGAAAACAATACGCTTTATGTTCAAAGGGGCTACCATTAGATGGTGATGTCGATTACGAAATTCATCATTAGTTTTATGTATGCACTGCTAAAGTGAATTTAAATGGAGATGTGAACCAAACAGCAATGTACGACCAATCGAAATCATAAACGGTAGGTAGGTAGGTAGGTACTTCAGTAAGTAGCTTTCCTGAGATAAACTTAGTTTTTAAAATCTTCGGACGCAAAAAGTTGCAGGTCGGAGGTAAACTAAAGCGGGCTAAAGAATAGTAACCAATCCAAGTTTTTACCTGCTAATCCTATGAACACTCCAAAACCGAAGAGAGCGAAAAACGCGATAAAAATTATCACGAACTCTCCTTTGTGCATTGAGTAAATACGCATTTGCACCGATCTGAAACAGCAGAAAAAAGAATTTAGTCCAGATAAAAAATTAACTTTGTCTTTATGTGTAAGTATAAAGAATTACGATGTAATTATGAGCTTTAATATCTACGTTGATTTCTTTAAAATAGGTATAGATTCAATTATGTTACATTTAAAATTTTAAAAAGTACTTACCTCTCACACCTGTCGTGATGATAAGCAGGCGCGATGTACTTATTGAATTCACTAAACAAATCGCTAAATTGTGATAAGGTATTGCGAATTTTATAGTTCCAGCCGCCTGACGGCAAATGGTACGAGTACCCTACGTTCGCCGACTCCATGGTTACTTTATTTCTATTCCTAAACTATTAATAAAAATGCAACAAACAAATAAAACTGAAAAATGTTTCGGTTAATGTAAAAAAGCTATGTAGTTAACAAGGAAACTGGTTGGCTCACATGTAGAGGTTGTTTACAAGCACATTATTGATTTTTAGGGAGAGGAACGCTAACGGTTCCCTTCGTCGCGTTCGTGACGTGGCTGTGGCGACGATTCACTCTACGAACTTATTCGTTTTGATACCAATTTAAGACCAAGTCTCCTTAAGGACTTTCATGAGATTGATGTAGGTACCTATATTATGAGAAAATCTTCTGTCCAACATTAAAAAAAAAACTGCAAATTAGACAAGTAATCCGAAAAATTGTTTTTCTTACAGCGCGAATCAACGATGCCATTCTGAAAACGGGTATTTTAGTAGATTACTTATCTAATTTTTTGTACTTATTCTTAATTTTTTAATAATAAAAATGTTTAAATTTATTGAACAAAAAGTTAATAAAGTCCATTCAGCTCCCAACAAATAAAACAATCTCAGAATTTAAATTTTCTAACATTTTTTTATTATTAATAATCAGTAATTAATTTACACTGTAGCTAATAAAATGTCCCGATTTTTTAAATATTAAAATATCAACCTTTACCATAAACTGAGATAATGGAAATTAGACTTGACAAGAAAATCCACCTGTTTGAAGAATTATTTATGTTTCAAATTCCTCGTTGTCAAAGTTTTATATTAAGAATATTTAAAAAAACAATTTTTCTTTGGGAGTGATTTTCGGAAAATTATGTTTTAACCCTGTTCTAACACTGGGTAAGTGATCAATGGTAAAGTAATTTTTGTTCGCAAATTGTTTTTGTTTACTTTAAACTAATAAAAAGTAAAACAAACAATAATTATAAGTAAATACAACTAATGATACGATATTAAAAATAATTTCATAGAAGTCTTGAGCAAGATACGCATGTTGTACCTATTTAATCACCTGTAGCCATCTTGTCAAAATAGAAGTAAAACCTGGAACACCTTAAATCAAGTACCTGGCTCCCTTCAATTGATATGATGCATTCCTGTAGTTTGATATGCATATTTTATTGCACATCCCTAATCACTGTAAGCCATTGCTATTTGCAAGTGCCCAGGTTCAGTTAAATATTTCAGAAATCTATTGAGTTTAATATTGATTTAGGTGGTTAGGTTCAATTTTAAAGGTGATTAGGCTATCTTAGGTGGGCACAATAGAATATTAATATATTTGATGTTGTGATTTTAATTTTATATTCAGAATATAGCTGTAGGTATTTAAATAATTAATTTACATAGTTGTGCTTTGTGTTATGTAATTTACTAGCGACCCGCCCCGGCTTCGCATGGTTTTAATTAGGATGTACCTAGGGACTCTAAATGGTGAAAACAAGTTCAAAATCCGTTGCGTGTTTAAGGAGTTAGCGGATGAACAGACAGACAAACGCGGACCGCGACTTGCTTTTATTTCATGTAGGTATTTATAGATATGTAGATGTAAGAGGTACCTAACTTGTTGTTTGATAGAAAAACTATGCTGTTAGGTGTGAAATGCAGATATACTTGTCTATTTACAGCAATTATAAAACAAATGCCGGATGTAGATACATTAGGTATATATAATATGTATGAGCAAAGCGAAATTTTACTTAGATTTTTCTAGAAAGGTCAAGGACGTTTCAAGGACATTTTAAGCAACTTTTTTTCCAAGTGATGATTTCAATAAGACTTGATATTTACAAACTATCATTCATAACATTAATGAAGCATCAAGTTAAGAAAGTACCTAAAAATAATATAATAATGATTGATCCAGTCATGAAAATAATATTTTTTTTAAAAGACAAGAGGAATCTAAGGATAAAAAAAGGAAAAAAGAAGATAATAAACAGATGTCTGTCTTTGGTCACAAGCTTATCAGAACGTATATGTTTCCAATGTGTATACTGTTTAAAAAAATTTTTTTGAGCAGTGTCCTTTTTTATTTTTATGGTAATTATGTGCGCTTTCTAGCCCCATCTGGGGACCTGCCGATCACATGAAAACTATAACGAACTAATGCCCACCTACTTAAGGGGAAATGGACCTCCAGATTACAGGACTTAGGGATGCCCATCTCTGCATAAAGTCAGGCCCCAGTTTTTAATCTCAGCTAAATATTGAAATCTAGGAACTACACAATCTTCAAAAATTATTATAAGTATTACAACAAAGTACCTAATTCTACAAATTAATTAAATAAGATAGCAGATAATAATGTAATTCTATTACAGTCATCATGGATTTTGCTTGGCATTAGCATTGAGCATGGTGTTTCTGGTTGTTATGGCAATCGCCTAGTTTTAAAAATATTCTAGTCACAAGTGTTTTTCTAATTATGGGTGATTTTTATATTATACAGGTCTTGTAAAGCACCTACATATAAATAATAATTTATAACATGCATAGGGTTCAAAGTTTCAGTTCGGCATGTACTTTACATTCTCTGTAAGTGCAACTAAAAATCAAAATTGTGAAAATAAATAAACAAGAAATAGTGTTTTTTCATTTTTCACCTTGAATAAAAATATTCTTAAAACAACTAGAAGATAACTATGGCACTTGCTTTTACTGAAAATTTTCATCTAAAGTGATTTTTATAGGTGTTTATATAAAAAAACCTTTTGCTGCATGAAAAATTGTGCATGATATGATTCCAGACACTTAAGACATGTCTTGGAATTTTAAGGGTTTGACATTTTACATATAGTGACTAATTTAAAGTTTGAACATTATTTGTCTAATCATAAAGTTACCAATGATAAAAGTACCATATTTCATCATGCCTTATGAAGTTGGTCATTCCTTACATTAGTTTCAATTAGGTAATTACATTTCAATACTCTCAAGGAATGAGCACACCAGACCAGACATGAGACTTTGGACTTAGTATCATTCTTACTTACTATGAATAAGAAGTAAAATCGTACTTCAACCGTCAAGTGTGAGTGTACTTAATGTGAAGTAAGCTTGAGAAGTAAGAATCCTAACAAATATTTTATAGTTTTGTCCTGTTTTCCTTAGTCCGAGTTATTAAAATAGATAAAATGACAAAGTGCCTGGACAAAGTGGTAATTGTTTAAAATACTTTTCTTTCAGATATCTTTAAAACTAGCAGTTGGGTCACACTAAAAATAAAAAAGATTTGCATATCTTTAGCCACTAGGACAACCTCTTTGTAGAGACATTTGGTCTATATCTTGGTAAGTACCTCAAGTAGTTTAGAAACTACTGTCAGCATCTATGAGTTTTTGCTGTATTAGCCTTTTCATTTTCTCTGGAACTGGCACACCAGAATGGGCAGGTTTTGGACGTCTCTGCCATGACTTTTTAGCACTTTTTGAAACAGTGCTGGGTGACATCTTGTTTTCTTTCACGTTAGGCGTCGCCACAGCAGCTGCCGGAGGTTTTTTCTTAGGAGTGGTAACAACAGTATTGTTTGCTAGAATACAAAAGTACATATAAAATCAAACATGAATGCTGAAAATAACTGTTCGTTTACTACTAACGTAAGAAATAAGCTTTGCCTTTTGTGTTCGTTTTTCTATTTGTCTGTAACATTTGTGATTTTTCCTGTGTACAATAAACTGTTAAAATAAATAAATAAATAAACGTAGGTACTTAGGTATTTAATATGTTTCTTGGACATCTCATACATGAATTATTAGATTACCCAAACTAAGCAGTGGAGACAAATTACTTAGTCACTAATTTTAACCAAGCAGATGCCTAATTGCCTATAGGTAATTAAAACGAATTTATAAGTTATCAAAGACAAAATTTACAAGATCATTACTTAGTTGAATTTTATAAAGCTGAAACTAGGACTCGAGTTAAAAGGACAAGGAGGGGGGTCGCTGGGTCATAGGAGCGTACCTACTTACTTTTTATAACTGTTGGTTTCGTGGGCTTTTTAACCGTCATTGGTCTTAAAATCCCTGAAGTACTGGATATTTTTTTCGTTGTGTTTGGTTTCGTTCGCTGTATTTTTGGTGTTACTTTTGCTTCTCGAGGAGCCATATCCCTTTTTTTAAAAGAACTACCGCACAATACACCATAAGACTTGGAAAAGCCAAAAGTATTCTTTACTTTTAAAATAACGTGCAAGCGTCGTCGCAACAGTCAAAACAGGTAAACAATTGACATTGTCCAGTGTCCACACGTACATACATACATAAAAAGGAGAGATCATATACTCATGTAGGAAACTGTCTTTTTTATGCATAGTATTTTGAGTAAAAACCGTGTTACAGAAACGAAATAGAAGTAACGTTACATTAAACATTTACGAAGTTGGTTATACAAAATTAATAGTATTCATTAGTACTTTTAAAGAATGTATAGGTACCTAAATTTAAAGATTCTTGCTAATGTCTCTGTCTTGGAAAGAGATTAAACGAGAGGATGTGCATTTTTCATGTAGACTTACGTGTCTTGAAAAATAAAAAGTAAGAAATAAAAAAATCTACCACGCAAAAATTTGTAAAAAATTGGTAACATTGACAATTGGCGTCCATCTTTAATCTTTGATGTGTTGCTGTTGTGTTCATGTTGTGATAATTTAGAAAAATTGTTACAATAACAATAGTTAAAGGTGTATTCCTTAAGTTTTGAATAAGACAATCACGCTTACATCGTCATCTGTAAGTATTAAAATTAATAATTATTTGCTTGATTTAAAAATTTTGTGTTTACCGAAAGTGTCACAGTTTCATTATCGTTTGTACTACAAAAAGTTTCCCTTTATTGCTATTGACCTAGGCGCTAATTATTGGCCATATCTTTGAGAAAACTATGCATTTTTGGCTAATTTTGTTTATACATTTTTGGTCTATTGGATTTCCATTTGATATTTACGATTTTCTATTGTCATGTCATGGCAGATGAAGTGTGGAAATGGATAGATTGACTCACTTACGAGAGGAGGCGGGAGGTTCCCGGGACTCTACACTCGACACGTCGGGGGCGCCGAGCGAGGCTTATATCACAGCCAACGACAGCTCCAATTTCTATTCTCTGTCAGAAGAGGATTCGTCCTTTGACATTTCTCCTGAAAAAGATGTTTCGCTGGCGTCGGCTGCTGATCCCACAAAGTCCGCCTCTGGAAAAGACCAACTGGTTTGCAATCTGTCTACTATACCTAAGAAAAATGACCTCTTAGATAGCTATAAATTTACCGAGCACATAGAAGCAGCTAACATTCTTTCAGGTGGAGTAGATATATTTGACGATAATGATAACTCTTATGATGGTGATGAGCTTGTGATTGATGATCATGTTGAAGAGATGGATGATAAGTCTAATTCGGATTTGAAGTTGGAAAAGGATGAGCTGACATTTCCAAAAGCTGATGACGTTACTGAATCAGAGACAGGGGTGAAAGAAACAAAAGCAACAACACCACAAGTGACAGAAACTGAAGTAGCAGAGACAGATATAACCAAAACTCAAGTGGCTAATACGGATGTAACAGAATTGCAGGTAGCAGAGCCGAATGTGTCAGAAAAAGATGTGGCAGAGTTAGATGTAACTAAAAAAGAGGTGGCACAGTCAGATGTAACCGAAACACAAGATGTGGAGACAAATGTGACAGAAACAGAGGTGGCAGACGTAGAAGTAACAGAAACAGAAGTGACAGAATCAGATGTAACAGAAACACAGGTCACAGAAATAAATATAATAGAAACAGAGGTGACAGAATTAGATGTAACAGAAACAGAGATGGCAGAGTTACATATAACAGAAGCAGAGGTGGTGGCAGAGACAGGTGTATCAGAAACACTGGTGGCAGTGGCAGATGTAACAGAAACACAGGTGGCAGAAACAGATTTAACAGAAACAGAGGTTGAGTCGACTGTAGGTAGTAGAGACACAGAAGTGATGCTACATATTGATGGTAGCAATGTTCATGGTATTGAAATTGGCAACGGACTTTACTTATACCGTAAGGAGGGGCAGGAAGAACTGGCAGCTCTGCAAATCATTTCAGATGACCCTCAACAACCCACATTTAAGTTCTTGAAAGTACGGTAAGTCTGCTTTTGTACTTATGGGTAAGGAAATATTTTTCACGTTATTGTAAAAATATTTTAAGGAAGGGTCTAAACCACATTGCTGTTTAAATGTCTGCAGCATTTCTCAATGGTATCTAGACCCATACTATCTACTTCGGCTGATCTTGATGAAACTAAGGAAAAATACTATCTCTTGACCACACTCTCTCTCTCTCTCTTAGCAGCCCATATACTTCCCCAAGGAGGGGCACGGGCCTCCCTGCTAAATTTAATTAGTAAATATGAGCCTATTAAATATGTTCTATTTAAAAGGATAGTGACACCATGTATAAGATGTCCAAGAAAATTAGGCTTAGTTTAAGCTAGATGTTTAAGTGACTGATATACAGTTTTTTAGGAAACAGTAAATGGGTACCTACTTCTTATAAATACTAATAGTTGCAATTATTATTGAAAAAAGAAAATATGTAAACAAATCACTCACATAATAAACAATGACTAACAAGCAAAATAACATTATTATTTTCCAACTTAACTAGAACTTTCTTCTATGTAGGTTGGTAAGTAAATGTAGAAATTAACTAGTTGTCATATTATCCTTTCATTTCATTTATTTGATGCTTTCATGTGTTACAATAGTTCTTAGTCTAAAAGTAGTTCCAATATGAAACACTGTTAGGGCACTGCACTCAAACAATACATATTACAATGTTTAAAATAATAAAAACAGTAATCAATTTGACAAGCAACTAAATACCTTATTGAGTTATTTGGTGTTCTATCTTGACCAAGTGACGTGATTTGTTTTATTGAAATTTATTTGAAAAAAAACTTCTCCATCGTATAAAAACATTTTTCTATAAGATATTCTTTTAGTTTCCGGATGAATACTTTTAGATTATCTTCCCTTGATCCAATTTGATTTTGTAATGCTTAAAACATTACGACAACACAACACATGTTTACCTAAGGCAACACAACTTACTTCATAAATTATAAGTACTTTCTTTACCATCACATTCCCTGTGTTTTAAGGCACAATTTACCACAGACAGATTAAGCTATGTTATGGCTATGGTACATCATAAATAAAATGTAATTATATTTTTTTGTATTACAGGGAAAACGCTGAAGGAAACTTAGAAGTTTATGAAGAGATTGAGATAGAAGTACCTACAGAAGCGGTAAATTATTTTTTGTTTCATTTCCACATTAAGTAGATTCCATTTCCAAATAGGCACCTCTTGGTGCTTGTTCCAATGTTCTGTTTAAGTAATTTTTTAGTTAGTTTGAGAAATTAAGACACTGGAAAAAAAATTATAATCAATTTGTTTAATTTTTAATTAAAAAATAAAAATAAAATTTTAAGCTTTTAGCGGCGGCTTTGACCGCCTGATCAAGTATAACAATAGGTATATCGAGAAGAAAAATAGCCTGTGTTAGTCCAGTGCGTGGTCTAATAAGATATATTCACCAATCAAATACAAATCTATGCAGTTAGTTAGGCGTAAATGAAGCAAATTATGTTTAGTGAGATTAGATGCAAAATTATTTAGGTACTGAATGGTTTAAAAAATATGCATATTAAAAAATAATATGCACATTTTGGTCACTGCGCTTTTGTTTTTTCAAATTCGCCCTCACTAACAAAACTAAAATGTATTGATAGCTAACAATATTACAAACAAAAGTCTACAATCGAAAATGTGTCACATTTCCGAGACTTATTGTCAAAGTTGTGTCGGTTGCACTAAAAAGGGCAGATTTGTAACTTAATTTATATGGATTGAATTTAAATTAGCTAGCGAAACTTTAGGGGGTGATTCACCTTATAAGACTGAACAACTTTGTTTAAAGTTGCAAATACGTGTCAATTATTAGGGATCGGAATTTCCCTGTTCATGACAAGACGGACTCAGGTAGTACAATTTATTATGAAATTAAATAGTTAATTAATTTCATAATTACATTTTTACCCGACTGCCAAGGAAGGGTTATGTTTTTCGCGCGTATCTTGTATGTATGTATGTTCATTTGTAAATTTCTTTATTACCTCGTATCTTCCAAACGGCTGAATGGATTTCGACAATTAAGGTATCGTTTGATTCGTCTCAAACACCCAAATGTTCTTAGGTAGGTGATTTAAAAAAAAAAACAATATGGTGGAGTTTTGGCACCAAATTGTAAGTTCTTAATTTATTTTTTCTCGCCAAATATCATCTAATGGGGTGTCATAGGATAGCTTTTTAAAAGATAGAAGGGGTTTACTAGTAACGTTTTTCAATTCAGCACTCCGTTTGCGAAACATTATTTTTTTAAGTGAAAATTTTTGTCAAACTCGAGTCCCCCCTCTCTACCAGCCAAACTGTTGTTTCTAAAAATGTGGAAAAATTTACGATGGTAGAATATACGACGAAATTAAAAGTAAAACTATCACAGATAAGTTGACCCTTCAAGTTAACGAATAATGGTCGACCAAGTGCCAAACATTGTTGAGATTAATAAGAATAATATATTTATTAATATTTGATGATCCTTGGTACTACAGAGCTGAAATTTGGCATGATTATACATATCAATTGCGCCGACAGATCTAACATAAAATGTTGGGAAAAAATGTTTTTCGGGTGTCTCCCATACACATGAAAGGGCGACGGACTTTTTTTTCTCGCCAATAAACTACGCCGTCAGAACGTAAAATCTTAGAAAAAAAAATTTCGGGTGTCTCCCATAGACGTGAAAGGGCTATGATTTTTTTTTTCTCGCCAATATCATCAAATAGGGTGTCATAGGACAGCTTTTTAAAAGACAGAAGGGGTTTACTAAGAACATTTTTCGATTCAGCACTCCGTTTGCGAAACATAAATTTTTAATGTGAAAATTTTTGTCAAACACAGGGGTTCTAACAGCTAAACGGTTAATTTTAAAAATATGAAAAAATTCACATTAGTACTATATACAGCGAAATTAAAAAAAAAAACTATTACACATAAGATGGCTCTTCATGTTTGCGAATAATAGTCGACCGAGTGCCAAACTTAGTTGGGATTAATAAGAATATATTTACTAATATTAGATCCTTGGTACTAGAAAGCTGAAATTTGGTATGGTCATACATATTGATTGTGCCAACAGATTGAAAAAATAAGATTTTGTAAAAAAAAAGTTTTCGGATGTTTCCCATACACGTGAAAGGGCAATGGATTTTTTTCTCGCCGATATCATCGAGTGAGATATCATAGGATAGCTTTTTAAACGTTTCACGCTAACAGTGAGGCGAGCCAAAAGCGAAGCTGTAACATATTGACATGTCAGAAGTCGTTTAATAGGTTTTTGGGGGTGCTAATTACGAAAATGACATCAAAATTATACACAATCACCACGCGACCTGCTTTAGCAGCAGCTCGATATTATTATATTATTCCTAACAATAATATTATAGCAAAAAAAAAGATTCGCGCTCGCTTCGCTCGCGCATTCAATACTTTCATTCTGTTATAATTAGGCCAAACTACAGTTATTTCTGAAACTACAAACTTTTTAATACATTTTTTTTGATACTATAGTATTTGGTGATTTTAACATCGACCATGACAATATGCTCTTAGAATTAAGAAGCCAGCTGCATATTTGAACCATGCTGCCACGGAACCATACAATGCGCGTGGCCAAACACGCTCTTGGTCGCTTTTTTAAAGATAGTAGGGGCTTACTAATAACGTTTTCCGATTCAGCACTAATTTTTCAAAACATTAATTTGTAAAGTGAAAATTTTTCACATTTTAACAACAACAGCTAAACTGTTGTTGTTAAAATGTGGATAAATTCACGGTGGTAGAATATGCGACGAAATTTAAAGGAAAACTATCACAGATAAATTGGCCCTTCAAGTTAACGAGTAATAGTCGACTTAGTGCCAAACATTGATGGGATATAAAGATTATTACCCACAGATGCGTAAAATAAAAACTTGAAAAAAGTTTTTTTTTCGGGCGTCTCCCATACCTACACGTGAAAGGGTTATGTATTTTTTTACTCGCCAATACAAGGTTCCACGTTAAAAGTAAGGCGGGGCGAAAGCCAAGTGTTCGTAAAATTAAAAAATTAAAAAAAACAAACAAAAGTATTTTTATTAAAAAAAATGCCTACTTTACATTACAACAAGAACAATCCAACAATGGGAGGTTTTCTTTTTGGGTATTAAAAAAAAAAGTATTTCCCCAGAGCTCTCTAGATGGCGCTGAACTGACTCCGTTACTAGGTGCCAAAGCCAAAAGGCTTGGAGAAAAACATTGCATCAAATATTCTGAGCAAATTCTGAGTTTGTTTTGGCTTTCCAATCATCCTAGTTTTCTCGCGCTTTGTTATAATTCAGTTTGGTTTTTTCGTTGTTTTCGTAAAATCGCCTAACTACGTATGGTAGACGTGATATTGATGTGATATGACTATAACGTTTCGTTTTATGATCTCAAAATTACGTTCAAGTGAATTAATCAAAAATAATTTAACGTTCCGTTCCTTGCAGTAACGTACATAGTTTAGCGCCATCTATCCGGCGACTGGGGAAAAAATTAAAAAAAAATAAAAAGAAAATCCCTCATTACAACAGAAAACTCGCGCGGCACGCCACTCGACTGACGACGGTACAATTCCACCTTGATCGCGTGAGGGCCCTGCGCAAAGGCTTGGTCGCCCTTTGCCTTTGTCAATGTTGACATTTTGACATAGGACCGCGGCGCATGCGCGCATAAATATCGTGCTCGAGCTTCAGTTGACGTCGCTGGAACTAAGTAATGTGAAGCTCTAAAAAGAAACCTCCTAAAAAAAAAATTTGCGCTCGCTTCGCTCGCGCATTCAAATCATTCGTTCTGATATTCAAATATTTCTTAATAGGTATTTGGAGATTTTGACGACGACTATAACCATAACGATAGTATAACACTTTTAAATTAATACGTAATGTTAACGATTTTTATACAAACGTTTGTATCCACGCGAAGTGGTTCTTAAACTATACGAGGTGGTTCATGTAAGGCTCGTTTTTATTAGACGTTATTAGCGGTTTACTGCTACGGAACCCTATAATGCGTGTAGCCCGACACGGTCTTGGCCGGTTTTTGTTTTGTTTGATACACTATCACTATCAATAATTCTACATCTTGTCCGATTTACATAGGTCATAAAAGTAGGTACACGTTTTCGTTCAGAAAAGTGTGCCGGCACTAAAAAGTCTAAAATAAAATAAATTATTTGAAAAATAAAAAACCCGACTGCAAAAACATCAACAGATAAGTAACGCACTAAAAAGAACGAAACAAGATTGACATAACAAACTACTAAAACTAAAACCCAATAAACTCTACTATGGTTTAACAGACTGAATTATGAGTTGAAAGCCTAAGTTTATTACCTAAATAATTTACATTATGTTTGGTAGCAGGCGGAACCCATTCGCTAATTATAAACCGAAAGAAAAATAATGGGTCCCGCCTGGTGCCAAACATAATGTAAATTATTTAGGTAACTTAGGCTTTCAACTCATAATTCAGTCTGTTAAACCATAGTAGAGTTTATTGGGTTTTAGTTTTAGTAGTTTGTTATGTCAGTCTTGTTTCGTTCTTTTTAGTGCGTTACGTATCTGTTGATGTTTTTGCAGTCGGGTTTTTTATTTTTCAAATAATTTATTTTATTATTAAGAGAATTGTATTAGTAGAGGAACTGGTTTTATTGTTCAAGTATAATTTTCGCTACTCGAACATGACGGGTGTCAGGTAAACGAAACTAATTTTATGAAATAAAATGTAGGTACCTTCTTTGAGCAGAAAACTGGGTTTTATTAGAATTTTGCATTTAAATTTTCGTTGCTAAGAGACAAGAAGGCATATGAAAATCCATAGGTAGGCTGCTACTAATTATAACGTAAAGTCGTGTCTGTCTCTTTGTCTGCTTAGGGAGCCTAAATAAGTGACAATTGCTCCAAAATTATTCTATTTCTACAACCGTTAACGCTGTATTCATTAAGGACTGACCACGTGACTTTTCGGTCGTATTTATCCCATTATACCTATTCGGATTTCTTAAGACACCAAAGTAAAAGATAAGGTTTTTATAATAATTGCACACGAAAGATAATTTCAAACAGTTATTATTTTAACCTGTTTCAGTTTAGTCTCCCAAAAATGAATAATTCTGAACGGTTCTGTTTTGCCATTTCTTGTTTCCTCGAAATTACTTTTCTTTCGTTTCATGTATAAGGAAAGACGCTGTCATATCACTAAGTAATTAATGTCACCTCATTTTTCTATCAATCATAGTAGTTCATTGAAATCGTGTTAAAAAAGAATTGTTGCCTAACATCAAATGAGGTTTTAGTCAATTTTTACCAACAAGGACCTATGTTACGGCATTAGTTACTATGAACATTTTTTAGTAGGTTAAATTTACAATAAAATGAGAAATTTACAATAATTTGGTTTTAGTAGGCCAAATAGTTTATGAGTTACGGCTATTCAAAAGTTGCCAAAATTTCAAAAATACGTATGAGGTCGAAACTCATGAAATGACGTCACATGGTATTTTTACCTTGGACCAAGCTTGTATGTTACAGTTTACCGACTTAACTATTCACCCTCACTACCTTTATAACAGCGACACATGGATTTACAAGACCTCTTCGAGATACCAACTTTGAACTCTATGGTGAATAACATTGTGAATCAGGCATTTTCTGGGTTAACTCGCTCCATCATCGACCTCATATCTTTGACCTTATGTAAAAGAAGTTAGGTATCTAAGTTAAAAGTAATGCAACAGAATCCGGTTTCTGATGATGAGGTCGTTCAGTGCTCCTCATCGGTGGATGCTGCGCAGGGTTTTGAACAGTCTGAAGTTTCTTCGCAGGTGGTTCTCCTTTTCTGTTTTTTTTACACCAGTATGTACTGCGCCTCTTCAAAGATCACATCATGAGTGTAATAATAATTGCTGTTAAAGCAAGGTAGCTTACAGCGTATTGATGAACGTCGTTTGTTGAGATAGTGGAATGCTGAACTTCGTTCTCTTTTTGAAAAACTAGTAGTGTACTAATCTTGTCAGTGTCTGTGGTTCCAGAGAACAACTTAGTTATGTTGTGATAAGTGAGATTTTTTATTATTTTTTCATTATAAGATGGTTAACTCTTGACCTCAATCTTGACCATAAGGTCAAAAATGAGGTCGACGATGGAGCGAGTTAACCCAGAAAATGACTATGAAAATGCCTGATACACAATGTTATTCACCATAGAGTTCAAAGTTGGTATCTCGAAGTTGTCTTGTAAATCCATGTTGCTGTTATAAAGGTTGTGAGGGTGAATAGTTAAGTCGTAAAACGGTAACATGAAGAGAACATCATAGTATACAGTGATAGCCAGGCTGCTTTGAAGGCACTAAACAGAGCCGAAACTAACTCGGCTCTAGTAACAGAATGTAAGGAGGCTATTAACGCCTTAGCCAAAAAGACCAAAGTTACCATTGCCTGGGTGCCGGGGCACGAAGGACATATAGGTAATGAGATTGCAGACGAGCTAGCAAGGAAAGGGGCCGATGAGACATTCATCGGCCCGGAACCCAGGCTACCTATATCAAGTAAAATCAGTAAAGGAATAATAAGCAAGATCATAACAGAAGAAGCCAATTTAAGATGGAAGCACAACAAACAGTGCCGCCAGGCAAAAATCTTCCTAAAGACATATGAAAAAAGAAAGTCGAAGCAACTTCTAAAGCTAAATAGAAAGGACATCAGGATTGTAGTGGGTCTGCTCACGGGACACTGTCCTTTAAACCGACACCTAGCAATAATGGGCCTAAAAAGTGATCCCACATGCCCAGAATGTGACAAGGAGGAAACAAGCCTCCATTTCCTGACTGAGTGTCCAATGTACGCGCTGGTAAGATGGGAGACAATAGGCATGGATGAGGTAAAAGAAGAACAAATACAAGAGCTTAACATAAAGGATATAATCGGGTTTGCTAAAGCTTCGGGTAGGTTCAAAGAGGTGGAACTGTCAGTGCAGAGGTAAAACTCATGCGCTGTTGTGGGGAACTGGGTGAAATGGTCCCAAATCTGATCACCCGCCTGTGCCTGACGGGCGTCCCCTCCATAGATAGATAGATAGAAAACGGTAACATACAACCTTGGTCCAAGGTAAAAATACCATGTGACGTCATTTCATGAGTTTCGACCTCATACGTATTTTTGAAATTTTGGCAACTTTTGAATAGCCGTAACTCATAAACCATTTGGCCTACCAAAACCAAATTATTCTCATTTTATTGTAAATTTAGTCTACAAAAATGTTCACAGTGCCGTAACATAGGTCCTTGGTGGTAAAAATTGACTAAAACTAAAAAAAGTCCAAAATTTTAATAAATTTTCAAATATTTGACTGTGATCCCGTAGGCTTTCGAGGTCGAAAACTTGGATTTGTCATCACCCGTTTCATCACTACGAACTCATAAAAAAATCAGAACTACCTCATTTGATATAAGGCAAAAAATGCCAATACGATGGACTATAGTTTTTATTCAAAAGTATGTAATGTGACATGTGACAGTGTTTTCTTTATGAATAAAAATAAAGAAAATAAATAAACTTAACAAAATTGTATGCACTTAATAAAGGACATTTGGAGTAGATACGTGGACGTTCTAAATTATAAGAAGTCAGACTATGTCATCTACTTGAAAAAATCCACTTTAGTTAAGAAAACGTAATACTTAATTTTACATCAATTCACAATGTTATTTTATTACCCGACTGCCAAAGAAGGAGGGTAATGTTTTTCGAGTGTATGTAAGTATGTATGTATGTCTGTTCCTTTGTGACCTCCTGTAGCCTAAACGGCTTGATGGATTTTGATGTATGAGGTATCGTTAGATTTGTCTTGATTACGGGAGTGTCATAGGATACATTTTATTTTAGTGTGCAGTCGGGTATTTTGTTTTTTTAATAATTAGAGTTATTTCTTTATTCATAATTAAATTTAGGCCCATATTACATAACGCGACTCAAACTCTGATCTATAAATAGCAGTTAATCCAGGAGTGTTAGGGGTTTCACCTCGGAATAAGAGATAGTCAGCTAAAAAGGTTGTATAAACCTTTATTTTATAACCCCAAGACTTGTCTCAAAACCTACATATCGTAGGGTGTCCGCGTCCACAGAAACTCTAAGGTCAAAGGTCAAAAAATCGATTTTTTATACATTTATCGTAAATATCTCGTTTCCTATTATGGGTTTTATGCTATTTGTACTTACTTATTATAAATATTGTAGAGGATTAAATTCTCTACAACTTTTGTTCAAACATTTTTTTAATATCTTGAACTATTTTCGAGAGAGAGGGCAGAGCGCGCGCAATGTTTAAATCGTTATAGATGCTAAACGGTAATTCTGATTGAAAAACGGTATGAGAAACTTAACAATGTTTTTTTAATACCTATTCAACGATACCCCAATTGATATAGTTCGTAATTTTCATGTATGTATGTAAGTGGGTCTGTACCTTTGTGGCACTATTAACACCGAACGCGTAGACCGATTTTGATAAATAATACGTCGTTTGATTCGTCATGACGGTGCCAATGTCATACAAAGCATGAAAATATGAAAAAATCAAAATAGCCGATTTTGGATGCCGAATGTGAAAAAGAAAAAAATGAAAATCGACGAACTATGTCAAGTGGGGTATCGTTGAATAGGTATAAAAAAAAGACTGTTAGGTTTCTCATACCGTTTTTCAATCAGAATTATCGTATAGGATCTATAACGATTTAAACAGTGCGCGCGCTCTGCCCTCTCTCTCTAAAATGGTTCAAGATATTAAAAAAATGTTTGAACAAAAGTTGTACAGAATTTAATTCTCTACAATATTTATAAAAGATACAATTAGCATAAAACCCATAGGAATCGAGATATTAGTAATAAATGTATAAAAAAATCGATTTTTTGACCTTTGACCTTGGAACTTTTGTAGACGCGGACACCCTACGATATGTAGGTTTTGAGACAAGCTTTAGGGTGTTAAAATAAAGGTTTATACAACTTTTTTAGCCGACTATCTCTCATTGATTCTCACCCTTATTTGACTAATTTTCCTGGATCAAGTCATCTTTGTCATTTTGATAGTGAGAGAAAGAGACAATCAATGTTTAATATTGATCAAGACTTGAGTCTCCTTATGTAATACGGGCCTAAATCCAGGATATACCACAGTAGAATAAACTCTCGGGTGATTAATCAGTCCATGAAACTGAACAACTTTCCCAAGGAACATAGGTCAAAATACGAAAAAAAAAATTGAGTTCCCATACAAACTTCATCAGCAATATCAGCATATAGCGCATTTCATGGACTGATTAACCACCCGAGAGGTTGAATGAGAGATACCTAAAGCCCTGTATAAACATAATATTATGAATAAAAAATGCAAAATTACAAAATGAAAATAATTTGCTATTTACCTTAACTATCACACCAGTAGAAGTCTAGCGATTGTTTTCTTGCCTATAGTAGTTTTTTCAAGAAGAAGCCCCAATCTATCTCATATTAATTTAGAATAAATCCAATAATCTACAACAAATTTCATGCATTATGTACATTGTACTTTACTAAGTTCTTTATAGAAAACGTTATCACATCACCAATGAATATTTGCCACCTATTTGCTATATAGATAACGAGATGTAGGTATTACTTATAATTTTAGTGTTATTCTTATAGTTGTTAGTATTTTTCTTTTATAAATAACCAATTCATGAACAATTATTTATTTTCAGCCTATGAACATTGGAAAGCCACATGTCAACAGTGCATCTCATCTACCTATAAAAGATATCAGTAAAGTTATAAACGATAATTTGCCCAACAAGGCTTCAGAGCGAAAAAAGTTACCTCAAGAGGAAATAAAGCCATCTACATCAAAGGACAAATCCAGTGATCTGCACAAACCTTCAACCAGTAAATCTGATATAAATTTGACTGAAAAAATGGTTAAGTTTAATGAGAAAAGGAAATCTCCTGTTATTCATTCGACACCGAACAAGGAAGGGGTTCCTCTTACAAAAACTATGGTGGATTTGCATCTTCATCCCAACAGGCATTCTGATAATGTTAAAACAATTGAGATTCACACAACCGAATCTAACAAACAAAAAGTATTTAATAATAAAGATGCCACTAGTGAAGTTAAACAAAATCAAAATATCAACGAAGATAACAATTTCTTTGATAAAGGTAAAGATGATTTTTGCAAAAGCGATGAAGTCAAGAAGGTCACTGATGAAAATAAGCAAGATATTGACACTTACACTCAAAATGAAATTGTTACTGATACAGTTCAACAAGATGGTGAAAACAGCACTAAAAGTAAAAACGTAACTGATATAGTTAGAAGAGATGTTGATACAAGCACTGACAAGAAAAGTGGCATTGATGAAGTCAATCAAGTTATTAACACTAGTAATGAGCGTAAAGATCCTAATGATGAAGATAAGCCATTTGATATAATTGATGCCACCATTAAAGCTAAACAAGATGTTGATACAACTTTTCAAGATAAAAAAGATTTTAACTTAAACACTGAAACTAACAACGAACCAGTGGAGAAGAATGAAAACACTGAAGAAGAGATTGCTGACAAGTGTAAAAGTTTAGTTAAATCTTCCATGAAACAAAATGAAACTCAGAGCATGATCGGTAATAAGACGATTCAAAATCCCAAAGTTGCTGAAACAGTTGTTCATAATAAAACTTGTAGCGAAGAAATACATTTGGAGCAAGTTGATACTATAAACACTAAAAGCGTCTTTGATAAAAAAACAAGTAATATAGATGATTTCGCTAAAAAAGTTGATACGGTACAAAAACCTCTCGACAATAATGAAAAGAACCAAAAAGCTCTCGACAATAATGAAAAGAACATAGGAACAAGTAATCAAACTAAGAATAAACATGATGGTTTGGACGGAAAAAGCGCAGATAATGGTGCAGAAGACATTCAGAAATACAATGAAAGCATTGCGCCTGATAAATCTGGGAGATTACTTGGTAATGAGAAAGCCATAGATATGTCAGATTCGCATACTGCTAGTGTTAACGAAAATAATAAGTTATCGGAGTCACATGAAAATTCTACAACCTCCATACCAGCAAAAACAGATGAAATTTTGTTGGCAAGCATATCGGCAATTCAAGTCAATGTTACCCAAGAAAAAGAAGAAAACAAAAGCGACATAGAAAAAGAAACATTCAAGGGAAAGAATAAAGGTACAAAAAATTATACACCTATAAAAAGGAGCGATTATAATACAACGGACAATAAATATAGAATGGAAAAATCTAACGCAAATGAAAAGAATTCAATTGGGGAAAGCAAAGTGCTTGAAAAAAATGTTGATTGTTTCAAACTGACTGGCAATTCTAATAAATTTGAAAGGCAAATAAAAGCTCAAGAAACAGTTTCAAATGCTCAAGTAGAAGAAAAGTCGGTCATAGAAAAAGACATATCAGTAATTGATGTTAAACCAAAGAGTTTATGGAGTCAGCAAAATAAAGAAGTCAAACCAGATACTAGTGAAAACCCCAATCCAAACGATGGAGCAACTGTAAATTTTGTAGAATCTAAGCAAGGATTTCTGAATCAAGACATTAAAAATCAAACTAATTTGATTAAAAGTCATTTGAACCCTTATGAACCAGTTAAAATTATCAAAAATGTCATGCAAGAAAAAATAAAAACCATTCCTTTTGAAAAACCTATGAACAATAACCTTGCTCCTGTTCCTTTCGGCCAGTGGACTTCTGTGAACAGACAAGATTTCCTCAATAGAATGAAAATTAAAACATCAACCAACACTGCTCCTACTACTAAATCAATTAAACAAACAAAAGACCTGAATAGGCGAGATGTCATCCTGAAAATAGAGAGTATGAGGCAGTCTAATAGCAGCTCGTCCAAAGCCCAAGAAGACTTAAAACTTTGTGTTAAAACTATACCAACAACGACATCTACATCTACTGCCATCCCAAAAAGTCGTGAATCCCAACTCCCTGTTAAAATAGATGCTTCTTTGTTGAAAAATCAATCGTCAACATCAACCTTTGAGAAAGTTGGCCCGATAACACTCAAGAAAATTGAGCCTTCATTTTCTCCATCGGTTCAACCTAGAGCACTTTGTAAATCTGAACCGACGCAAATACCTCAAAAAGCAAATGTAAATGCTTGTGGAGCTACATCTAAAATAAAACCAGAATTACAACCTAGCAGAAAAGAAATCAACAATCAAGATTTAATTGACAAAACTATTGAGGGTATTATTAATAAAGTTGCTCCAGTTAAACCAGAGCCTAAACAACCATCTTCAACGAAATTTAAAAAAGAGCCTAATGTACCACAAAAATTGAATGAAAAGCCAACCATTTTAGACGCTATAGAAATGAAGATGAATGAGTTACATGGGATCCCATTCGTAGAAAGACCGGTACATGAATTGCCAAAGGTAAAAACTTACGGAAAAAGTGTCAACTCTAAAATTGATAAAGTAAGCAAAGTACCGAATCTCGTACCTTTTACAAATAAATCTCCACAAAAATTCATAAAAGAAACAGTCATAGACTTGGATTCCGAAGAAGAAGTTATTGAGCATGAGCCCGTAACTGGCGACATTGACTGCCCTAAGAAGAAGATTACTCCCAAACTTTCTGCGACATTATCAATATCAGAAGCGGCTCTCAAACAACGAAATATTGAAACATCCAAAAAAGAAACATTTATTACCGAAAATGACTTTGACAAGTTTGCTCGGAGGAACTCTATCACTTATGAGAATTGTCTAACCATGAACTTTGAAGGCAATAAGCAACATAATGTCGTACAATATGTAGTGGAAAAAGATAAATTTAAAAATTCAACTCAAATTACTAACTATGAAATTAAATCGCAGTCACAACTGATGAAACCACAACAGTTATTACACCCAAGCAAAATTCAAATTACATCGAAATCAGCGTCTGCCAATGAAGACATTTTTAATAAAAACTACCAATCTAAATTACAGCAAGCCTATCAGTCTGCACTGACCGTGAAAAGTAAACAGGAATCTCCAATTACTATTATTGAAGATAAGCCAGTTAAAGTTGTTTTCATGGATTCTAATGTTGATGTTGCTATGGATAAATTAAATGTTCAAGGAAAAGAGTTGTCTCCATCCAAAAAGCATGTACTGGAACCTGAGACTTTTGCAACTAGAACTTATGACGATTTAGACTCGGAGGTGCTAGATGCTGATAAAGATAGTAAGATGTCTGATGATGTCAAAATAAAGACGAAGCATATAAGAAAACAAGTGTTGACACCTGTTCAAACTCCTGAGCTGGAACTCATACAACCAGGAGATATTGAAGCTTCACCTAAAAAGAAAAGAAGAACTGACGAATATAAGTCAGATAAGAGTGCCAAAAATGTAGTACCTAAAAAATCGTATTTACTCAGTCGAAGTACTGACGTTCCAAATGACAGTCCTCTTAAAGAGGCGGCTGACCAATTCAGCCCGATAGTTAGTCACAGCACAGCTTCCGCTATAGATAGTTTAGTTAAAGCTGCTGAGTTGTTAGAGACTCAAGATGAAATATCTAAGTCTAACAGTAATGTCCCGTTGCATGATACAAATCAGACACCGACGCCTGTAAAAAGGGGTCGGGGCAGGCCGAGAAAGTATCCATTACCGGAAGGTACTCCCGAAAAAACCAAAGTACCTAGTCCACAAAAGAAACCGCGGCTTATTGATGCTAAATCAAAAACAAATGTTTCTGATACAGACGAAAATGATTCTAGTGATGAAAGCGTTGTGCAGACAAATTGGACAATGGGACGTATAAATGAGAACATAGTTTGCCCAATTTGCAATAAGCTTTTCCGTTCTGAAAACGTCGTATTCAAACATGTGAAACATTGTACAGGTCCTTCCCCTAATAGATCTGACTCCGACAGCCGGAGTACGCGAAGAAGGTCAAGAATATCACTTGAATCTGACTCGAAGTCTGTAAGTAAACCTGAAGAGACAGACGCCGACTTAGACAAACTAAATTCCAAGAATACTACGCCTAAAAAACGCAAACCCAAAGACATAATTTCTGATGCTAAAGATGACGTTATTGTTATAGAAGATACACCAACCATCGATAAACCTGATAAGGAACGAGAGGCTAAACCACATGAATCCAGAAAGGTGACCAAGACTAAAGCCCAATATAAAACTTCATTGTTATCTTGCGAATATTGCGGTAAATCTTTCAGACAGCTGTCGTATTTGGCAAGTCATAAATTACTTCATAAGAAAGAAATTTCAAAATTACCTGAAAAACATACTGAAAGAAATGAAAAATCGATATTCTGCTGTGAAGTGTGTAAGAAAGAATTTAGAAAATTACATCACTTGGTGCAACACCGTGTAATACATAACCCGACCACTGCACTGACTAAACCAGCACGGAAAATATCTTCTGAGCAGAGTGGAGACAATCAAACTTCAAAACAGTTAGAACCGAAACAAAATGAAGATCACAGTGCAGCGTTCCGTTGCGAACCATGCGATAAGTCCTTTAGAAAACTGCACCATCTGGTGGAGCACCGGGAAACACACGATGGAATTAACAGGCAGAAGAGTGCCGCGACCCCACAAGCTCCAGATAAAACCGTGCCTGTGCCGCCACCACAATGTGATGTTTGTCTTAAAACCTTTAGAAAATTACATCATTTAATAGAACATAAAGAACAACATTTAGATACAAATTCTGAAAGGTCAGACGATAAGAGTGTAAAGAGTGCCCTGTCCACAAAAGATATTATTCACGAGTGTTCTCTTTGCTATATGGTCTTCCCTAACGAGCATTCTTTGAATAAACACATTATAATTTGTCAAAGGAAAAAGAGACAGTCTGCCTCGAAGCTAGCTAAAGAGATTGATGTTACAGAAGTTAAAGAAAATCAGGATGACAACAAGAGTAAAATGGAATCGACTGTTATTGTTGAAGACGTTATTGAATTGGATACTCCTAAAAAACCAATAGATAATTTAGAAATTCGCAACAATACTATGCACGAAAAAACTGAAGACTTTAAACAAAAACGTTTGTCGAAGGATGAAAGTGATAACCCTAAGAAACCTGAAGTGACTCTAAATAAACGAGACTTAGAGTTGGTTGATGTGATAAATATTAATGAGTTTAAAGAAGTAGCACCCCAAAAGACAGTAAAAGTAGATGACAAACTGCAGGATAAACTTAAAGTTACTGTAATACCTAAAAAGAAAATGACCCCCAAAAAGAAGATTACCGAAATCCAGCGAAGAAAGTCTAATATTCCACTCTCAAACCTTAAACAAGTCACTGTAATTGAGTCAAGTGACGATGACGAGGTCCGGTACATGTTGAATCCGGATTTCAAAGAGCAAACAACAGAATCGAAAGTATTTATGAAGGTAAAGGCTAAAAAGAGAAATTCTTTACAATTTGAAAGACCTGACTCTAAAGATTTAGTAAAAAGGCGGACGTCTTTACAACCGCCTAAACTTCCACGACTTAAATCAAAATCCATTGAAGCGCCCGAAACGCCTGTATCTCTGCCAACTAATGTTTCTAAAGTAAAATTAGAAACTGTGCCTGCGTCGGATTCTGACGACAGTGACGTGAAGTATTCCTTCCCCGAATCCAAACCTAAAGAGACGCCAAAGGCAAAGAAGAAAATAATTACGGAGAAAAAGAAGACCCTCAGTGGTATAGCGCGAAAAAAATCGACCGGGAAACCTGCCGCTGCGATTCAAAAACCCAAGACTTCGCCGGATAAACCTATAAAGAAGCGTAAGTTGATTTTTTGGTGTTTAACCGAAAGATTTTGACCGATGTAACAATTTTACCCGTAACTTAACTGGATATTATTCGCTTGTTGTATAATGTAGTACACTGCTACTAGGGCATCGAGAACCGGTCCTATTTTAGGAACCGGTTCTTTCGGTTCCGAATTCAAGCCGGAACCGGAAACCCGGTATTTTTCGGTTCTTGCTAAAAATAAATTTAAAAGTACGTTCCTATGTGATAATATCAAGTTATTATCCCAATTTATTATCCAAATAGAATAAATATTATATTCACTTGCCTCTCCCTCTTAATAAAATACTGGATCCACACTATTGGAATCAGTTTCATTCATATTTATTATATTCGGATAATAACTTGATATTATCACACAGGGACGTACTTTTAAATTTATTTTAACCAAGAACAGAAAGAACCGAAAAACCCGGGTTTATATTTTACAGAACCGGTTCTTTCAGAGGCACTCAGAACCGGGAATTCCCGGTTTTTTTGAAACCGGGAAAAACCGGTTCGTATGCCCTAACTGCCACTCACTTCTGCGCGTTCATTGTGGCGATTAATTAAGTGATCGCCATTTGTCTACCGATCTATCTCAGTTTACATGTAGTGTAAAATAGACAAAATGGTCAATGCTAACGGTTTCAATGTACTGTCATAAGCGGCAGAGCCACCAGATGACTGCACTTGTCTCGTCTGTGATGTCTTTCCTTCAGAAAATATTTCTCCCTAAAAACACACCAATCATTATGACAAAAAACCGGCCAAGAGCGTGTCGGGACACGCGCATTGTAGGGTTCCGTAGCAGCATGGTTCAAATATGCAGCTGGCTTCTTAATTCTACGAGCATATGGACGTTTAAATCGCTAATAATGTCAAATAAAAACGAGGTCACTAAGAAAGAAGGTAACTAAAGGAGAAATGTAGATTCCAGCGCCACAAGGAAAATGAAAAAAAAAATCATCTGTTTAATAACCACCTCGCGTGTATGCATGGTTGTATAAAAATTGTTTAGATTACGTATTCATTTAAAACGGGTGTACTATCGTTACGGTCGTAGTTAGAGATGAAAGAGACTGTCTTTTAAGGCTTATTAAAAAGACTCGCCTCCACCTTACAGGACTTGACTCTAAAATTAAGACTGAAAGTTCGAGTTTTTATTAATAAGACTTAGTAGTTTATTAAAAGATTAAAAACTGAAACGACTCGAGTTGTTTTCAAAATACTAAAAGACTTAAACGACTCAAGTTCTTTTATGTAAAAGGGATCGCACCGCAGTTTGTGTGTGATATTAAATATTTCTTTTGTAACCTATCAATCAAAAGGAATAATTCACGCCTAAACCACTAAATACATTTTGATAACATTTGACAAGGAGATAAAATGAAATATTTACATTCTATCAACACATATCTTACGTCTGTCGACTTCCCAGATAATGAGTCGCCAGTCTTTTAAGTCCTTTTAAGCTGTTTAAGTAACAGCTCAGTTTTTTACGTTAAAAGACTTCAACTACAAAAGCTAGTCTTATGACTGAATCAGTCGCGAGGCGTCAAAAATAAGGTGAGTCTTTATTAAAAGCCTTAAAAGACAGTGTCTTCCATCACTAGTCATAGGATTTTATAATTTCATTATGTTTTGGTCTAAACACAACATAATGAAATGATAAAATTCGCGAGCGAAGCGAGCGAAAATTTTTTTTTTTTTTTCGAGCGAAACTTTTTTTTTTTGCGACAATATTAAAAGAAATAATATAGACCTGCTGATAAAATAACCTCGCCTCACTTTTAGTATTGAACTTTGTAAACATATTCTTATTAATTCCAAAAACGTTTGGCACTTGGTCGACTATTACTCGCAAACTTGAAAGGCCAACTTATGTGTGATAGTTTTTCTTTTAATTTCGTTGTATATTCTACCAACGAGAATTTTTTCTCATTTTTAGAAACAATCGTTTAGCTGGTGGAGGGAGGGGGGGCACTAACTTTGGTTTAGGGCTAAATACAACAGAATGGAAGTATTTAATCCGCGAGCGAAGCGAGCGCGAATTTTTTTTGACTTTAACTTTTTTTTTTTTTTTTGCAACAAAAGTATTGTTAGGAATAATTTCAAGCTGGTACTAAAGAGCAGGTCGCGTGGCGATTGTGTATAATTTTGATGTCATTTTCGTAATTAACACCCCAAAAACCTATAACGACACATGAAATGTCAATATGGTACAGCTTGGCTTTCGACCTTGCCTCACTTTTAGCGTGGAACTTTGTATGGCAGTTGTTTTGGATTAGGTTGAACTTCGTCGTAAATGCTAAATGCTCGTGAAATATTTAACATTTTTTTTCATTTTAAAAATTAATTTTTCGCAAACGGACTGCTGAATCGAAAAACGTTCGTAGTAAACCCCTTCTATCTTTTAAAAAACTATCCTATGACATCCCACTCGATGATATCGGCGGGAAAAAAAAACCATCGCCCTTTCACATGTACGGGAAACACCCGAAAAAATTTTTTTTACAAAATTTTATTTTTTCTATTTGTCGGCGCAATTAATATGTAAAAACATGCCAAATTGCAGCTCTGTAGTACCAAGGATCTAATATTAGTAAATATATTCTTATTAATCCCAACAATGTTTGGCACTTGGTTTACCATTACTCGCAAACTTGAAGGGCCAACTTATGTTTTATAGTTTTCCTTTTAAATTTGATGTATATTCTACCTCTGTGAATTTTTCCACATTTTTAGAAACAACCGTTTAGCTGGTAGAGGGGGGGGACACTTGTGTTTGACAAAAATTTTCACTTTAAAAATTTATGATTCGCAAACGGAGTGCTAAATCGAAAAACGTTCTTAGTAAACCCCTTCTGTATTTTAAAAAGCTATTCTTAGACACCCCACTCGATGATATTGACGAGAAAAAAAAAATTAATCGCCCTTTCACGTCTATGGGAGACACCCGAAAAAAAATTTTTTTCTAAGGTTTTACTCTACAGTTCTGTCGGCGTGATTAATATGTATAACCATGCCAAATTTCAGCTCTGTAGTACCAAGGGTTTCTTAGAAAACCCGCGGACAGACGGACAGACGGACAGACGGACATGGCGAAACTATAAGGGTTCGTAGATTACTACGGAACCCTAAAAAGTAGGTAGTTCATTAATACTTACTTATTGTTTATATGCCATTCAATTGTGGCGAACTTGACTTACCCGGATGTCAGACTATTCTAACCGCCAAATGGCACGTGACTCGGTTTCCTAATAGTGGGTGTGATGTTCCTTCTTGCCCATCCGGACAAAAATCATGTTAGTGCAGACACTCATACTTCCAATGATAGATTATGGTGACGTATGCTATTTGGATCTTAATGCCGACTTTCTTAACAAACTCGATCGACTGTTGAACAACTGCATACGTTTCATTTTCCGTCTGCGGAAGTATGATCATGTGTCGGCCTATCGTCAAAAACTGAAGTGGCTCCCTATCAGGCAGCGGCGCAGTCTACGTACTCGGTGCTGTCGGGGCCACATGCCCCGAACTATCTCAGGGAGCGCTTCCAGTTCGTCTGTGAAGGACACAGTCGGCTGCTGCGTTCCGAAAATAACCTTCTCCTGCAATGCCCCATCCACCGCACGGGCTTTTATCACCAAAGTTTCACCGTGCAGACGGTGTTGATGTGGAACTCCCTCCCGGAGGAAATTAGAAGGTCCCCCAACCGTAACTCCTTCAAACACAGAGTACGGTGTCACTTTTCGAAGCTGTTATATGATTCAAGCTGACTTCTTCATTCTTATATTATGTATTTATATATCTATTATAGTTATGTATATTCATATAGTATGTAAGTACAAGTATGCATTTGATTATATATTTAGTAGTTATTTTCCTTTGTTCTTAGTGTAGTTTCATCGTTATTAAAGTAATTTCATATATTTGTGATATGCACCTACCACGTACATCTCCCAATCACCCTAAGGTAGACTGGTAGATAATGCCATTAGGCATTAAGTCCGCCCATGTACTTTTAGTGCATTAAGTTAAATAAATAAAATAAATGTTCGTGTCAGGTCGTGAAGTAGTGGAGCACCGGTGTGACTGCGGGCAGCTATTTAGCAGCGCGGCGCTTCTGTGGCGGCACGCGTCGCTAGCGCACACCCCGCCGCGCCGCCGCCGCCTCACCTCCGCCGCCCCGCCCGCGCCATCGCAAACGCATGCTTCAAAGCCTGCCGAGAAGCTCACTCAGAAACCTCGCGAACAAACTAAACAGGTCGTGACGTCAGCGCGCCGGGCCGGCCGCCCCGCGCGCTCGGCGCACAGCGGCGTGCCCGTGCCCGACGCCATGCGCCGGTACATGGAGCGACTGCGGAAGTAGCGCACAGGTATGTTAGCAACACTTACCCGTGCTCACTACACGTAACCGTGGAACTAAAGAAAGGGGGTGCAACATACGTTTCTTTACAGAAATGTGTGTGGCACGAAAAGGTTTAGGATGTGCTCCCCATCCAACTCGACCCGGACTACTTCATGGAACATAACAGAAGGACCATGTATAGATATTTTTACAAGTTTTGGCCATCACATTACGAGCTTTGTCGCCTAGCGTGCCCTAGTTACAGTTACGACCTTAACCTAACGATTAGATCTTTGGTGTGACTGACGCGATTAAATCTCTTTTAAATCATTTCTAGGACATGCGTGTTACGGTGTCTAAAAAGCTCGTATAACGTGATTGTTACATTAATTGTCTATATGTAAATGTTAGAACTTACAAATCAGATTCTATTTTGTCAATTTGGTTTAGAAAATAAGAATATTACCTTAACATAAGAATAAGATATTTATGTTTGATAGTATTAAGTAAAAGTCGAGTTTAGAATGGTGCGATTCGATATATTTGAGGTTGCTGCGTACTTGCGGAATTATCGTAGAAAACCTATGATTTCTAAATTGATTGAATTGGATTTTGGAGTCTACGATAGATTTGAAAAACAACAATATGTATTTTTATTTCTGCTGGTTACGCTTTATAATGATGAGTGTCAAGGCACTAAAGAGAAACTTCCATACAAAATAATTTCATAATAATTTTAAGGTAAAATGTACATTTATTCTTAATTGTTATTCTGTTTTTTTTTATAAATATGTATAAGTAGACTTATATTAATTTGTATTGGTATCTTTGATGTTAGTGGTGTAGTAGAAATACAGATATATTTTCTAAGCGCGATAAATTTCATGTTATATTATGTAATAATAATAATAATGGATTCTCGAATAGTAATACTAACGCTTTATGGGACCTAGAGGGAATGGGATCATATGCTTAGAGAGAATATTATAAAATCACCCTTTTATATATGTTACAGGAAATGTATGTAATTTAGGAAATGTATACATTTGCTAGGAATTGTATAATTCCGAAATTGCTCTAGGAAATGTATAAAAATAATGCTTTCTGTGAATGAAATGAATAAAACAACCTAACCTAACCTGAATAAGAGACGTGGATATGTCCGTGGCCATATCGTAGATTTGCTCACTTCATGAAATTTTCGAGAATTTCATGAAATGGTCAAGATTGAGAGTTAACCCATCTTATAATAAATAAATAAATGTTTCACTGTCTATTGGCCACATCATGATATGGTTTGGGCAGATCAATGATAAGAAATCGTTTCTCGATATGGGCAACTAAACGCGCAGCTACTTCATGAAATGGTCAAGATTTCATGAAATGTTTCACTGTCTGTTGGCCACATCATGAAGTAGCTCAGCTGAGCGGAAATGCGACAACCGCTTAACGCAACCACAGTAATTTCTGTTGGGGGTCGCAGTTCTAACCTAACCTAACCAACCCTTAACGGCTTGGTTGGGTTAGGGTACTAACTATTTAGGAAATGTATCAAACATAATTCATTTCACACATTTCCGGGCGATTTTAGGAATTCATACAATGACGGATTTCATACATTTCCGTTAACACATAGACAAAAAAGCCAGGGGGAAACTTCTTTATTTAACCTTTAGCCCACGACTTCATTCGCACGGAAAAGTAGCCTTAGGTGCCACATTCCAGCCCTCTATCTCTTGTGTATCCCTTTTGTATCGATCCGTTGTTCTGTTTTAACGTGAAGGAAGGACAAAGAAACGAGAACACATTCACATTTTTTAAAATGTTTTAACATTAGTATGGATTTTTTATGGGTTCCATGACATGGGTGGCCGGAAATACACAATCACATTTTGATATAATCGAGAAGAGACACTCAATACAGAAGAAGTGTATAATTCCCATTGTTGGTTCTCAGTTCTCTAAATACAATAGGGTTATCTTTGTAAGTGGATTCCCTGATGATATTCTCCCCCTAAAGAAGACACGCGACACTGCACTACATCAGAAAAAACTATAAAAGAAACCAATATAATTATAATATATAAATAGAATAACATGCCGCTGTGGTCAGAGTCGCTGCGATATTGTAATAAACAGAAATTGATGTTAATGATTTGTGTAATCGGCCAAACCTGATTTTAGGCTACACTAGGTTGGGTTAGGTTCCCTTGTAACACACAAAATTAAAACTGAAAATAGATACCAGTAGTGAAACTAAAAAAACATATGACCCCCGATATTTTAGGGCCTTACCACAAAATTTTTTACTAAAACTTAGACAATGTGTAAAACCGTGAAATGACAAATCAGTTTTAGACATTGTTTAAATGGTGTTTTAATGTTTTTCGGTAGAGAATTTATAGCTTAATTATAACTCTTAAACGACCGAACTAATTTTGATCAAATATAACTAAGAACCATCTCGATTAACACAAGTTGTATGGATCCAGAGGTTCCTTGGAAAAAGTTGTTCAGTTCAATAGGCCGTTACATTCACATTTGTCGGCGGCACATTTAAGTTAGGTTAGAAAGGCCGTCAGCAGAAGGAAAAGTGCGGTTGTCAGTAAACAGTACAAGCCTGTTTGTTTACCATTAGACAAAAAATGGGGTCCCTTATTTCGGCACTGCCCAGTGTCAGATCTTGATTTCAACTAGACAGAAAAATGGTAGCCGCTAGACTAATGGTCTCAATAACAAGGCAAGTGCCGCCGGTGTAATGCGGCTGCTGCATCCTCACGGCCACAGGGTCCGGGGCTCATGACCACTTCAAGTCACTATGAGCACATATTTTATCTAAATTTTATATCAAAATAAACGGACCAAATTATTAAATTTATCAAATTCTGTTTAACTAGTAAAATATGTAATAATATTTACGAGTATAATATATTTTCGTTGTTTTTAATTTTAATCCATGTTTATTCTGATAACATAATCATTGTCTAAAAATTAGATCGTCTCGTGTAATTGTTTTAGACGCATTTAAAAATGAATGTTTTATATGTAGACTATTTTAATATGATGATGCAATTTTAATGGGTTATAAATAAATGACTAAAAATAAATGCATAATATTTTATTTTATTTACACTTACTTTTCTAGAAAATGTTCACAAGTTTTTAAGTTTAGTCTGCCTGTACAATTTATTATAAGTATTCGTTTTACAACGCTCAAACACGGATCAAATGAAAAATTTGTCTACACAGACAGAATGTTAGGAAAAATATTGAGGATCTTTAAACCAGACACAAGTGAAACAGACACATCATCAATAAATCCCTATATTCTAAGAACTCATATTATTATCTCACATGATCGACACGCGCAATTCACACTATGCGCGTCGTACGTTTACGCATGTATACGTTTATAGAATACATTTAGTCATGAGGAATTATGCTCTTATACCATTAAAAAAGTTAACAAAAAATGTGTTGTAGAAGCAAATAGGACCCAGAACTTAGAATACAAACTGATTTTCTGTGCCTAGAGATGTGATCTTTCGCGTACTGCACCCATTTTACTCTTGCCACGCGGAAATAGGGTCGAATTTATATTTTGAACAAACGAGTGAATTTTCCGCCCCGCGTGCGTATTCCACGCGTAACAATAGACATTTGTATGAAAAAGACACTTGCGGGTGTACGCATGCGGGGCAATCCCGCGTGCGTGAAGAAACCCGTACGATATTAAAAACACCCTTACTGCGTATTTATCCCCTTTCACAAATGATGTCTATGACGCTGGGGTCCATGAGCATAGGGTCGACACACCTCAGCTGTGCGGAGGCGAGCGCGTCGTCCAACAGAGCGCCCAGCAGCCGCTCCCCTCGCGCCCCCGCGCACCCCCCGCCCACGCCCCCGCCCACCCTACATAACAGGAAATTGCAGTCTACCTGCAAATACATATCAAAGCAAATCATTTATTCATAATTCTTGTTTACAAATAAAAACTTAAGACTAAGCATTATTCAATTATAACCCGTACGAGTTAACTTGAGACCTGGGCCGACGACGTCATCTTCGGTGTACGGTGTGCGGAATGGTAAAATATCAAAAGGGAGTCGAGACACGTATCCGTCACAAAGATGCTGTATCTTTGTATATATTTTTCGATATTTTATCATTTTGCACACCGTACATTGAAGGTGACGCAGGTCTCAAGTTAACTCGTACGGGTTATAGAAAGAAAATAAAATAAGTGCCTGAACTAGGTTACTTAATACCTGTATCTCAGGCAAAAAGGGATCTTCTTTTTTAAAAAAAAACACAAATAAGTCGTTTTTTTGTAACCTGTAAGAGTCAGTAATTGGGACTTGAGGTTATTGTTGTATATGGGCGAAAGGCAATATCGGTGATGGTGACGCCGCCAGAATTATGGACACCCCCACGTGAGATTCAGCTCGACCCCCTCCTCTCCCGCCTCACGTAATGAATGGATGCCCCTTTAGCAAAACTTCTTTTCAACACATTTGCTCATAAAGTGGGTCTTATGTCATTGTTTTAAGGTTCATAATGATATGTATTACCCATCCCGTGAGTAATAAAAATAAAGCACTAGTATGTAATGTTTTTTTTTCTAAATTTCATCAGATCTTATTATATATTTAAAATTAAGTGTAAATATTAAACTATTTGTAAATAAAAATGTAATTCCACTAAATCATTTAAATTTAACAGAAAATTATCATTTATTTATGCTAAAATGTGAAAATATATCTTATCTTACCAGCCCATATACGTCCCCACCGAGGGGCACGGTGTAGCTCAGGCCAGCAGACCCACGGAATTTAAACAATGAATTTAGGTATTCTATGTATGCCAATACACAGTGCCTTCCTAGTGCCTATTGATGCCAAAAGAACCATATCTAGTGCCATCATAGTTTAAGAAATATAGGTCGTTGTTTGTGGGTCTGCTGGGCTGATATCCGTCCAGCAGACCCAC
>OX465253.1:6635443-7074044 GCA_949987775.1 Aproaerema taeniolella | reverse complement strand
AAAGCGGTAAAAAGGGGCAAATGCCCCTTTTTACCGCTTTTGTATCTTTAAACCCCTACAACTTTTTCTTTTTTTACAGCTAGGCCCAATTTCTTATTTTTTTTAATCTTAGGGGATCGTAAGCTCTAAGGAAATGATATTTGATGCTTTTTGTAGCAAAAAAAAAAGTTGTAGACCCTCAAACCTTTAAAAAACGTTGAAAAAAACCTAATAGCTAACTTTGCGTTGCCTTTAAAAAAAAAGTAAAGGTGATGGATGCTTCAGATTTTTTAAAACATCTCTTATGTGTTGGCTTTCTAACGGTATGTAATTTGTTTTGATATCTTTTTTTTAACTGGAGTTATAATTTTTTTTTCGTGATTCGACCATTTCTACGAAATTCCGCTTAAGTTGAAAGTTGACTTCTTTTCCGAAAATTATCAATGCAAAGTTGAAAATAATGTAAAGACTTACTTTAGGGATAATTACAAACAGAGCAGGTAGATTTTTTTTCATGCTTACCGTTCCACAGAGAGAAAAGATAATTGCTATCTTTTCTCTCTCTTGCTCTTTGAGGAATGTTTAGCAGGTAATAAATAACGGTACTGCATCACTCTAGCAAGCTCGTATCGTATTCTCTCTTTCACTTTTGGAGCACATCGCGATCGATCGCAGAGGCAGTTAAGTCTCGACTAAATAAAACATTTAAAAAGGGATCGTTTCATTCGTGCGTTCGACCTTGGCGCCTGCGGTGCTCCAAAAGTGAAAGAGAGAATACGATACGAGCTTGCTAGAGTGATGCAGTACCGTTATTTATTACCTGCTAAACATTCCTCAAAGAGCAAGAGAGAGAAAAGATAGCAATTATCTTTTCTCTCTGTGGAACGGTAAGCATGAAAAAAAATCTACCTGCTCTGTTTGTAATTATCCCTAAAGTAAGTCTTTACATTATTTTCAACTTTGCATTGATAATTTTCGGAAAAGAAGTCAACTTTCAACTTAAGCGGAATTTCGTAGAAATGGTCGAATCACGAAAAAAAAATTATAACTCCAGTTAAAAAAAAGATATCAAAACAAATTACATACCGTTAGAAAGCCAACACATAAGAGATGTTTTAAAAAAATCTGAAGCCATCCATCACCTTTACTTTTTTTTTAAAAGCAACGCAAAGTTTAGCTATTAGGTTTTTTTCAACGTTTTTTAAAGGTTTGAGGGTCTACAACTTTTTTTTTTGCTACAAAAAGCATCAAATATCCATTTCCTTAGAGCTTACGATCCCCTAAGATTAAAAAAAAAATAAGAAATTGGGCCTAGCTGTAAAAAAAGAAAAAGTTGTAGGGGTTTAAAGATACAAAAGCGGTAAAAAGGGGCAAATATTAAAAAAAAATCATATAAAAAAATTTTTATGACCAGGATTTTTTTTTATTGCCTGAATAGGTAGGAGATGGCCCCACCTTCCCCCCATTTTCGTATGTTCAACGTTCTGCCGGACACCCTGTATACAGCAAAAAAAACTTAATATTATTTTGCCGCTTTGCCCATACATTGAAATCTAGAATGACTACAATATGTGTATAATTTGCAGAGGCCAGCACATCACGTTGCCCATTCTTTAATAGGCATTCTTTCTATATAAAAATTAAAATTGATAAAAAAAACATTCTTATCGCTACAGAAACAGAACAGAGTGCGTGCATGGATAACTTGATGTGAGGCCCTCTGTATGTGCATGCCATGTTTTATTTGATAGGTGGATCTGCTAGTCAGATCAGAGTGCAAGAGATGCCCTTAACTCAAAAATTAAAAATGTATCAACCCCGACATCAATTGCTTATTGCTTAAATCGTAAATGGCTGAAACAATTTTCATAAAACATAGCTGAGAAACATCTCCCATTTTGTAAGCTTTCAAACAAAAAAAAAACCGCATCAAAATTAGTCCATTTGTTTAGGAGCTACGATGTCACAGACCGACATATAGATACACATATAACACTTTTAAGAACTTTTTTTGTCGAAGGTTAAAAAAATCTTGGAATAACAAGAGACCTGTGCAGCAGTCTGTCCCACATATGCCACCTCGGCGTCGAGGGCGGCCTGCGCGCCCGCCGCCAGCTGTGACGTTACGGCACTCGTGTCGCGGCTCTCAACCGCAGCGCCGGGCGCTGCCTCTTCCAGCAGCTTCGCGAGGTGTCCGTGCAATGTACTCACTCCATTCTCTTGCATCTCCAGACATAACTTGGCCAAAATCAGCAGCAGTTCAAATGGAACATTATTTGAAGCCTGTGGCTCGGCTATCTTCTTCACCATATCTGACATATTGATCAGTGTTTCTGAGATCACTCTCCAGCATGCATCTGATACAGCTTTCGCACACCAAGGCTTCAAACCAAAAGACAGGTTGTTTTGAAGGAATGCCATCAAGTCTAACAGAGAAGCTTGAATTTTTTGCATCAAGTAAACTTGTAGCGAGTTTAAAATGTCTTTCAAATCTGTGTGTTCAGTGCCTTTGCTTGCAAGGGATTGTCTGACTTTCATTAGGCTGTCTTTGAATTGTGCTTGTATGGACTGGTACTGAGTGGTAGCTTTTTGATTGATGCTCTGGATCACCATATCTACACCTTTATTGGACATAGTATCACTAGAGATTATATCTGTCATAGCTTGTAATTTTCTAAAGAATTTGTCTAAGCCTCTGATTAATATTTCTGTTCCAATGTTTTCTGGCCTCTTTATAACTTCTTCAAATAGATGAAAAACTTGAGACATAACTTTATTTGCAAATTCTGGTAAATTGGCATCACTTTTATCCTGAAAGAGCTCATGGTAGCAAGATATTACTATGCCAATATCAGCCAAGAGTGTGCTATTACAGATTTCAACCCACTCTAAGATATCTGTCGTCTCTACCATTGTATTTAGTGTTTGTAAGTGTTTTTCGAGACGACTTTCAGCACAACTTAAGAATATATCTCGGAGTGAGGAGTCAGTCTCCTGCAGTTGTCTGAGCAGGCCTACACTCTCTACTAGCTCTGATGCAGATGTATCTGGGCTTAATAACCTGTCTCTTAATGTCTTCTTTAGTTGATAGATAATTTCTGAACATTCTGTTTGTATGCTTTGAAATGATGGTTGGGTGCCATACTTTAGAAGTACTCTCTGTGCATGAGTGTATTCATGGACAGCGTCAGCGTACCGACCCTCTACGATTGCTTTATTCAGTTGAGAAGGAAGTAAAAATAAAAATTGCAATTTGTCAAGGAGCTGTCGGGTACCACACAGTCGACTTACATTGTTGCCACTTTCTTTTAAATATTCAGAGATTTCGGCACTAAAGGAAGTGATCTTATTCATATTTTCACTTAATTTATTCATTTCTTCTTGCATTATTTTAAAATCTGATCGCATTTTTCTCACAGTTTCAGTGGCTGAAATGAACTTGTTATAGTTCTCGTACACCAAAGTTTGCATTTCTGACTGAAGGAATTGACTCTGAGTGACAATTTCAGCTTCTTTATCCATGATTTGTTTTAAATTTGCGTGTTTCATAAGTTTTTCCAAGTACAAGTCAGAGTTGAAGTTGTTACCGTCGATATTCAGAGGATTTTCTCCATTTTGCTTAAAGTCTGCCATCATGACAATCCTTTAGTAAAGGATCGTATAGAGAATATAGTACACTGCGTTGTGTTTTCAATATTTTTTAAATGTTTTCGCAAACGTAGGAGGTAGTGATTATATCCTCATTGTTTTTTTTTGCTACAATTAAAGATCCCGCACCACAGCTACGCCAGCTACACTATTTCCCATCATAGACATACAACTACCCAAGGAGTATATAACACTGCAACCAAGGAGTATATAACACTGACTGCAACTACCCGAAAGATTTCCCATTCCCATCCCATATTAGAAGTTACTCTATGACTTTTCTACAGAACTTTATTTTTTTATTATGTCACAGGCAAAGAAGTTTTGAAACGTACAGCCATTTTTTTTTAAATCTCACGCAGAGGGATTATTTTGATCATACAGCCACATTTAATAATATTTGTATGAAAAGTTCATGTCTGTTTTTGTTATTAAAATTTGACGCTACGTACTTACAGGAAGTCTTAAATAGAGAAGGAATTAACAATGAATGAAGTAATACAAATAGATTTACGAATCGACCTAGCTAAATATTTTAGTTATTAGCACTCACGAACTTATAAAACAGTTATTCAGTCAATAACACAAAAGTATAAGAAATGTTCACACGGAATGTTTTTACACGAGTGACAGATTTATTTTTGTCAACAGAATTGGTTGCCTAGCATCAGAGCATAGACATAGACTTCTTACATACCTAATCTTCTTACGCCAATGCTAGACATCCAACCTTAACACTTTCCCTCATTGGTGTAAGGGCGTCTGCAACCCCAATCCAGCTCTCAAGAAGATAAGCCTTGGCCTTGGGACTGCCTTTGTCAGAATGTCAGCCAGTTGCTCTTCTGAACTGGTCTTCTGCACATTTATTAAACCCTGTTGCACAGTTTCACGTACAAAGAAATGTCGCACGCGGATGTGCTTCGTCCGCTTGTGAAATTCAGGGTTGTGCGCGAGACGTATTGCAGCTTCGTTGTCTACCTGCAGTATTGAAATGCCATCTAGTTTGGTGAGCTGGCTGAACACTCTCTCTAGCCATACTAGCTCGCGAGCTCCTTCACTTGCTGCTACGATCTCGGCCTCTGTTGTTGAAATTGCGACTGACGCTTGTCGTTGGCTCAACCAGGAAACAGGACCTCCTGCATATAAGCATACGACTCCTGTGGTGGAGCGTCCTGTGAGCTCATCACCGCCGTGGTCTGCATCACTGTACCCGTGGATGATAGCTTTGCGGATTCCAGGGCTATACTTAATTCCGTAAGATATTGTCCCTTTTAGATATCGGAATATCCTCTTCACCTTAAGCCAATCAGTCCAGGTTGGGTTCTCTAACTTCCTTGACACCACTCCAACGGCAAAAGCAATGTCAGGACGCGTACCAGTCATGAGGTATGCTAGAGTTCCTACAGCTTCACGATAAGGGAAACTCTTCTTTTCAGGGCTATCATCCACTTTCCCTGCTTCAGAGGTCCTTTCGATAGGCGTTGAAACCGGATTACAATCCATCAATCGGAAACGTTCCAAGATCTTCTTTGCATAGGACTCCTGCGTGATCAGTACAGAACCGTCTTCCGACCGATTAATTTCCAGTCCAAGGTAGTAGGAGGCTGGTTTGGTCGTAATTTTGAGCGTGTCTCCCAATTCTTTAAGGAATTGGTCCGCTAGCTCTTCATCTGTAGTGGCTACAAGCCCGTCGTCCACATACAGTGTAATCAAGATTTTCTTCTCTCCTATTCTCTTGGTGAAAAGGCAAGGCTCGGCTTCATTTTGGATGAAACCCATTTCTAACAAAATTTCTTCAAAACAAGAGTTCCAGCAACGAGGCGCTTGCTTTAGTCCGTACAGACTCCTCTGAAGCTTGCAGACCTTTGTTGTTCCATCAGCATAGCCGTCAGGCTGTTTCATGAAAATTTCTTCTTCCAGCTTCCCATTCAAGAAGGCTGTGGAGACATCAAATTGTTTCAGATGCAACTTTTCTGTAGCGCTGACACTCAACAAGGCTCTTATTGTTGACATCCGTGCAACGGGACTGAAGGTCTGTTGATAATCAATTCCTTTCTGTTGCTTGAAGCCTTTCACAACTAGTCGTGCCTTGTATTTGTCCACTGTGCCATCTGGATTCCTCTTTATCCTAAATACCCATTTGCATGGCAGCGCCCTTCTGCCAGGAGGTAGATCGCATAATGTCCACACCTTGTTATCACCAAGAGACTTGATCTCGCTCGCCATTGCTTGAAACCATTCAGCACTGTCTTTCCTCTGAACCGCATCTTTATATGTTTCAGGAAAGTCATCTTTTCCAACAAAACAGACGTAGTCTTCGTACTTTTTAGGTCTTTGGATAGTAGACCTATCCCTGAGGTTGTACCGAGGCTCTTCTACGATCAATTGATCTTCACTAGCATCAACAAAATCATCATCTTCGACTTGTTGTTCGCTTTCATGAACTTGATCTTGTTGTTCGCTTTCATGAACTTGATCTTTATTTCTTTCTCCCTCTAGAGCAAGTTCATTTTCCTGAACATCTGTAGGTATCTTTTCTACAGGAACATGTCCGTTACCGTCTTCTTTAGCTCCCTCTGACAAAACAGGACTAGTCCTTACGATAAACTCAATATTAGATTCAAACGTTATGTCTCTGGACCTCAACGTCTTTGTTCCGTCGTAGATGCGATAACCGTCATCGTTCTCGTATCCTATTAGTCTGCCTTTAATCGCTTTTTTACACATTTTCTTGCGATTTTGTTTAGGCACGTGAGCATAACACGTACTACCAATCACTCGGAGATGAGAAATCTTCGGCTTTTTTCCTAACCATAACTCGTAGGGAGTTTTTCCTTCTATTCTTGAAGGCCCAGTCCTATTTAAGACATAAGCTGCGGTATTAATCAATTCTGCCCAGAGCACTTGAGGAAGCTCTCCACCAGAGTACATCATGGACCGTGCTGCTTCCACCAGTGTACGATTCTCTCTCTCAGAACAGCCATTCTGCTCCGGAGTATATGGCATAGTGAGTCGATGCTTGATACCGTGCTTCTCCAATGTCTTTCGAATAGCTTCATTGTCGAATTCACCACCGTTGTCACTCAAGATTGTCTTAATGACATGTCCTGTATTTTTCGCTTCTTGCAGCAACTGTACTAGTTTGTCCTTAACCTCAGACTTTTGTTTTATGAAGTAAACAAAACGATAGCTCGAATAATCGTCCTTAAATAAAACAAAGTACTTGTACTTTGAGATACTATCAGCAAAAGGACCGCAGACATCGGTGTGTATCAACTCTCCACAGGCCGATGCTCTTTCCCTTGTTCCGAAAGGTTTACGGTGAGTCTTTCCATATATACAAGCTTCACATTTCATCTTATCAGGACTCAGGTTGATGCCTAACTCGCGTTTAACGACACGAATGACGTGATTCTTATCCTGATGAGCGAAACGCTCATGGTACAGTTGTAACATGTTTGCCCCAGTTATAGCATTGACTTGTATGGTTTTCTTCTTTGTTGGAATGACGGTCTCCATATCCAACTTATAAAGTCCTCCAAAAGGTTCTCTCTTGCCAACGACTCTAGTCGTATCTTCTATAACGAGCTTGCACTCTCTAGTCGTTGACATGAAGATGCTGTTCTGCAACCTGTCTTGCGCCGCTAACGTTGAAAAAAGATTCTTCGTTAAAGATGGTACCAGCCACACGTCACGAAGTGTTATTCGTTCCTTCTTGCCATTGACATTTGATTCTACCACTACGGTCCCTTTTCCTAATGCTGGAATAGTGGTGCCGTCTGCAGTTGTAACTGTGTGATCCAAATCAAATTCATTATAATCCGTGAAGAAATCACTCTGTACTGCGATGTGTGTTGTTGCTCCGTTATCAACAAACCAGCTTTTCCGATCTTGAATTTGTCCAGATATGCAAGCATTAACCATCAGCGAGATCTGCTGTACTTGATTGGATTTTGAGCTTGAACTTGATGTGCCTGGAGATGGTTTAGGTGGCCTGCCATCCTTTATCCACTTCTTGCACTTGCGAACTCTATGTCCTTTGCCTGAACAGTAGTTGCAAACCAGTTGCTCATCCTTATTGCGTTTAACTTTTCGTTCTATAGGTGTAGTCACTAGTGCTTCCTGCTGATAGCTCTCTTGACCTCCCAGACCTCGTTCAAAAGCGCAAAGGTGACTCGTGAGACTGTCAATGGTCCTTTCAGGCTGCTTTAGCATCAACCAGCTTGACTTAAAGTTAAAGAACCTGACATCCAGTGTGTCTAAGACTTTACAAATGAGAAACATTTCGGGAAGCTTAGCGGTGGGGTCAATCTTTGCGACTTCGACCTTTAATTCGTTCCAGAGATTCTTCAGCTTTGACATGTGAGAAGGAATATCATCCGCCTTATCATATTTCAGTCCAAAGAATTCTAAACACAAATTGTATGCTCTGTCTTCCGTTTGTCCATCAAATAGCCTATGTAACTCCAGCCAGACTTCGTGAGCAGTCCTATATCTCATAACTTTCTTTAGTGTTTCTTCTGTCATGTTCGTGGTCAGCATGAGAAGAGCGCCAGACTCAATCTTTCTATACTTGGCCATTGCCGTGTTATAGTTGATGATTTCGGCGTCACCAGCTCCATCTGCGAGGGTAGGTTTCCTTAGCCGTCCTTCTACTGCCTCAAAGGCACTTTCGGTGCCTTCCAGTAAAACGGAAATTTTGTATTTCCAGGTTGACCAATTCTCCTTCCCCGTTAGCTTGCCTATATCGATCTTTTGTGTATAATCCATTGCAAAATAAAACTTCTTCAAATTTAGTGCTGGCCCGAAACCTATTAAAATTTGACGCTACGTACTTACAGGAAGTCTTAAATAGAGAAGGAATTAACAATGAATGAAGTAATACAAATAGATTTACGAATCGACCTAGCTAAATATTTTAGTTATTAGCACTCACGAACTTATAAAACAGTTATTCAGTCAATAACACAAAAGTATAAGAAATGTTCACACGGAATGTTTTTACACGAGTGACAGATTTATTTTTGTCAACAGAATTGGTTGCCTAGCATCAGAGCATAGACATAGACTTCTTACATACCTAATCTTCTTACGCCAATGCTAGACATCCAACCTTAACATTTGTAACGTGTGTTTATTCCAAGGGGACTCCCTACCATTCTCAGCCAATTTTTTCTATGGCAGTGACATCCTTCTGTTTCAGATATGTCAGCGAAGAGGACGTTAAGAAACATACACTATCCATAACATCCACTGCTGTGGGCGATGACAACCTTTGTTCCCGTATGATCACCATTATCCTTCCAGAACTCTTGCCTATACTCACCCACATTATTAACTTCTCATTGACAAGTAGTTCGTTTCCGCTGGCATGGAAACGTGCCAATATTATTCCTCTCCCTAAGACTCCGAACCCATCCTCCTTCTCCGAGTTCCGTCCTATCTCCATTTTACCTTTCCTTTCAAAAATCCTTGAACACATTGTCCACAAGCAGCTGGCTGATTTCATTTCTACGAATTGCCTCCTTTCTTCATTTCAATCAGGTTTTCGACCTGCACATAGTACTGTAACGGCTCTCTTAAAAGTTACTGATGATTTCCGTCTCGCCATGGAAAACAAGTCTTTGACTATCCTTACTTTACTTGACTTTAGTAGTGCTTTTAATTCCGTAGATTTTGAAATACTTCTCGCTGTTCTTCGTTCCCTTAATTTGTCCTCTTCAGCTGTAACCTGGTTCGAATCTTACCTTCGTGGTCGCTCGCAGCGGATCCGCATTGACGAGGCCTACTCTGATTGGTGTGATCTTGTGGCGGGAGTACCGCAGGGTGGCGTACTCTCCCCGTTGCTGTTTTCTATTTTCATTAATACCGTTACACCGGTGATATCTTCAAATTTCCATCTCTATGCAGACGACTTGCAACTTTACCGTCATTTTACCATCGATAATGTTTCGACCGCTGTTGATGCCATGAATTGCGACTTACAACGCATTGGCGACTGGGCCAAGTCCTTTGGCTTATTAGTCAATCCTAAAAAGTCGCAAGTGATGGTTATTGGTGGGCGGTATATGTGCAGGCAACTGGATGAGACTTCTCTTCCCTCTATTATTTACAACGGTACTCCAATTGCCTTCACTAACACTGCTAAAAACTTAGGCGTTATGTTGGACTCTCACTTATCGTGGACTGCTCATGTCAATGAGGTAAGCAGAAAACTTCACTTTTCTTTTCATTCCATCAAGTGCCTTCAAAACTTTTTACCTTATAACACCAAAATCTCTCTAGTCCAAGCCCTACTCCTTCCTATTCTTGATTATGCTGATTGTTGCTATCTGGATGCCACTGAGGAGCTCTTGAACAAGCTTGAGCGGCTTCAAAACCTGTGTATCAGATTTATATTCGGCTTACGGAAGTATGACCGTGTTTCTGAATTTCGGAAGCAGCTCAAGTGGCTCCCCATCCGTCTTCGGAGGAACGCTCACATACTGTCCTGTCTTTTTAACATTCTTTATAATCCACTTGCTCCTAATTATCTACGTGAGCGCTTTCAATTTTCACGTTGTCAGGATAAACCGTGTCGCTCAACCCTTCTATCTATCCCTTCGCACCACTCGGATTTCTTTTCTTACTCCTTCACGGTGCACGCGGCAAGACTGTGGAACTCTCTCCCTCACACTGTCCGAGACAGCCCATCGCTGGCTGTGTTTAAGAGAAGAGTTAAAGAGTATTATCTTTGTTCTTGTAATGACTGTTAGGTTTAAGTATTGTATATGTATTTATATATGTGTTTATATATGTATATATTTTTGCTTAGTATGTTTTTTTTTATTGGTTTTCGTATTACGCGCACGACTATCTGCTAGTTTATGTTTCACATTTCCTATCCTTGGGTTTGCTGGAAGAAATTTCTAAATAGAAATAAGCTATACCTATTGTGTCGTCTATCTTTTCTTCTACTAATCTGTTTAATTTTCATGTGTGCAATAAATTGTTAAATAAATAAATAAATAAATGTACGCACATTTTATTCTCTGCCATTTCATACAATGCCACTTTGGCATCAAATAACAGTGACGTACGTAAAAGAACCGGACATTTTAAGCTCGTTCCTGTTATTCTATGCCACCGTTATGTGATGCCAAGTTATATTATGTCCTAGATGGCATTAAATGTGTGGCTCAGGCCAGCAGACCCACGGAATTTAAACAATGAATTTAGGTATTCTATGTATGCCAATACACAGTGCCTTCCTAGTGCCTATTGATGCCAAAAGAACCATATCTAGTGCCATCATAGTTTAAGAAATATAGGTCGTTGTTTGTGGGTCTGCTGGACGGATATCAGCCCAGCAGACCCACCTCTCGTACACGGAAACGGCTAAAGTTAGAGACGACAGAGTCACTTTCGCAATGTTCGACAAAGTCTATTTTTCTAGGAATCAAACTCGACTCTGTCAAGGAAATTATTCGATGTCGAAAGTTAAAAACAGCAGACCATATTTTTAAAAATATAATTTTCATTGAAAATATACAGTCTTATACTCAGTAAATTATATGCTAATATTATGTCTATCAAACTACCGCTAGTTCATTGAATTACAGCAGACATAGCGGAGTCAAGAGCTTATCTATAAAACAAGATGTGATAAGAAGCAATGCGTCATTTTGTTATTAAGTAGATTTAAACTTATTCGAAGTAATTGTCTAGAAATCGCAGAACTTTCACTGTTATACTCAGCGGAGCTCTGGTAGTCTCCAGAAACTGGTGAATGTTGTTAATCCCTACGATCCACTGAAGAATACTTCGACCGGTTCTGATGTGACGGTCTACTACCCTCCAGGGTAGGACATTCAGCATCCAGTGGACGTCATCGATATCAAAGATCCAGAGGACAACTAGCAGAGGATCCAAGAACGGAAAATCCTTCATGGTTTCTCCTGTGACCATTTGGCGAGGAATGAACGGCAGGTCCACTAGTTCTTGAGGACTCAGCTGGTGGGCGTTCAGGTAAAGTCTGACTCCATGGAGAATCAAATCTTCTTCCGTCAGTCGGTTGACGTCTGCAGTTGAGATAAAAGGTTCTCTAAAGCTCAGGTCGTCCAAGATGACAGTTGTCATTAGAAACCGGTAAAAGTTTGTGTAACTTTCAGGAGATTGATTTCCATTTGCTTGAAGATTCGGCGTAGGAGAGACGACTCTAGATGGTGCTAAAGCTCTGGTAGATTCTAAATCTTCTTCTGGGATTTGGTTGTCTATCTGCGACGTCACTGGAGCACTATTGTGACTAGACAGTAACTCAATAAGACGTCGCTTTAGTTTTCTTTTCGGTTCCGAAGTTCCCGGTGCTTCGTAGTCAGAGCTCATTAAGTTTATCACATTACTTTGGTACATTTCAGAACGTTCGAACCATTTCTCGATCTGACGTCTGTCAGCCATTGCGTCAGAATAAAAACTGTATCCGTTTAGCGACAATCTGATGGTATTTATCCCGTTTGCCCGAGGTGACTCCAAAAAATCAGTAAGTGTAAATATTATAGCACCGCTAAATATAAAATGCAGTCAAACAATCGTCGAGCGTTGAACGGAGATACTGGCGCGGGTTGTGGGTTTTATTATTTAATACAGCTGCAGTGTATAAAATATGATAATTATGCATGTGTTTGGGTGATGATTGTTTATCACTAATGAAGGTTATCATGAATTGACACGTATCCTTGGCTTATATGAAGATACAAAAAAAAAAATTATATTGTTTGTACAAAACTAATATTAAAAAGTATTTTTAGTTGTAAATAAACTACATTAATATTTAACAAAGATTTCTTCTATCTGAAACAAAGAAGAAAATAATTAAGTATCGTCGAAAATATTTGCCTGAGTGAACCCTAAATAATCTACGTCGCATAACTTAGGAATGCATTAAAGAAGTTAATAACCTAAACAAAGTTATACTTTTTTTACATTCTTCGTTTATAAACATCGAACCAGTTTAAGGAAAACGAGCAAGTTGTCGAATTATAAAAAATTGACATTTTTTATGTCGATTGTGAACTTACCGATAGGTTTCTTAGAATTCAGAAAATTTGAATTGGCGGACGCACAGGGAAAACCTGAAAAAAAAAATATGGTAAGGAACTGTTCAGATTCGTCGCATTAAAAATGCGTCGCTTATTATTTCTAAAAAATGTTATCATTGATCTTGTTATCTATGTTATAAATGCTAAAATATTGACAGTTAATTGAAAATTTTGGGATCAGTAACTGGGGTCATGTAATTAAAACATTAGATAACCTAATAGGTGAATAATTACTTGATTAGACGGGACCGTAGCAGACAGACAGGCTCCCTGATTCTGGTCCAGCAAGTCTCCAAGGATCCAGGATTGTTTCCGCTGGTAAATTCAATCTCATTGTTGTTTTCGTCAACGTAAGAAACTAGTTCGAAGACCTCATCTTCAGCGATTTGTCTGCAATCGAGACCAAAGGATTTAGTACTGATTAAAGCCAAAGGATCTATTTATAAAGATCCTAAATTTTAGGTTTAGATAATTTTGAAATGGTACTTACTCTTCAGGGACAAGTTCAAAGACAAATGGAAAGCCAAGGTGGTTCCTTGTCAGCCGGACTGAAGTCTTGTTTATTTTAATGACAGGATTCTCCCGTTGACTGGTTTCTAATATTCTTCTTAGAGCTTTCAAAACAAAGCTTTCTATTCCGTGAATTGGCCAAGATATCGGCACCAAAATGTCCGGTGCGAGCTGGATGTACTCAATAGAAGTAAATTGTTCTTCCATAGTTAACACGCGAAAATATACGTCCTGCTTCTACGAGCTTAAAATATGAAATAAAATCCAGGAACGATATCTACTTCAGGTCATGAATAGATGTAAGAGGTGAAACAATCAATTTATGTATTTGTGATATGTTAAGAGACACATTCAAATGACCACAGAGAAGATAATATGAGACTTGTTTGTGTAAAAAATAAAATAGACAGTAAATAGTTTTAGTAATAATTAATTGATTACTTAAAAACAACCTGCACGAAAAAATATAGATGTAACATACATGTTACATATAAAAAATATATTTAGCACAAAAAAATATTCCACGTATATCTTTCGCATACATTATTTTACATGCGGGAGTGCAACATATGACATTTATATTTATGATTCCAAATATTTAAACAGAATTAAAATTTTTGGTCCTGCATACGTATCTGTACTTCTTAAGCAAAAGTATTGGTTACATTTCATAAATAAAAGATCCATTTAATTTACATTTCCTTGGATGTGGGACGTCGAAACAAGAATTTTTATTTTTTCATTTATTGGACTCGTATCAAAACCATTAATTATACCTAAAAAAAAACTAAACATAGCCTGTACCTTGCTCCGTTTGTTTACCTCATCAAGAAACAAAGACCCAAAACCTCAGGTCATCAGCCAATAAATTGCTTTAAGTCACCAACCTACCAAGAAATACGCAATTAAGCCTATCAATAATGCATAAAAACACATGGACCTTTAGCTGACTTTTAATATCATCAGGTTAATGCCTGCAGCATTAGACTACCGCGTACCGGAATGAAGCTAATGACCAAAACAATCTAAATGTAAAACGTTATACGTCAGTATTAGTTGACTGAGATCAGTTCAAGGTTTTCGCACCGATGACTCGTTGGGTAAATAGAATAAGTCGACTAGCAGACGTACTACCTAAATATTATTATCATATATAAACAAGTTATGAATGAATCGAACGGTGTGTGACGTACTTAGAATCGTAACCTTGGTAGTAAACGTTTTTATGTTTTTATGGTAATTAGATTGCATAAAGTAGTTGCATAATGTTTAATCTTATGCAACCTTTTCAAGTACAATTCGGTCGGCACTTACATTAAGATATAACGGTTATCATTTGCTCCCGGATTTAAATTACCGATTAATAACGTTACACCTCCCCATTTACAAAGTTGATTTAAGAGCTAAAACTGCTTCGTACATGTTTTTATTGGATTAAAGTGAGTGTTGACGTACTTATGGATCATTAAATATATAAACCTTTCAGTTGCAAATATTATTAAAACATTTTCGCTTGTACATGTCACAACAAAGAGCTGAAAAACGGCCTTGTTTATTGGACAGAATTGTAATTTGTTTTGTTACATTTTATATTGAAACTGCATACCACTTTGCATGCAAGGTTGAAGAAATTCTTGAGCTGACTTTGGGGTCAGTGATGTTCTGCGGGGGAATGGAAAGTCATTTTAAATGATAACCTGTGAACTTTTAATGAATCTGTTATCATAAATTCGCTTATACTTAACGAGGCACAAAACAAATGATTCAGTTGTGCTCCAGCAGTTGAATTGTAAACTCAAAATGTATCGACGAGGGATAACCATTAGCGGGTCCACGAATGAAGAAGGAGAAAATCTTGCACATTATTTGTGTTGTACTGGAGATGCAAATGATCTAATTTATCTTCATGACCTAATAAATGATGACAACAGACACTACCTGATGGAATACAATGGAAAGTATCAACAATGTGTTCATGTTGTTGCTATGGAACCTCTAGAGGCTGTGGAGAAGATGAAGCTTTTGGTGCTTTGGGGCGCTGATATCAATGGAAAAGAATTAAACGATGGCGACACTCCTCTGCACATTGGAGTGAAGATCAGAAATTATGAACTTGTAGAATGGTTGTGTCAGCAGCCGAATATCAACCGGGAAGCGATGAACAAAGATTGTATGACCCCGTATCACATAGCGTTTGTGAACAGAGACCAAAAGATGATGGACCTGCTGAAGAAAAACGGAGCACAGGGCAAAATCCCTTCGCAATCAGAATCTAATTCCGTGGATGAAGACTATGAGCCGCAAAACAAGAGTTTGAAGTCTATGTAACGTGTTATTTGTTTTTATAACCTAGTTGATAAGAAAAGTTATCTATTATGTGAACGTTTGCTAGGAATTTGTTTACCAATTCGTTTACTGAGTCACTAGCACTTATGGATTATAGCTGAAATGTAAACATTGATTGACGTCAGCATATGCATCGGAATTCAAATTACGCATGCGTAGGAAGATGCGTTTATTTTTGTCAGCGGTCATTGCACTTGTCACTGCACAAAGAAGAAATAGTCTTTGTTAAAATTTATAAGTAAGGATTAATTCTAATGATTATGAAAAGTTAAAATGTAAAAAGATACAGACTTATTTAAAATATGTGATTTTATAATAATAAAACTGTTGTTAAATAATTGTGGTTTGGGTGGATGTTAATAATAAAAGGTGATTAAATAATTGTAGATGTGTGGTTTATTTTACCATATAACACAGAAGAGCGAGAGGTCTCTATTAGATAGAGATATATAAATTATAACTATTAATTGCTGCCACCTAGCGGTCAGTTGTATTAAGTACGTAGCTCAGTGGGTAACTGAATATTAAAATCATCAACAAAAACCATTCTCAAGTCTATACAGTTCAGATTCATACATAAAGATATGCATAGAGCTATTTTATTTATTTTAATGAAATGTCTAAGAAGAAATAAGTTATGGACATAATTGTTAAATAATTAATGTTTTAATGTTAGTCATTGAGCTTCAAAATATGTCTTTGTTTCAAAAGTTTTTTAAGTTTAATTGTTATCTTTATTGATTAAAGATTTCTTTTGTAACATTTGTTATCTATTTTTGTTCATTCTTTCAAAAGCTACATGAATAGACCATCTGTACACGTATAATTCATCTTTGAGACTCTCCTTGGCTGACATTCATCCATGATTAAAATTCACCTTATACGAAGTAACAAAGCGGTTCTTAGCTCGCGTTACTGACCACTTTATCGCTTGGGGACTACATTGAGCCCTAACCTTGCAGAGGGCGAATGAGTAAAAATTATGAGGTTATTGATTCCTTTTGCCTGGAATATAAACAAACGTTGCACCGGAGTCTCTTCATTCTGTGAACATTCGCCCTGCCATACATTCCAAAGAATAGTAGAAATAACAATGGCCTACTTCGAGTGCATTGTACCAAGAGCTTGGGATTCTGTTCCTGAGTTTTTCATCGATTTGCTCGTCCATTTCTTCCTAGAAGCGCATTGGAAACGTCATCACACTCTCTCCGGACTATCATTGACCCACGACGGCATCTCCGCGATTTCTCAAAATTACCAGGGTACTCTATGGTTCAAAATCATAGACGACAATGAAGATCATCCTACTGCTGAAAAGTACATGAGTATCGAAGTCGCTAGAATCCAGTGATCTCCAAGTGTCCAGTGCTAGTGTTAGAGTTAAGGTTAATTCTAAGGGGTTGTGGTCTTAATTATATTTTTTATAAGAATTTTCCAGTTGTTTTCTTCCAATATTTTGATGCGCACCCACAGAAAATCTCAATAAATTTAACTATGAATCAGAGTAGTCTTTTGCTAAGTCTCTAACTTTTGAGTTCAAAACACTTCCTTGTGTATGAATAAATTATGTGATTGAATATTAGATCTTATTTCTGGTAATCAAAGTTCAATTTGCGTTGTATAAAATAACAGTTCTGTAGGAATAAAAATCCGTTACAAATTCAAAAGTTCTGTTAAATAAACAAGATCGCGTTCAACATTATAGATTTTTGCGTGAAATTGATTAAGAAAAATCTGATTATTACACTACACTGAACCTAATAAGGGTATTAAGGGTCCTAATTAGGGCCCTGCCTTATTACACTACACTGAATCGTGCTCTGACTCATTCTTTAAGGCGACTACAGCACCTAAATTACGATTTTATGATGCGTAGATAAGCATGACGCACTGCATTAAATCGAAGAAAAAAAATACTACGGTAATATTCAGGACATAAACTAGATAAGTAGTTTGCTGAAAACATGATTCAGCACTTTTGGTTTGATAGAAAAAGCTCACAAAGTCACCTCTAAATACCCAATATTGTGTATCTTTTAAGCTGTAAAAATGATAGTAAAATGCACACAGGAACTTGAATTTGCTATGAAAATGTTCGTGATTGAACACTTTAACACAATTTTCGATTTAAGCTTATTTTACCTTTCCATAAATCTCATTTTTCTAACTTTCGAACATGGGGGCTACCATCTAAGCGAAGCTGACGCTGGGTGAACGAATGGATGGTGTCGATTGCTTCTTTATAAGGAGACCTTGATTAATGATATGAACCAAACACAGCAATGTACATCATTCCATTCGTTCAACCAGCATCAACTTCGCTTAGGTGGTAGCCCCCCCTGTTTATTTTACGCACGCACGCTTTCATAGTCCGTAAACTTCGTGTATCGACACTGTTTGCACTGCCGCCGGCCCAGGCCTGTTGAGAGATGGCACTATTCCTATGTGTGCTGCCTTTATCGGGTGCTGTAGTCCTTAACGTGGACGCCGAGAGAGCTAGATAGATCCATCCGATCTCCCTAATTAGGGAGCCTAACTCCCTAAGTCTTATTACAATTGCCCGATTTAGGGAAAGTGTGCTTAGGTTCAGTGCAGTGTAATACGGCCTTTTCCTAGGCTATTTCTACTAATACCTACTGCTAATTCTACTGATACCTACTGCTGATTAAGCGGGGCGGCAATTTAAAAAATATAGATATTCTTAGAGGATACCACAATGAGTATTTTTTTAAGATGTGGAAGCCAGCTGGATTTGACCCTTATCGTATTTTAGAGGTCAAATTACAACATCGATGATGTTTATTCCGTTCCAATGTCTTTTTAGGAATCCCATTGGGAGGGTGTAAGAAAGTGACATAAAAAACAAATCTACACATCATCTGCTTTCTAATGACACCCTAATCATCAAAATCGGTTTAGTAGTTTAGTCAGAAGTATTTTTTTTTCATTTTAGAGGTTGTCTAGATGACTAGGTACTGAATAGTACTTACTGATTGCTGAAAGAAAATGATTTAGTTTGAGAACTAAATCATTTTCTTTCAGCAATCAGCATCGGAGAGCATCTTCTACCCTTCATACATACATAAGCTCACGCCTTTAATACCCATCAGGGTAAGCAGAGCATTAGGGGTCTAGAACCACTTGATGCCACGTTTGACATACAATTTTGAGGGTTATTAGATGAACCATGATGTATAAAGGTGAGAGGTTGCCAGACTTTCGCCTATAATACAACAAAACCCTCGCATCCTACTTACTGACTTTTATAGTATGCCTGGGAAAAGTTGGCAGCTGGTACTTTTTAAGTTTTACTTGCACTCCTAGTTCAGCGTGGAAGGCTATCTTCTATTTCACTCATTCTGTCGAAGACACGGCAGAACATCTGGCTATACATGTTGACCTTAACGTCGCCCTTATCTCTGTTGTAATAGCGACGACATTCGTATTGCAAATGGGTAATCTGACGTGCTGTTGTCTGTACATTAAAAGAACAAATTGTTCCAACACTGGTATTGATTCCGAGCTGATATATCGCAAAGCATGGACTGGAGCTTTTCAAAAGCTTAAACTATCTTCTTCTTATCGTGTAGGTATAAGTAGTCAAGTATGAGGCGAACTTGGCAAGGCTGGTGTCAGAGTTTTCAAACCGCACAATGGCCTCTGACTTGGTTTTAACGACTAGTCAATCGACAACAGCCAGGACCTTAACGTGCCCTCCGAAGCACGGATACGCTCGTGATAAATTGCCTCTTTTGGTCACCCATCAGGTTCCCTGCCTCTGTGTTCGTTGCTTTACCTCACTGATCGGTTGAGATCAGCGAGAGCCACTGGGCTACGAGCGCTTCAAGCTTAAACTAGAAACTTCTAGAAAAGCTTTCTGGGTGTCGAAAGCAGTCTTCTTGCCTCTGCCATGCCGATGCCGCGTCGTCGGCTAGACACAATGTAGCATCCGTAAAAGGTATTCCTGTTATTATATGCCACCGTTATATGATGCCAAGTTATATTATGCCCTAGATGGCATTTAATAACGGAGCCGGACAATTTTAGTAGGTACGCCGGTGTTATTTGATGCCATTCACAGATTATAAAACGTATGTCTATGAACTAAATGCGTTCAAGATTTGTCAAGTGAGGACTAGGACTAAGTATTTTGCTTTTATCCTTCATTTATCTTTCACACTTTTCTTCTTGTTTAGTTTTTTAAGATATAAATTCGTTGTGCACTTGGTTCTTTCTGTGGATTTTCGTCTTTTGCACTTTCATTCTTGTTCTCTTGAGTTTTTATAATCTTTTTCTTCTGTTTCTGTATTAATAAAGGTATGGGTCTTCTATGGTTTACCATATATAGAATAGAATAGAATAGAAAAATCTTTATTTTATAGGACATTCAGGATGTCACTTAAAACAAGTCAAGATTACAATGAAATACATACAAACATACATTAAACGATTTAAATACATACATACGCATTCGTACCTCTGATCCTACTGACTACGCCTATTCGCAAAGGTGCAGTCTTCCTCAGAGAAGAACAGGCAAGAAACTCTGAGAATATCCTTGGTCTTCTCAGATAGTTGCCTAGTCCTGTTCTGTACTTTTTCTTTTTTAAACTTACAAACCTTTTTCTTCTGATATTTCATATATCTACATTGAATATTAACTTCTCTTCTGTGGTATCTTCTGTATTTTTATTTGTAGTTATTTTGACTACTGACCATTTATTTTCTTGCAAAACAAGCTTAAAAAGAGAATATAGCTTCAAAATATTTTCAAATCAGTGAGTAAAATTCAAATCAGAGCATAAAATCACACAGCGTTTGAATCAAGACGCTTCTTGGTTTGAAACATATTATAAGTTAGCCGCTTCAACATGGCGATCATTCATCCGTAAGGAACTTATTATTCCCTATCCATTTGTGACTCACTCATTAAAATTGTAGAACGCGACTTTACATGGCTGCCCAACCAAAGACAACAAACGTAGAGAGCTGTCAAAGTGGGCAGCGTTTAGCGGTGCTGTACAAAAATTGAACGGTACCTTTATCTAATGCCATGAATAAATGCCATGATGGCACAGATGACGCTGGCAGAGAATAAACTGTCCGGTACCTTTTTGCTCGGCTTCTTCATTAGATGCCAATTAATTTAAAGCCATGGTTTTAAATGCCATGACAATGAATAACTTTGGCAGAGAATGGCCTGGCATAGAATAAAGGTGACGTACTTAGCGGGACCCCGTCGCCCTTTGCCAATGTCACCCATCGGCCAAAAGACATAGACATAGAAACTTTGAGTATGTAGTATTTGCATAGAAAAAATAAGTTATGTCAGTGCCAAAAGAGCATATACTACCTAATCCGGGGGGCTACCATCTAAGCGAAGCTGACGCTGGGTGAACGAATGGAATGGTGTCGATTGCTTCTTTATAAGGAGACCTTGATTAATGATATGAACCAAACACAGCAATGTACATCATTTCATTCGTTCAATCAGCATCAACTTCGCTTAGGTGGTAGCCCCCCTGTGCAAAAGAGCCTTGTCGCACTGTACAGTGCCACTAATTTATCTGTAGAACGGCCAAAAGCCAAAAGCGGAACTACTAAACTTCAACCCTTTTTGGAACCTGACATTGGCCTAATATCAACAAAGGAAACGTCATTTTGTAGCTGTCAGTCGATGTAGTCTGTGCTGTTCAATTGAGTTCTTGTTTTTCTAAATATTTCTGAGTATTTTGTGTAAAAATCATGCCGAAAGCTATTAAAAGTGGTGTACGAGAAATTATTCTCAAAATGAAATCTTTCTTTGAAACAGAAAAGGAGCAAGATGCCCTACTAATATCATTTGTTCACGTATTTAAACATTTAACTTATTTTTTCTATGTCTATGATTTAAACGCATTGCTGCCGCCAAAGAGAATATAAACACTAGCGTGCTGCCGCTACAGGTCAGTGTTACCAGATTATTCAATGAAAGTGTCACAATTTTATTTTAATTTGAATAACAATTAACGGGATGTTGCCCGCGGATTCGTGTATGTGAAATTTGGTTTATGTCAGAAATATTATTTTATTACATATGATTAGTGAAATCTAAACAGTGACGCTTTTATTTACAAGATGACTTTCTCAAGTTTTATTAGTTAAATAAGGACTTTACTTCTGATTTAGGTGTTGGTCTATCAACAATTTATAAAATTGTACAAGAAGGCGAATCAGCAGCATAAACTTGTACCAAAATAACCACACCAGGAAAATCGAGACAAGGACATGTGGCAAAATAGATGTCGAAAGTTTTGATCAAGGAGTAATCAGGCGAAAACATGGCCATAAATACTTACGACTACCAGCGTATCATTGTGACTCAATCCAATTGAGATGGTATGGAGTTCCATGAAAAGGAAAGTAGCCGAGGTGAACATAGAGCACAAATATAAAAATATGTTACAACTAATAACTGAAGCGTTCAGTTCTATTGACGACTCAGAATGGCAAAAATATTGTGCACACGTCCATAAAATTGAAGAGGAATATAGAAGAAAAGACGGATATTTAGATGAGCCCTTTATAGTCAATTTAGACAGTGACTCTTACACCAATAGTGCCAGTGACTCAGATTTTGAAGAAATAAGTGAAGTAGACCACACATATCCTTTAGATTAGACCACACATATGGTATTAGTGCACATGCTTCAACTTCCTTATATCATAATTACTGCATGAAAGGTTTTCAGCAATCCGGGTTTCCTTTAGAAATTAATGTTTAATAAGTAAAGCTATTTTGATTTAATGATTAAGAATTAATAAAATAAACGATTAAAAATTACATGTATATTTTAATGCTTTCGAAGAGTGCGTATAGTTAGCAGCCTCAGAGACGATTTTGATGGTTTTGGCTACGTCAAAGAATAGTTACTAAATAGTGACAAAAGCATATAAATAGTGATACTGTATTTTAAAACATATTCGAGCTTCTTAGTGAGGCTGCTAGCTTGACGTATATTTAGCAGACACACTAAGAAATACAGCTCGTATCAAATTGTCTTATATATCAAAAAACTGTGATTAAATAGTGACTTCTAATACTCGAACTTTCAACAATAGTGATTCAATACATTTCGAGATATTACAGCATATTGGTGAGGCTGCTAACTTGACGCTTTTGCCACGGTCATTTCAAAGAAATGGGCTGGAATTTTAATCAAGTTAATATACCAAAAAATAGTTACGGAAATAGTGAATCCTATGATATATTTAAAAAAAACCGGCCAAGAGCGTGTCGGGCCACGCGCATTGTAGGGTTCCGTAGAAGCATGGTTCAAATATGCAGCTGGCTTCTTAATTCTACAAGCATATTGTCATAGTTGATGTTAAAATCCCCAAATACTATACTTAGTATCAAAAACAAATGTATTAAAAAGTTTGGCCTAAATATAAAAGAATGGAAGTGTTTCATGCGCGAGCGAAGCGAGCGCGAATTTTTTTTTTTTTTTTTTGCGGCAATTTTATAGTAAAAAATAATATAATAATATCAAGCTAAGCAGGTGTATATTTTTAATATCGTTTTCGCAATTAACACCCACAAAAATCTATTAAACGACACCTGAAATGTCAATATGTTACAGCTTGGCTTTCGGCTCGCCTCACTTTTAGCGTGGAACCTTGTATGTCAACCATTTTGGATTAGGGTACACTTCGTCGTAAATGCTACCCTCGTGAATTATTCCACATTTTTTTCGTTATAAAAATTAATGTTTCTTAAACGGATTTCTGAATCGAAAAACGTTTGTAGTAAACCCCTTCTATCTTTTAAAAAACTATCCTATGATAACGCACTCGATGATATCGGCTAGAAAAAAAACCATCGCCCATTCACGTTAATGGGAAATACACGAAAAAATTTTTTTTCCACCATTTTATTTTTTAGATTTGACACCGCAATCAATAGGTATGTATGACCATGCCAAATTTTAGCTCTGTATTACCAAGGATCTAATATTAGTAAATATATTCTTATTAATCCCAACTAAGTTTGGCACTTGGTCAACTATTACTCGCAAACTTGAAGGGCCATCTTATGTGTGATAGTTTTTCTTTTAATTTCGTTGTATATACTACCACCGTGAATTGTTTTACATTTTTAGAAACAACCGTTTAGCTGGTAGAGAGGGGGACACTTGTGTTTGACAAAAAATTTTACTTTAAAAATTTATGTTATGCAATCGGAGTGCTGAATCGAAAAACCTTATTAGAAAAAGCTGTTCTATGACACCCCATTTTATGTTATTGGCGAGAAAAAAAAAATTCATCACCCTTTCACATCTATGGGAGACACCCGAAAAAAAAAACTACAGTTCGGTCGGCGTAATTTATATGTATGACCTTGCCAAATTTCAGCTCTGTGCTACCAAGGGTTTCTTAGGAAACCTGCGGACAGACGTACATGGCGAAAGTATAAGGGTTCGTAGATTACTACGGAATCCTAAAAACAAATGTATTATTAAAGAGTTTTTAATTTCGGAAATCATTTTTGTTTTGGTCTAAATACAACGTAATGTGAGTATAAAATTCGCGAGCGAAGCGAGCGTGAATTTTTTTTTTTTTTGCTTTTTTTTTAAATATTACTGTTAGAAATAATATCAACCTGCTGTTAAAATAATTTTGATGTAATTTTCGTAATTAACACCCCCAAAAAACTATTTAACGACACCTAAAATGACAATATGTTACAGTTTGGCTTTCGACCTCCCCTCACTTTTAGCGTGGAACCTTGTAAACATATTCTTATTAATCCCAAAAACGTTTGGTCGACTATTACTCGCAAACTTGAAGGGCCTACTTATGTGTGATAGTTTTTCTTTTAATTTCGTTGTATATTCTATAACCGTGAATTTTTTCACATTTTTAGAAACAACCGTTTAGCTGGTAGAGGGGGGGACACTTGTTTTTAACAAAAAATTTCACTTTAAAAATATTTTTTTCTCAAACGGAGTGCTGAATCGAAAAACGTTCTTAGTAAACCCCTTCTATATTTTAAAAATCTATCCTATGACATTCAATTCGATGGTATCGGCGAGAAAAAAAAATCCATCGCCCTTTCACGTGTATGAGAAACACCCGAAAAAACGTTTTTTCTAAAATTTCATATTTTAGATCTATCGGCGCAATCAATATCTATGACCATGCCAAATTTCAGCTCTGTAGTACCAAGGACCTTATATTAGTAAATATATTCTTATTAATCTTAACAGTGTTTGGCACTTGGTCGACTATTACTCGCAAACTTGAAGGACCAAGTTATGTGTGATAGTTTTCCTTTTAATTTCGTTATATATGCTACCAACGTGAATTTTTTCACATTTTTAGAAACAACCGTTTAGCAGGTAGAGGGGGGGGACACTTGTGTTTGACAAAAATTTTCACTTTAAAAATTTATATTTCGCAAACGGAGTGCTGAATCGAAAAACGTTCTTAGTAAACCCCTTCTATCCTTTAATATGCTGTCCTATGACACTCCATTCAAAAATATTGGCGAGAAAAAAAAAAATTCATCGCCCTTTCACGTCTATGGGAGACACCCGAAAAAATTTTTTTTTCTAAGATTTTACTCTACAGTTCTGTCGGCGTGATTCATATGTATAATCATGCCAAGTTTCAGCTCTGTAGTACCAAGGGTTTCTTAGGAAACCCGCGGACAGACGGACAGACGGACATGGCGAAACTATAAGGGTTCGTAGATTACTACGGAACCCTAAAAACGAATCCTTCACTATTTCTCAGAAATCAATCGTAAACTTCTACGTACTAAATCTCGATGTACCGTCGCGCAGAAAAGTTAAATGTACTTATTGATTTGTTTTTAGACGAGTCAATATACATACATATTTACCTTCTCATTTTGTATTTAAAATCGTGTTATGAGTGTGAGAGAAGGAAATTGCATGCCTACTTTTAATGAAACTGTTATTTTTATTTAGTATCCTAAAAATTACATGTAGGTTCCTTTTACGAAATACTCAGACAGATCGGATAATCGGATGCATATTTACCTAAACTTATTTTTTGGCTGAGAAAATATGGAGATGGCTTCTTTTTTCGGAATTGTCTTTTTCAATGTCAGGATTCGAAAAAAAACAGGGATTTTGAACTAATCGGATAATCGGATATAAAACAAATTACGAGTGGGTTACCTACCTGTCAAATTATAATATTTATTTATAAAATTAATAAAAAAAAAATGTTTTTTTTTTATAAAATACCTAGCTACTAAGCTTCGAACATCATAATGGATATTCGCAAGCATCTGCACTTAAACTGAATTTTAAACGTCGATGCAAATATGTATTAAGTATTTGAAAGGTGAAAGAGGAAGCGTAGCATGTGCTAAAAAAAGAATACATTATTTTTTTTATTAAATAAAGTAATATATACATAGTGTTTGATAACAATCTTAATCAATATCTATCTCTATGATTTGGTCACTGGAATCTGATGTTTGTGTTGAACATGATGGTTTTTCGTCAGATTCCTGTGACTGTTCTTTAGTGCTAACTCTATTGACATCTAAAGAATTGCAATAAATAGCAATAATTTTCTCCAAATTTTCAATAGTCAGTCTATTTCTTTTAACATTTAAGATCCATTTAAATATAGAAAATGATCTTTCCACATCTACTGATGTAAGTGGCGCAAATTTATATATACTAGCACATTGTCTTTAGTCATTTTTACACTATTTCCTTTAAAACATCAAAATCGGGGTTTCTGTCCATATGTTGTTCCATTTTGTTTATTAACGTATTATTTAAAGTTTCATTAATAGTAAATCTTACATCATCAAATATTTCAAACACTTCACTTATAGATAGGTCGCGTTTTTCCAGCTTAACAATTGAAGTATTTAAAATTTCGAAATTTTCGTTTAAATAGTCTAAATCAATCTTTAAATTTGGCTTAGCTAGCACTGCCTTGGCATTTCTAATAGATATTGCTTCATTGTTATCCAAAAGAGCGACAACACTTGAAATTTTGTCTAAATGTTTGGCATAGTAAAAGGCTGCCTCCAACCATGTTCCCCACCTAGTAATAACTGGCTCTGGAGGCAAGGATAAATTTGGGTGTAGTTCCTTAAAAATTGTAGTTCTCCTTAAAAATTGTAGTTCCTTAAAATTGGGTGTAGTTCTTTAAAAATATGAACCCTGTTAGGGGATTTTAAAAATATTTTCCTCACATTATTAATTAAAATGTCTACATCACCATAGTTTAAACGTAATTTTTCTGTTAACCTATGCAAGGCGTGAGCTAAACAAGTGAAATGTTTTAAATTGGGAAACGTGTTTTTTAATATTTTGCCAGCTAGTAACATATATGATACGCTATCGGTACATAATATTAAAACATCTTGTACTTTATTTTCGAATTGACATCCCCATAAGTTTTTTAAACATTGAATCACAAACTCTGCTACTGAGCGACCATTAACCACATCTAAAGCTTGACAGGTTAGCAAGTATATTGGTTCTGAAACATTTTCACTTAGAGGTTTTACTAAAAAGTTTACAACAAATCGACCCAGACTGTCAATGGTTTCGTCTAACGATATCCAAATCTTTTTGTTTCATTTTACTGTCGTAAATTTCACTCAAGTACTTCTTTCTCAGCAAAGTCTCACTTGGAATGGTTCTGTCTTTGTTGTTACATTTACAAATGTATTTTTCGAAAAAATTGCGAAAACTAGGGTTTTCAACTTTTGACCATGGTATGTTGCACATAATTAGAAAATGAACCAGATCAAAATAAAAATCACTTGGCGCTGTTGCTTGAACACCACGATTGTGACTTCAGATGCCGGTTCAAAATAGTTCACTTTGCACTTAAACGTGTCTCACATTTTGTGCAAGTTATACTGCTAGTTGCCGGATCGTAAAACATCTCTGGGTAATTTCTTATCCATGATTGAGCTATGTCTTCTTTTTGAGTTGAATCCGCCATTATGGCTGAAAAGAAGACTATTCGTTAATTATTTTAACACTCTGTATTGTATTGCAAATACTCGTATGGACTGTTTTAGAACAAGTTGCAGAATACAATATATAAGTGCAATACATACAATGAATTAATACATTATTTTGTAAAATACAATAATCCTTAACCTTGCACTTCACAGCAGCAGAACACGTTTTGCTGCTGTGAAGTGCTCTTCAGTGTAACAGGTATTGAACTGACTTAAATGGTTCACTGTGTGTGCAATGTCTGGTCTTGTACACACAGATAGGTACATCAAAGAACCAATTAAGTTTTGGTACGGAATTCTTCCGTTTAGTTTGTGATCTGGCCCAGGTTTTTCAAACTTCTGACCAACAACGGAAGGTGTTGATGCAACCTTACAGTCAACCATACCAAAATTCTTCAAAATTTTTTCGACATACTTTTCTTGATCGATTTTAATTGCGCTCTTGGTTTGAGTTATACGCATTCCTAAAATCAGTTCTGCTTGACCAAGATCCTTCATTTCAAATTTTGACATTAGCTCCTTTTTCACTTTCTTTAACTCGTCAAAATCATTCCAAAAAAGCAACATGTCATCAACATATACTGCCAGGATTATTGTTTTCCCAGCCTTAAACCTTGTGTAAATGCAGGGTTCATTTTTACACCTTTTGAAACCAAGTTGCAGCAGCTCAGTGTTCAACTTGTAGTTCCACTGTCTGGGGGCTTGCTTCAGTCCATAAAGCGACCGTTTGAGAAGGCAAACATGGTCTTCTTTCCCTTTCTTTTCAAACCCAGCCGGTTGCTTCATGTAAACTATCTCCGACAAGTCTCCATTTAAGAACGCTGTTTTGACGTTTACGTGCTGGCCATAACCTGATATATAATTAGGTTGAAACTATATCGCATGCAGTGCATTGGAACAGAAAAATATAGATAAATGGTTAAATTTATATTATATTTTGTTGACACGAAAAACTATCACCACATATGTCAGGTATAAACAAACAACATGACAATACATAGATTAAAAGATACAAGTAGAAAAAGTTCCCTTATGACAGAGGTCAAAAACTCTTTTCTAACAATTTTCTCAGTTTTCTTCAAGTGTTTACTTGCTTTTCGCCCGCGTACCTAGATTACAGGTTATATTGTACCCAGCTGTGGTTTAAAATGTAGCCTATGTTCTTTCCCAAGGTCTTATCTATCTCTGTACCAAATTTCATCAAAATCGTTTCTGTAGGAGTGAAAGCGTAACAAACAAATGGACAGTTACATTCGCATTTGTGGTATTAGTAAGGAAGTGGGGATATATTAAGAAATTACAGTTTCACCCAATAATTCATCTTAAATGACATTAAGAAGTACGCCATCACGGAAAAAAACCAAGTATTTCGTAAAAAGAACCTACGTGTAATTTTAAGTTACTAAATAAAAATAACAGTTTAAAGTATGCAATTCATTCTTCCACGCTCATAACACTTATTTTGAATACAAAACGAGCAGGTAAATACGTATATAAACTGACTCGTTGAAAAACATATCAGTATGTACATTCCACTATTGTGCGCGACGGTACTCGCCACATTATTAAAATTAGTTTTAAACACTACCATATTGCAATAAAGATTAAAATTGATCAAAAACCTACATCGAGATTTAGTACGTAGAAGTTTACGATTGATTTCTGAGAATCACAGTTTTTTGACATATAAGTCAATTTGATACGAGCTGTATTTCTTAGTGTGTCTGCTATATATACGTCAAGAGAGCAGCCTCACTAAGAAGCTCGAATATCTTTTTAAATACAGTATCACTATTTATATGCTTTTGTCACTATTTATCACTATTTAGTAACTATTCTTTGACATAGCAAAAACCATCAAAATCGTCTCTGAGGCTGCTAACTATACGCACTCCTTTCGAAGCCTAATGGCTAAAAGACCCTAACCGTTCATTCAGGTCCGATGTCTTTATCATCAATCTTTGTATTTAATTATAGGTATAGAGGTAAGCAAGGCCCCGAAAAGTAAAAAAGATCATTAAAATAAGCTGAAGTTGTTTATTTTTGTATTAGGTGGCAACCCCTTTTCGATCGTGGCGCCGCCATCGCATAAGTTGGTGACACTGTACAAGTACTACTGTTATTAATTTGTGACTTGGTCTTTTCAAATGTCAAAAATTTTCTGGTTTTTCTTGGGTTTTTCCAATGATTAAACTCAAAGGGTTTTTCACATCAGCCTACATATTTATTTTATTAATAATCATCACATGTTACATCAAAGAGAAATTAAACACTGGCGTTTTATTTAACAATAAACCTTTCCGTCCTGTCAAAAAGATTCCAAATATTTTGTGGAAAACCTTTGACTACAAAAATGATCCGTTCTGGTTCGCGAACAATGAAACCGTTTCTTGCCCGGTTGAGGGCGAGGAGTTTCTACAATGCAATATATACCTCTCGTGGGAGGATTACCCGGCTAATATAGATGCCTACATTATTTATGCCGCCGCTTTCTTCAAGTTTCCTGAGTATAGAGACCCTAAGATTCTCTGGGGATTGGTTTACGAAGAATCATCACGATCAAATCCTATTATTTTAAACGAAAAATTTCTGAATCTCTTTAATTTTTCAGCAACATACAGCAGGTATAGCGATATCCCGTTTCCTCTTATACACTATGTGCAGAAAGCTGAAGAAGCTCCCTTAAAAAAAGAAAAAGCGAGATCAAAGGTGAAAATTGAAGCTTTACAGTACAAAGGCATTACTAGTAAAACATATTATGTGACTACTAAAATGAAGAACTTTTATTTGAAAGAAATTGCGCCGGTTTTGTATATACAATCTAATCCTATTACATTCGTCGATAGAGACCAATATGTTCTTAAATTGATGGAGTACATAGCAGTTGACTCTTGCGGTAAACGTATTAACAACAGAAAGCTGCCGAAAAACTTGCCGTCTTATGATTGCGAAAATTATAAGGAACTCAGTTATTTAATTGAACAATTTTGGAACTATACTGCAAGATATAAATTCCAAATTGCCATAGAAAGTTCAGTGTGTAATGATTATGTGACAGAGAAATTGTGGAGGCCTATTGTACAGGGAGTAGTTCCGATCTATTTCGGGTCTCCATCGGTACGAGACTGGTTGCCGAATAAGAAATCTGCAATCCTCATTGAAGATTTTGCCACTCCGGAGTTACTAGCAAAGTATTTAAGAGAACTGTTGAGTAACGACTCTAAATACGAGGAGCACCTTGAACACAAAACTAAAGGAATCATAACAAATCAAAAACTGCTCGACGAATTGAAGACTCGACCGACCCAACTCAATTTTTTGAACAACGCCAAAAAATTTCAGTGTTTCCTTTGTGAAAAGTTGCATGAACAACGATTGAACAGCAGCAAAGTTAATATAGTAACACGAGAGTCGTTGGATTGTAAAATGCCTTATTCAATTTTAACACATTCCCCAGATCTAAATAACCCATATCTGGAAAAAATATATAATGCAGTGGGTTTAGTGGATTATGTATATGATAAATATATGAAACGAGAACTAATTACTCCGATTGCTTTTAATTGGTAAATTAACAAAATATGTTACATATTTTCCTGATTTTTTTTTGAAATAAATTAATTTAAGAGCTCATAATGGTTCATGAGACAAACAAAATAATAACGATGTCTGGACGTGACCACCCCACCACCCACTTACATTACATTAAGTAGGACAGCTCTAAGTCTGTGGCGATTCTATGAACCCGAGAACTCCCGGGGCCAACTCTGACTTACGTTAACTGATCAGAGCAACGAGGGTATACGAAGAGTTAGGTATTTGCTGGAAGGGTGAAAGTGGAAAATGTCATAACGCCAGAACCCCCGGCGTACCAACGAGGTGTAGGTACTACCAACGTCCTGCAGATTCACCTTTTGATAGGTAACCGTGTGGTGATCGGTTGAGAATAACACCACCCCATCTCTTTCTAAGGAAACACAAATGAGACCTGCCTCCTAGTAATCTATCCCAGGCAACGATACTTCATTTTTTTTTCTGAATCTGAGGTGTCGTCCTATGGTCTCATGCGGTGTGGTAGGCTCTGTAAAGGGCCGTCTGGTTCGCGACCACCCTCCTACCGAAGTCCGACGCCAAACAGCTTGCTGTGTTCTGTCGGTGCGTGGGAGTACCAGTGCCTTTATAGGCATTTTCTGGGTTAACTCGCTCCATCGTCGACCTCATCTTTGACCTTATGGTCAAGATTGAGGTCAAGAGTTAACCCATCTTATAATAAAAAAAAAGGTACGGTTGCGCCGATGTTGCCCCCGAGGCATGCGCCACTTTGTGTCTTATCAATATCCCTGTAGTCCAGTAAACTTCCACCCATAGTCCAGGTTTTAATTCCTACCTTTACTACAACAGTCCTTGCAAAAGTAAGACTTGAAACTCATGTTTCAGTCATATTTCATCATATTATCATACTATATTATAAAATCAAGTCCCCCGTCGCGTCTGTCTGAACGCGATAAACTCAAAATCTACTGAACGGATTTCACCCATGGACGCACTGATTTAAAATAAAGGTGTATTTGTATACTTTATTCCCAAAATTCCCACGGGAACGATGTCTCGGGCGGGACATCGTTCCCGTTTCTTATAATTTTACTATAACGTTTATTATAGCTAGTTTATTATTATAATTTAATCCTGTAAAACGCCTCGTGCCAATGCCAATGCCAAGAAATTTTGTTTAAGGCGACTACAGCACCTAAATTACGATTTTATGATGCGTAGATAAGCATGACGCACTGCATTAAATCGAAGAAAAAAAATACTACGGTAATATTCAGGACATCTAGATAAGTAGTTTGCTGAAAACATGATTGAGCACTTTTGGTTCGATAGAAAAAGCTCACAAAGTCACCTCTAAATAACAATATTGTGTATCTTTTAAGCTCTAAAAACGATAGTAAAATGCACACAGGAACTTGAATTTGCTATCAAAATGTTCGTGATTGAACACTCTCGATAAGTAGCTAACGCATTTTTCGATTTAAGCTGTTAAGTACCTTTCCATAAATCTCATATTTCTAACTTTCGAACATGTTTTTACGTACGCACGCTTTCATAGTCCGTAAACTTCGTGTATCGACACTGTTCGCACTGCCGGCCCAGGCCTGTTGAGGGACGGAGATGGCACTATTCCTATGTGTGCTGCTTTTATCGGGTGCTGTAGTCGCCTTAAGCTGTTTAAGTAACAGCTCAGTTTTTACGTTAAAAGACCTCGATTAAAAAAGATTTTCTTATCATAACTAAAGGTTGGGAACTAAAAGACTGAGTCAGTCGTGACGCATCAAAAATGAGGCGAGTCTGTATTAAAAGCATTAAAAGACTGAGTTTCTTTCATCACTAGTCATAGTCAATGTTTAAATCTCCAAATAATATAGTATCAAAAAATGACATTTCATTCGATGGTATCGGCGAGAAAAAAAAACCATTTAATAAGTAAGTAGCTAACGCGTGGAAACTCGTGTATGGGAAACACCCGAAAAAAATATTTTTCCAAAATTTTATGTTTTAGATCTCTGTCGGCGCAATCAATATCTATGACCATGCCAAATTTCAGCTCTGTAGTACCAAGGTTCTAATATTAGTAAATGTATTCTTATTAATCCTGTAAGGTTCCGTTAAATATTTTAGCAATTTTTGCACTTTATTAAATATTTTTAAATGTTTAACTTATATTTAATAGTTCGATGAATGACTCTTTCCGGTACAAATACTGACAGACAAAACAGTAGCAAAGTTTAGTGGCTAACTTCATGCGAAATTTAAAACGGGAAGGGGAGTTTGGCTGACGGGAACGTGACGGGAACATTCGTTGCCTGGCAGTTGAGGAGAGTAGTCGTGTCCTTAGAAAGTGTAGTTTACGGAAGTGTCCGCTAAAATAGTGAGATCTAAAATATAATTAAATTGTACATTACCATGAAGTGGAAATATACGTTTAAAAGAGGACTGGTGTTTCCTTTGGATTGATGCACGTTTTACAATCCCAACAGTGTTTGGCACTTGGTCGACTATTAGGTACTCGCAAACTTGAAGGGCCAACTTATGTGTGATAGTTTTCCTTTTGATTTCGTAGTATATTCTACCAACGTAAATTTTTTCCACATTTTTAGAAACAACCGTTTAGCTGGTAGTGTCCCCCCCGGACACTTGTTTTTACAAGAACAAGGTAGAATATACTACGAAATTAAAAGGAAAACTATTGTGTTTTATAGGAATAGTGCCGTCTCCGTCTCTCAACAGGCCTGGGCCAGCAGTGCGAACAATGTCGATACACGAAGTTTACGGACTATGAAAGCGTGCGTAGTGCGTACGTAAAAACATGTTCGATAGTTAGAAAAATGAGATTTATGGAAAGGTGTAACAGCTTCTTAACAGCTTAAATAAAAAAATGCGTTAGCTACTTATCGAGAGTGTTCAATCACGAACATTTTGATGGCAAATTCAAGTTCCTGCGTGCATTTTATACTATCGTTTTTACAGCTTAAAAGATACACAATATTGATATTTAGAGGTGACTTTGTGAGCTTTTTCTATCGAACCAAAAGAGCTAAATCATGTTTTCAGCAAACTACTTAATCTAGTTTATGTCCTGAATATTACCGTAGTATTTTTTTCTTCGATTTAATGCAGTGCGTCATGCTTATCTACGCATCATAAAATCGTAATTTAGGTGCTGTAGTCGCCTTAAGTCAGTTGAGTACCAATATATCGAAACAATACATTTATCAACAAAAAATTTGTTAATGTTGTAAGTTGCCCCTCTTCGCGGCTGCAAGGAAGGACGTAGAAATTCTCATTGACACCAAATCAAATTGGTGTTACAAAATATCATAACCGATGCCCAAAAAAGGCACCGTTTCCTCGTGTACAAAGAGGAAATATTTCTAATCGCTACGAAATGTAGCAGCACGTTAACTGCAACAGTAACAAGGTATCTTCTCCTCTATCTCAATGCCCTACACAAACGTCCAAGTCCCAGAAATGAATGACTAAGGACTCGTTGAGTAGCATTATTCATGTACAGCATTGATTCCCAAAGTGGTCTAGGTGGACCCCCAAGGTCTACGTTGGCGTGAGAGAAAAATGGGGTCTATAATTTGTACGTGGGGGTCCTCGATAATTTATCTGGTTTCGATAGTGAAGAACTAAAATATTGGCTTTTACCTATGCAATGAAGTCAAGCTTACACCGTAGAGACAGATCATATTTTGAGAAACTCAGGGAGTGTTACTTGTAATAAAACATTATATTCCATAATTTTTTGACGTGCACTCACAGCACGATCAATTAACCAATCAATTCTCACTTTTTTTCCAAAAACTGTTATAATTCGTAGTTGGAACTCAGCGGCAAAGCACCATAGTTAGATTTAATCTTCACATTTCTTGTCGAGTTTTTGGAATACAGTAGAAATGTAGCTGCAGGGGGTCCACCGGAACCAGCAAAAGAAAGTGGTCTATCATAAAAAATAGTTACGGAACCTCTGACGTATGTACAGTAAAGGAGCAGACCCACCGCGGCGCACGGAGAGGCTACGCACGTTGTTTAAGCTTCGCTTTGCAAGAAAATGTATGTGATTGTGTCCACTGCGACCCACGACTACGACCACGCTACGCATGAAAAGACGTCATCGATACACGCGTGGCTTGCTTGAATAAGCGCTTACATAGCTCAACGCCATGGCCATGCACGCTGTGCAAACTGTGCATGCGGCACACGGTTGGCATGCAGCGCATTTTAGGTGCGGTTGAAGTGAAGTTGGTATCATTTTAGCTCAGTGAGTGTGACATTAAGGGTCAAATTAGATTTTGATCTAATCCACGTAGCTAAGATCGTAGGCTTAAATTCGTGTATAGCGTGTACTGCAGTCGAAACGTAGACCCACGTTGACAAACAAATGAATACACGCAGCTAAAATGCGCCGCGTGGCCGTACACATCCAATATACGCCGCGGTGGGTATTAGGGTTTTTTGGCTGGAACTCGGTTGCTGTGCCGATTGATTTTGTTTTCTACGTGATAGTGATAGTGTATTGTGCAGTAAACCAGCTTAGAACAGCGTAGTAATAAAAGAATTCAAGTGATACAGTGTATCCACTCAGCGAAATAATGTAACTGGTTTAGTTAAGGTACATTTATTTTACATACACATACATACAGGGTGTCCCAAAAAGTAGTGAAAGCAGAAGGCTGAAGGTAGAGTACCTCTAGGAGAACCCGAAACCCCCATGTAAGTACCTATGTGTTAACGATAGTTTTGATATTATAGTGTTAGCTGCAAAGAAGAATCGGAGGGGAGCACTGCGCGCCGCTACTATATAAGCGGCAGCGGACCGGCGTGCTTCCTGGATCGTCTCGTTCACATGTGGTAGTTGCAGGTTGACCCGGGTCCCTCCTACCATACACGCGCTCGAGTCCACGCCGCGACACCGTTGGCCCCTCGCTTGGTGCTCAAGTGAGCGCGGCCAACTACTGCGGGTAGTCTCTTCCTACCCGCAGCGGGATTTTATTCTGTGTAGCTGTGTCGTTTCAGCCAGGGGGTAGTTCGGATTTTTGTTATTCGGATCTACCCACCTTTGGACTGCGTTTGTGTTTGACCTAGTTTTAGTGTTCGTTTAACTGTATGTGCTGTCTTAACATTTGTGTTTAACCCCCGCGAGTGCCATGGACGAAAGTGGGCGGGCGCGCTCGAGCGCGCCGCCCCCCCACCGCAGGCCCCCGCCACACCGCGGTCCTCCCCCGGGTTCGCAACCCCGGAGGGGCCCGCCTCACCACCGACGACGAGCCCGTACGTCGAAATCCGGGCGAGTGCGGCGAGCTCATCACCCCGTGTCCGACTTGAGTCGGACATCGTGATGGTCTCACGGCTGTGCGCCTCGGGACTTCTGTCCCGGGAGATGCAGCTGTGGCTCGCTGCATACGTCCGGATAAAGGACATCGAGCTCTCCGGAGCTCCCGAAGAACCGCTCCACCCCGCCGATGAAGCGTCCTTGAGGGCGCTAAAGGCCCTGACCAACCTGGAGCTCACCCTGCCACCCACCCGCCAGAAGCGGAAGGAGCGTGAAGAGGGAGCCTCACCGCCCGCCGCAGCCGCCAAGCGCCCTCAGCGTGATCCCGTCCCCCTGCACCCGAGGGACCCCCGACGTAGCAGATCGGTAAGTACCGGGCGGAAGCCCGTTACTTCGCAACCGCTACCTCAACCCGCCCCCTGCCCGCCCGGTCCCCCGGCGCCGAAGCAGAGGCCTCAAGAGCCCATGCCCCCACCACCCCAACCTCCAAAGCCGCAGCGCGAGAAGCGGGAGTGCGGCTAGGCCCAACGCCCCCACAGGCGACGCGCCGCCGGCGCCGGAACGCCGCGGCGGCGTGAAGTCACCTGTGCTCCGCCCACCGTCTGCCCCGCCGCTTCCCGGATTGCGGAGGGCTGAGGCTCAGGGCCCCCCAAATGTCAACCCCCCACACTGGCCAAAGTGGCCAGAGATTCACCCAGGGCCGGCTCCTAGATCCGTAGCGCCCCCTGCGCCAAAACAGACGCGACCGCCGCCGGCACCGAAACCCGCCGCCCCAACGAGGGCGCCCGGGCCTGCCCCACGGCCAGTGAGACCAGCCGCGACTTACGCGGGCGCCCTCACTGGCCCACCGCCCCCCGCCGCCACCGCCGCCTGCAGGTAACACCGCCGCGGCGACTACTACAGCCGCCGCCGCCACCACCACCACCACCACCACCACTGCCGCCACCGCCGCCGCCACCACCACTGCCACCGCCGCCGCCGCTAGCGCCGCTGCCGCTCCGAAAGGGCACTACCCGCCACTCGTGGTGGAGAAGCTGCCCAATTGGACGGCGCACTTCGCGGCAGGGCAGAACAGCTGGGCCAACCCCCGAACGCCCGCCCCTACGGTGAGGGTGTTCGTTTCACCCCGCCGGAGGGCAATGAGTACCGGCTCATCCAATCCTACCTCTCCAAACTGGAGAGGGAGGAGGGTGTGAGCTGGTTCTCGTACACGCCCCCCGAGGAGAGGGGCCTCAAAGTGGCCATTCGTGGCCTCCCCGCAACCACCGACCCCGAGGAAATCAAGAAAGCCCTTGAAGGCAAGGGCTTTGCTCCGACGCATGTGAGACACATTCGGGCCCGCGCTGGCCGCCCTGGATGTCTCTTCCATGTGTCCCTCGCCAAAACCCCCAACCTGATCCCCGGCATATACTCCATCACGGAGCTTCTTTATATGCCAGGGATCAAGATCGAGGCATGGAGGGGCAAGAAGGGCCCAGCGCAGTACCACCGCTGCCAGGCCTTTCGGCACTCCTCGCAACAGTGCCACCGCCACATCGCGTGCGTGCGCTGCGGAGGCCCGCACGCCGCCGCCGACTGCCCGCGCCCCCGAGAGGACCCGCCGACCTGTGCGAACTGCGGAGGCGCACACCCGGCGAACCACACCTCATGTCCGGTCTTCAAGCGCGAGTCGCGCTACAAGAAGGCCGGAACTGTGGCTCGCCTAGGCCCTCCGTCCCGCGCCTCGGTAAGTCGCCCTCAAGTAGAAGAGGCGGCGCCGTCATCGCTGATGGCGCCGGCCAACGACCCGCCGAGACGCAACAAAACAGCCGCCACGCAGCCTACCGCCCCCCGCAGGAAGAGGAAGCGCGGGGGCAGGACCAACAAGCAGCCTGCCCAGGCGCAGACCGCCCAGGCCCAATCCGCCCAAGTGCCGCCAGCCCAGGCGCCGCCCGCCCGGCCGCGCCGAACTCAGGTACCACCCGCCCAGACGCGTCCCGTCCAAGTGCCGTCCACCCCTAGGCGCCGCCCACCCAGCCGCAGCCCGCCCAGACGCAGTCCACCCGGCCAACTACGCGAGCACCGCCCGCCCAAGCGCCGATTACCCAATACACAACTACGCCCATCGATGTGAGCCCGGACCTGACTGTCGACGCAAAAATTGAGCTGGCGCTCAAGCTGCTCAACGAATGCAGAGACAGCAGGGCCGCCACCAAGACAACCACGCGGACCGGCAGAACAGATGGCCCATAAGCTCAGGTTGGTTTATTGGAACGCCCAGTCGTTGTCGACAAAGCGGCGCCTGCTCGCGAACTTCCTTCGCGAGCAGGATATCGACATCGCCCTGATCAATGAGACCCACCTGAGCCCTCAGGAGCCATTTAAAATCCCGAACTACCTGGCCTACCGCAAGGACGAAGTATTCCCCCTCGGAAAGGCTTACCGAGGGCTGTTGATACTGGTCCACCGCCGGGTAGTTGACCAGCCGGTCCCCCTCTCCCAAACCACGACACTTTACTCGCTGGGGATCGACGTCCACACAGGCGGCGATGACCTCCGTCTGTACGCCGCCTACAAGCCTCCGGTCGTCCCTCTACAGCCCGCTGAGGTTCGTAGCCTCCTACCTCCCTCCCACCCCACACTACTAGCAGGTGACTTGAATTCCAAACATATCGCCTGGAATTCAACCACCACCTGCCCCAACGGACGCCGCCTCATGCAGGACGCCGTGGACCACCACTACGACTGCCTGGGACCTGACGAGCCGACCCGCTACGATCCAGCCAGCGGGAAAGGCGAGGTCCTGGACATAGTGGTCTACCGCGGCCTGCATACCACACCATCCCTGGAGGTAATGCCTGACTTACCATCAGATCACCGACCCGTCCTGTGCGTCCTGGACCTCCATCCGGTCCGCGCTGCCCCTCCTGCCCCGCGCATGCGCACGGACTGGGAGAGGTTCTCCGACGCACTGACCGAGTACACCCCAAGCCGCACAATTTCCACCCCGGCAAACGTCGATGCAGCCACGGAGGAGCTGACCGCGGCGATCCAGGGTGCACCACAAACCGCCTCTCAGCCCACCCGCTCCGGAGAGAGGATCAACCCTCTCCCGCAGCGGCTCAAGTCCCTACTTGCTGAGAAGCGCGCCCTGAGACGCGACTGGCAGCGCACTCGATGCCCAACCCTCAAAACCAAGCTCAATTCCTTGGTGGAGAGGGTGAAAGCAGAGCTCACCGACGACGCCGCATCTAGATGGGAACAACACCTACTGGAGGTAGAGGAAGGAGGCGTCCCATCCGTCCACCGGCTCTGTAAGCAGTTGTCAACCGAACCCACTCCGGTAAGGCCGCTGCTTGACAGTAATGACCATCCCCAGTACAAGGCGACGGACAGGGCGGAGCTGTTCGCCGAATGCCTCGAGAAACAGTTCACACCGAACCCCTGCGGCGACCCCGCACACGAGGAGGAAGTCCGTAACCACTTGCGTGGGTACCTGTCGAGGCCTGTAGCTACGGGAGAAGACCCGGTCGTGTTCTCGCCCGGTAAGGTGCAACGCGCCCTTCTCAAGACGAAGCCACGGAAAGCACCTGGCCCCGACCGCATCACAAACGCAGCGCTGCGCCACCTCCCGCCCAAAACGGTGGCTGCAGTCGCGCGTTTGTACACCGGCATCCTTCGCACAGGTAGCTTTCCGACCCCTTGGAAGTTAGGCCGCGTCATAATGCTACCAAAACCGGGTAAGGACCCGAAACGTCCCCAAAACTATAGGCCCATCACCCTCCTCGACACACTGTCCAAGGTGTTCGAGAGACTGTTTCTTGAGCATTTGGTTCCACACATTACCCCCCGCCCGGAGCAGTTCGGCTTCAGGCAGGGCCACTCTACCACTCTACAGCTCACCCGTGTCCTCCACCACCTGGCCACCTGCCACAACAAGCGGGAATTCACGGTCGTGGTGATGCTGGATATGGAGAAAACGTTCGACCGCGTATGGCACGAGGGGCTGCTGTACAAGCTGTCGCGGTCGGACGCGCCACGCCGCATCATCCAAGTGATCTCCTCCTTTCTGAAGGACCGCAGAATTCAGGTGGCTGTTGAGGATGCGGTCTCTACCGAGCGCCCTGTCCGAGCGGGCGTCCCCCAGGGAAGCTGCCTCTCCCCGGCCTGCTACGCACTCTTCACGGACGACATCCTCGTGGTAGGTGACGCCAGGCTCGCTCTCTTCGCAGACGACACGGCGTACCTTGCGTCGTCGTACCGTCTGGGCCACGCTGTGAAGAAGATGCAGCCCACTCTCGACTCCCTACCACAGTGGCTGGCGCGATGGCGGATGTCCGTGAACGTCGCCAAAACGCAGGCCATGGCCACCGGACTATGGAGAATTCCGCCGCCCCAACTGACTCTACAAGGACAGCCCGTTCCGTGGGCCAAGCAGGTAAAGTACCTGGGGGTCACAATCGACCGCCGACTTACCATGCGCGCCCACGTCAACAACACCGTCGTCCAGGCCAAAGTCGCGAGCGCTAGGTTGCGCCCCGTCTTCGCCTCAAACCTTCCTCTTCGCACCAAACTTATGGTGTACCAAGACCTACATCCGATCACGTCTCACGTACGCGGCACCGGCATGGTATGCATTGGTCTGCGAGTCGCAGAGACGCCGCCTCCGAGCACAGGAGAACCAATGCATACGCAGGATTGTCAATGCCGGCCGCTACGTGCACAACGACGTGATCCGGCGCGACCTAAAAATCGACAGCCTGGACGAATTCATCGTCCGCCTCGCGAGGAGGATGTTCGACCGCGCGGATAACTCCGCGCTCTTCCTCGAGAGCTCATCCCACCGGACGACGACCCTACCAACCAAGACGCCACGCTGCCTCGCTCGACCTCCCGTAGGGTCGAGGGCGCGAGGCAGCCCCCACCGGATTTGACACCCTCCCAAGCAAGACACAACGCTGCCTCGCCCGACCCCTTTTTAGGGCCAAGGGCTCGAGGCAGCCGCACCACCAGCACCCAACACGACGCTACCCCTTAGATCCCTCCACAGAAGATTAAGGTGGGCGAGGTGGAGCTGGGCAGCTTGTCTCTTAGCCCTGTGGCGGGACGGCTGCAAGGCTCCACCAGGCTTCCACCCGTCCCATATTGCTTCCCATGGCGGCGACCAAGCCGCGAACGCGGTGGTGGGTCATGGGAAGCAGAATAGGTTGCTACAATCGTGTCCCTCCCTCCCTTAATGGGTTAAAAAAAAAAACAACATAGGGAGGCTTGCTTCACAGCGGTAAGAGGATACCCTTACCGCACCCCCAAATCGTGCCCCATTTCCATCTCCCCGCTCTCTGGTTTTGCCCAGAATTGGCCAACCGGCCATCCCCTGAGGTCTAAAACCAAATTGCACTCTCCCTTAGTCTCCCCTCGACATTCCAACTCGGTCATGTAACTGTAGCGGGCCGACGGCCGCTGACAGTTGCATGACTGACGAATGGGTCACTCTCACACGTTACGCGTTGTGCTCCAACCACAGGGCCGTGTGAGAGGGCCCAATGACAGACCTACTTGACAGACAGCGGATGGGCGGGAACTGTCGGCGTAGCCATTGTATGGTGGCGTCGCCTCTTCCCGCCCGCCCGCGTCCCCCCGAAATGCTCCCTACGACAGCCGAAGGCGCGCTCTCGCCTTCCCTGCCGGGGGGAGCAGAATAGCCCCCTCACCCTACACCAGGGATGGCGAACCTTTATGGATTGACGTGCCATTTTTAAAAGAAATGTTGAATGAGACCATAGACGTGCCATCAAATAATGTGAAATATTATAAAATTTAAGTTAAACAAGAGCGCTTCTTGTTCACCACGCCTACTCATTTCGTAATTAGGCTCACTGAAGTTCGTTAGTTGAACTGTATAGTGAATTTTGTTAATTTGTCTGCTACTCATAGTACAGTTAAGTATACTATTATCTATGCTTTGTCAATCGGTGGCGTGCCCTAAATATTTTGTCACGTGCCATTGATGGCACGGGTGCCATTGGTTTGCCATCCCTGCCCTACACGCTTGTAGGGCTAGAGGCAGTCCCGATGACCGGTCTATTTTGATAGGCCGCGGTAGAACTTCACCGCCATGGGGTTCTCCCCGATGCGGTTTCCCCGTGCGCCCCTCCGGCGCACGAGAAGACATTGAGAGAGTGCTTCCTCGTGCTTCCTCTTTTTACCGACGGCGCGCGCTATGTTCACATCGGGCTAGGGACGCGTAAAATTTGTATTTTGTTCATTAATTCGTTACTGACCTACTTTTTCTTCTTAAGCATTGTAAATTTCTGTAAAATAAAACTGATTTTCCAATTTTGCATTTGTGATAGTTGTTTTTTTTAATCACTTCTGGTTTTCAACACTAAGATCAGAAGTGGGATAGTTTTGCCAAAAGTAGCCGCTTTTGCCGTTCTGATTTATCGCGAATCATGTCGAGTAGAAAACGTGCACCACTGCGAGAGCGCCCGCCTTCGCCCCCTTCTTAACCCAATTTAGGAAGCATACCGGCGACGATGGACGCCATCCTCAACCGCCTGGCGACGTTGGAACAACGCACCTAGCACCCCTGCAAGCGTGGCGTCATCGCGGCCAGCGCTGACTACCGGCGAAGATGTGGGTAATGTGATCACAACGCCACCGCCACCCGCTGTTGTCGTTCCGGCTCCCGCCGAGCCAGCCCCGGCCGCGGCGCAGGGCGAGACCACGAGCGCTGCTAGCTCCGTGTCGTTGGCTACGCCCCCCACGGACATTATAGAGCGTCTTATCGATGCTCTCAGGGCTGTAACTTCTGAATTTGATCCAAGCATCCACGATGTCAGTGCGTGGTGCGACGAAGTGGACCGTGCCCGTTCGCAAAACCGGTGGGATGAAAAAGAGTGCCTAGCCCGTGTGGGATTATCGTTAAAGAGTGATGCACGCTCCTGGTTACGCGAATGGACCAGTAACGACCGTACTTGGTCAAATTTCAAATTAGAGCTCAAAGCACTCTGTCCACGACGTGTCGACATTGCGAATATTCTTTATGATGTTATGTGTACAAACTCCGATAAATACTCCACATACGCTGACTATGCTCGCAAATCTTTGCTTAAATTACGCATTATAAAAGGTTTCAGTGACGAGCTACTGTGTGCCATTATCATTCGTGGCATGTAAGATCCGCAGATACTAATGCTAAATTAATCCGGAAACTATTGTGGACCGACTGTGGAGATCGATTTGATCAAAACCTCACTCTGTGGTGATGAAAAAGAACAGCTAACTTCCGTGCTAAATAAGTATTCTGAGTACTTTCTAAGTAGTACTGCAACGACTACTGTAACTACCGGAGAGATGCACATTCGGCTCACTAGTGATGTACCAGTTAACTATCGGCCCTATAAGTTATCGTACGACGAAAAACTGCGCGTGCGTGAAATAGTTCGAGACCTTAAAGAAAAAGGTATTGTTCGCGAATCGGAGTCTTCATACGCGAGCCCAATTCTGTTGGTGAAAAAGAAAGACGGTACGGATAGGATGGTTGTTGATTACCGTGCTCTAAATAATATCACAGTGAAAGACCGGTACCCTCTTCCTTTAATTGATGACCACATCGACAGACTTGGGAAGTGTAAATATTTTACTGCGCTAGACATGGTGACTGGTTTCCACCAGATCAGGATCGATGAGGACCCCGTGCACCGAACGGCTTTCGTGACGCCTGAGGGCCATTTTGAGTATCTCAAGATGCCCTACGGCCTTGCGAACGCACCTGTCGTCTACCAGCGCATCATGTCAGATACACTGCGGCCTTTTATCGAGGCAGGTCAGGTACTGACGTACATAGATAACTTGTTACTGCTTAGTAATAGCGTAGCTGATGGCTTGTCTCTGCTCGATTCTGTTCTAGAAACTTTGACGAAAGCAGGGTTTTCCATTAATTTGCGTAAATGCTCTTTTCTCACCACTGAGGTGGAGTATCTTGGAAGAACTATCAGCGAGGGTCAGGTCCGGCCGAGCGCTTACAAAATAGATGCTATAGTCAGATCTCCGGTTCCTAAAACCGTGAAACAAGTCAGACAGTTCCTCGGCCTGGCCGGCTACTTCAGGTGGTACATTCCAGGATACGCTACCAAAGTAGCTCCCATCGCTTCCTTGACTCGCAAGGACGTAAAATTTCATTGGGGTGATGAGCAAGAACGTGCGAGACAAGAAGTTATCTCCATTTTGATCAGTGAGCCCACATTGTTAATATTTGATCCATCCCTCCCGACCGAAGTACACAACGACGCGAGTTCACTTGGTTACGGCGCCGTGCTAATGCAGGTAGGTGAAGACGGCCGTCGACATGCGGTAGCTTATTTCAGCAAGGTCACTGTAAGTGCAGAACCCAGGTACCACTCCTACGAGCTGGAGACCCTTGCTGTGGTCAAGGCCTTACAACATTTCCGCCAATAACTTGTTGGGAAACATTTTAAAGTAGTCACTGATTGCAATGCCTTGAAAATGACACAACGCAAAAAGGATCTCCTGCCTAGGGTGGCACGCTGGTGGATGTACCTCCAGGACTTCGATTTTACGCTCGAATATCGAAAGGGTCAGTTCATGCCGCATGCCAACTACCTTAGTCGCAATCCGGTTAACCTATGCGCCGTCCAGAAACCACTTAACTGGGCTAAAGTGGCACAAGCCGCTGACGAGGAAACTGTAGCTTTGCTCGAGAAACTTGACCAGGGTCAGTTAGATAGCTCTCGGTACGTTAAAAGAAATGACCTTTTGTATTATAAGTACAATCCTTTGGGCGAGCAGTCGCGTTTGTTATGTTATGTGCCGGAGGGCTTTAGATTAAGTTTATTACGCGTGTTTCATGATGAACATGAGCATATAAATATCGAAAAGGTTCTTGATCTCATACTAAAGCATTTTTGGTTTCCGAACATGCGACAGTTCGTCAAAAAGTATATTGCGCATTGTTTTGTGTGCCTTACACACAAAAAGGTCCCTCGTGCTCCATTGAAGCCGATTGTATCATGGACTAAACCTTCTATACCTTTCGATACTGTACATGCTGATGCTCTAGGCCCTCTACCCGAATCTAACGGGTACAAATATGTGTTAATTCTTATTGACGCCTTTACTTAGTATTGTTTTTTGTATGCCATGTATAGACAAGACAGTGCAGAGCTCAAACGAGCGTTCACTAGTGCTATCTCAATTTTTAGTTGTATGTGATAGGGGCAGAATGTTTGACAGTGCCGAGTTTGGTGAATGGGCTTCTAATTTCGGTATTCAATTGCATTTTATTACGCCCGAGATGCACCAAGAAAACGCCAAGTAGAACGGTATTGTCGAACAGTTCTGAATATGGTTAGGATCGAAGTGAATCATAAACACGAGTCCTGGTCCGATGTACTTTGGAAGATACAATTAGTGCTGAACATTAACAAGCAGAAAACTACTCAGTGCTCAGCGTTAAATCTGCTTATCGGTTCTGAGGCGACGACTCCCGCTATTAACGCTCTCATCCGATACATTACTGTAGAAGGCTCCACACCTAACCGTGAAGCGTGGCGCGAAATGCGACGGCAAAGAGCCGAAGACAGACTGGCTCGAAATCAGGCTGATCAGGATGCGCGAGTCGATAGACATAGAAAGACACCTAAAACTTTTGCGTTGAGCGATTTGGTCTTTGTCAAAAAGTCTTCTCAGGTCCCTAGTAAGCCTGACAGCGGTATACGGGGTCCATATCGTGTCACGAAAATTCTGCCTAATAACCGGTACGAACTGCAGCTGCTAGCGGGTTCGTACGGCAAAAATACACAGGCAGCGGCAGAGTACATGCTGTCCTGGAATGGCGAATGGACTCCGGAGACGTGCTACGCATTTTTCGAATAAGCATCTATTCTTCCCATTATGTGTTATTTTAACCTCCCCCATCTTACGTCTAGTTACTAGTAGTTACTGCCTAGGTAGATGTTTGTTTGCTATATGGTACAGAACTAATTAATTTCCTATTGTGTAAGGCCTCGGCAGGCATCGAACGTACGACACTTACTTACGTGTAAGGCCTTGGTAGGCATCGTAACTTTTGCAGACCTCGTGTAAGTCTTTGTGCAGCTTCGAGAGTCGTAATGTTCGTGTAGAATTGATTGTTTGTTACGTTATACGATTACGATTACACATATAGCAGCATCTAACCTATCTTTAAATCCCTCTTAAACGATGCTATGTGTTTGCTAGACCTAACATATCGTCTTATTCCTCAGGTGTTGAAGACTCAATACCGGAAGCTGCACCTGAGCCACAGCCTGGACCGAGCCACAGTGAGCCACAGCCTGGGCCAAGCTATGACGAGTCACAACTTAGGCAAGGCCTAGATATGCCAAGCCTAGAAGCTTTTGAGCCTGGGGCGCAGTCACATTAGAGACCAAGCCCACCCAACATCGAGGACAATGTTACGTCAGGAGAGGCCGTGTCAGCTGCAAAGAAGAATCGGAGGGGAGCACTGCGCGCCGCTACTATATAAGCGGCGGCGGACCGGATTGCGAACTACAACGTAGTTCGTAATGATCGGCCCTCTGCCAAGGGAGGTACACTCATTTACTTCAAAAGGTCACTGTACTGCATACCTTTAGACCCCCCAGAACTAGAATACATTGAAGCCTCGGTCTGTCGGCTAGGCATGACGGGCCATCAGCCCATCACCCTCGTGTCGGCATACCTTTCTCCCGTCGTTTCGGGCGACAACGCCAGATTCTTGACTCGTAGAGACATGCAAGCCCTCTTGGATTTAGGTGGATCCGTCATTGTGGCGGGAGACCTAAATGCCAAGAACCCAGCTTGGTGTAGTGTAGCTACGAATCAACGAGGCAAAGAGCTAGAGAGACTTTCCACCTCCCTAGCCTTCGACATCATCGCCCCAATGCGACCCACTCACTATCCCAGAGTCCTAGACCAACGTCCCGACGTCCTCGACATTGTGCTTCTGAAGAACATAGGCTTGCGCCTGTGTTCTATAGAGGTACATCACGAGCTTGACTCTGATCACCGACCAGTTGTGGTCGAATTTGCCCCGAGGTTGGGTCCTTCTGACCCTAGTCAACCTCCTCCCACCAGGACAATAGTGGACTGGGACAGGCTCAGAGACCAACTCGAGTCTGTGTCCTCTCCTTTATTGGACTCTATCCCAGACGTTATAGTCTCCCCTCAGGATACTATAAACGCCATCGACTCCCTCACAAAGCACGTACAGAATGTCGTTAGCGACTGTTCGAGACAGGTGCCAGCGACGAACGATCGACGTTGGCACCTGCCCTCGGATGTGCGCGCCTTGTTGACGGAGAAGAACGCGGCCATCCGCGCCTACGACTCCTACCCCACTGAAGCGAACCGAGCTCACATGCGGGCTTTGTAACGGGATGTAAAGTCTCGCATGAAAGAGCTTCGGGACACGCAGTGGGGTGAGTTTGTAGGTAGCCTCGAACCGACCCATCTTGCTTTCTGGCAACTGGCCAGAAAGCTTAAGTCCGACACCGTCTCCATCAAATAAGCAAAATCAACTGCCTAAGGGTCAGAAGTCCAACGATCGTGAGAAAAACTTTCAAAACCATAAGAGATTTCGATCAAATGCGACCCGCTCTAAACGATTATGTCTCGTATGTGATTCGCCTCATGACTTATATCAATGTGAAACCTTTTTAAATCAACCACCGGAAGAACAAATTAATACGATTTCGACACTTAATATTTGTTCAAATTGTCTCTATCCACATTACAAAAAGAAATGTTTTTCAAAAAGGCGATGCAAGGAATGCAACGAGAAACATAATACGTTGATTCATGACGCAATTACAAGGAAGCCGCCGCTCGACTCACGTAGTAACCTCAGCCGTCTACGTCATCAAGCTCGGCGGCGGGGACTTTACATGGCGTTAACACCGTGGCGGGGGAAAACGAAGAAGTTCTCTTAGCTACTGTGACATTAAACCTTAAAGCTGCAGATGGCTCTTACATGCAATTTAGAGCCCTATTGGATCAAGGGTCGCAAATATCACTCTTGTCAGAAAATGCCGCCCAGCTGTTGGGATTAAAAAGACAACATTATCAAGCGGCAGTATCAGGCGTCGGCTCTACACAAAATCAATGTAGAGGTTTAGTGTCACTCGACTGCGTATCATATTACGGCGATTATCATTTTACAACTGAGGCGCTTGTTGTATCACGAGTTATAAATAACTTACCGAATGCCTCATTTAAAAAACAATTTTGGCCGCATTTAAGAAAGGTCAAACTGGCAGATCCCGATTTTAATATCTCAAAACCGATTGATCTTCTTTTGGATGCCAGCGTTTACTCGGAAATCATCATGAACGGTCTTATCAAGGGTCCAGGTCAATCCCCCATTGCCCAACAAACCAAGTTAGGGTGGATATTATCAGGCCACGTGAAAACCTTTGCCTGCCATGTTGTGGTCAACAATACGGATCACCTTTCAAAATTTTGGGAAGTTGAGGATGTACAGGAGTCTTCATCAACATTATCATCTGGGGATCAGTATTGTGAAGACCACTATCGATCAACTACAAGGCGTTTAGAGAATGGAAAGTATGAGGTAGCATTGCCCATGAAACCTAATTTCGAACTCGAAATTGGCACCTCAAGACCTAAAGCTGTAGCCCAGTTTTTCCAGCAAGAAAAAAAGATGAAGAAGCTTCAATCTCTAGCTGAAAGCTACCGCAAATTTATGCGTGAATATGAGGAATTGGGTCACATGCGCAAGGTCACACAGAAAAACAACACCGCATGTTACTTGCCACATCACGGCGTGTTGAAATTAGACTCTACGACTACCGCCCTCCGCGTAGTATTCAACGCTTCATCTAAAACTTCATCGGGGCATAGCCTAAATGATTTAATGTACTGCGGGCCAAATCTGCAACAAGATCTTCTTACCCTCATCTTAAAATGGCGGCAGTATAAATATGTGGTCACTGCGGACGTGGAGAAAATGTTCCGTCAGATCTATATCCGACCTGAAGATCAACATTTACAATCAATACTGTGGAGAGAATCTTCGCATGATTTACTTCAAGAATACCATTTAACCACCGTTACGTATGGTACAAAGGCGGCGCCCTTCTTAGCCATGAGAACCTTGAAGCAAATAGGTATCGATAATGCAGACAAATACACACTAGCTGCATCCGCCTTGAACTCTTCTTTCTACATGGACGACCTTTTAGGAGGAAGCAACGATTTTCGGGGCGCTAAACAACTACAACAGGAATTGGTAGAAGTGATGAAAGGAGCTGGGATGAACTTGAGAAAATGGTCGAGCAATGAACCCAAGCTCATCGAGGCATTGCAGCCTGAGCTATTAAATGCTCCATTCGAATTCAAGGACACTGAGACTAGAACAACATTGGGTCTGCGATGGATTCCTTCAAGCGATGTGTTTAGCTTCAATACTAAAATCGAATATCAAGACAGTGAAAGGCCACCTACTAAGCGTCAGCTTTTATCAGATATTTCAAAAATATTCGACCCTATGGGCTGGTTATCCCCGCTTACTATCAGAGCTAAAATTCTATTCCAAAAAACTTGGACGAGCAGTCTGTCGTGGGATCAAGATTTACCTGCAGACATATCATCTGAGTGGCTAAAACTGCGAAACGACCTAAGAAAAATCAATATATTTTCCATTCCACGATATCTAGGTCAAACAGACTCAAGTGTGCAAATACATGGTTTTTGCGACGCCTCAGAAAAGGCTTATGCATGTGCTATATACGTAGTAACAAGCGATGATAAGGGCCGGTGCACATCGAGACTTATGACCGCAAAAACAAAGGTCGCGCCAATCAAGGGGGCGATTACACTGCCTAGACTTGAGTTACTAGGTGCACTCCTGCTATCACAAGTCATGGAGAAATGTATTTCAACCATTACTTCAGAGCACATCAATATTAACGCCTGGACTGACTCGATGATTGTATTGGGTTGGTTACATGGCGATACATCAAAATGGAAGACCTTTGTTGCCAACCGAGTGCAGAAGATAACGAAAATCATACCAGCATCTAATTGGAATCACGTCAAATCTTCTGATAACGCGGCTGATTGTGCAACGCGAGGATTGACATCAGAACATTTATCACATAACCAATTATGGTGGGAGGGGCCTGAATGGCTTCCTAATTTCGATTCTAATGGCATGCCCACCCCAACATATGAAAGTCCGACGGAAGAAATTAAAAAACCCAGTGTGCACACAACTTTATGTCAGGCACAATCGTCATTTGTGACTGAATTATTAAATAAATTCAGTTCATTGACAAAGACAGTACGAGTGCTTGCATGGGTGTCGCGTTACATCGCATATTTGCGTAAGAAGAGCGCACGTACAGCCGGAAGTTGCCTAACCGCTAATGAATTACAAAATGCGTCGGACTGTATCATAAAACAATCACAATTAATTGATTTTTGTGAAGATATTACGCATTTGAAGGAAAGGGGTCACGTTCGTAACAGCAGCAGACTAGCTAGTCTACGACCTTTCCTAGACAAGGGGGGCATACTGAGAGTCGGCGGGCGCCTCGAGAGAGCCAACATCTCCTACGCTGCAAAGCATCCAATCATCATAGCACCTGGAAGTCGACTTTCAGAGTTAATCATCCATCAAGCTCATATCTACACGCTTCACGGCGGGCCGCGACTTACCTTAGCGTACATTAGAGAAAAATATTGGTTAATCAGCGGCATCAACAGCGTCAAAAAACAACTTCGATCGTGTACCAAGTGTCGGAGATATAGCCAAGAGACTTATCAACAGCTCATGGCAGACCTGCCTAAATCAAGAATAACCCCTTCGCGGCCCTTTTCTAACGTCGGCATTGACTTTGCTGGGCCTGTCGAAATTAAAACCAACAAAGGGAGGGGTGTTAAGACTTCAAAGGGCTATATAGCGGTCTTTGTTTGTCTAGCAACCAAGGCCGTGCACATGGAGTTGGTCTCCGACCTCAGCACTGCGTCCTTCCTCGCATCATTTAGAAGAATGTGCGCCAGGCGTGGGGTACCTAAAAATATATACAGCGATAATGGTTCCAACTTCGTGGGCGGTGCGCGGCTTCTGAAAAGGGAGTTTAAAGAAATCATGGATTCTATCAACCCAGACGTTATTAATGACATCGCCAATATGGGCATCAGTTGGCACTTTAACGCACCAGTTTGGCCCAACGCAGGCGGGTTATGGGAAGCCGCTGTGAAGAGCCTGAAACATCACCTTAAGCGCGTCATTGGTCATCAAAGGTTGACATTTGAAGAATTCACTACACTCTTAAACCAAATAGAGGCCTGTTTGAACTCTAGACCCCTATGCACATTCTCTGAGAGCCCGGATGATTTTTATCTTACTCCTGGACACTTCTTGATTGGTGAATCCCTAATATCAAGGCCGCAGACGGACCCAGACCATATCGATTTATCTATGCGTTGGCAGTTGGTCCAATCCATGAATAAGCAGTTTTGGAAGACATGGTCTACAGAGTATCTTCAGCAACTACAGTCAAGATCGAAGTGGCGTACAACTAAGGAAAATCTTAAGGTCGATGATTTAGTCCTTATTAAAGAAGAAAACATGCCACCCGGAAAGTGGGCGATGGCACGGGTTCAAGCCCTTCATCCAGGTCAAGATGGATATGTCCGTGTTGTATCCTTGAAGACTTCAAATAAAATCATTAAACGACCAGTTAACAAACTAATATTGCTACCGGTTCAAGAAGTGAAAAAGGGCAACGGTCCACCCATTCCACCACAAGGTACCCATCAAGAGAAAACCCGGGAGCGGGGCAAGAAAACAAGAGGCGCTAAGAAATCATTTTTTGTCACTGCGTTACTCTTTTTCATGACCTTGATAGCACCAAGCACGCAGCAAACATCAATGGCGTACAATATTACGTCGCTATCCAACAAACAAAACATTTTTTTTGACAAGGTCACTGAACTACAACATATCAGAGATGAGTGGAAGATAATCGTCTTTTACAACATGTCAACTTACTGGCGTGGATTTGCTGACTTAGACAGCTATATCAGAAACTTAGATCAGTTATGCCAAAAATCATGTTTACCGCAAACGAGAATGCCGTACACTGGGATCATGTTGCAACTAGAACACGAGTTAAGTGAAATTCGACATTATAACTCTTTACTGCGGAACCCTAATAAAAGACAAAGGAGAGGATTAGTAAATGGCATCGGTAATGTAGCCAGCTACTTATTCGGAGTCTTGGACGACAAATTTGCACAGCAATACAAGCAGGATATAGAAAATGTGGCTCAAAATGAAAACCACCTCCAAAACCTTATAAAAAATCAAACTACTATCATAGAGTCGGAATATAATATAATTCGCCGAAATGAAGACATAATGAACAAACAATTTCTATTCATGAGTCGTCAAATAAAAGGTATACTACATGACGTCAATACAGTGCAAGCTGATACTCAAAACGGATTATACCTAACATCATCGGCGCTAGCGGCAAGTGTAGCTCTAACCAACTTGCGTCGCATTCAACAAACCTTAATTGATTCCATCACCGACATCTACCATGGGCGCATAGACACTCATCTATTTTCGCTCGAACAACTAGAGACTCAAATCAACATAATCACACGAGTGATACCACATGATCTTACGATACCAGTAGATCAAATTAAACACCTTTACAAACTACTGAAAGTTTTTGCTCGAGTCTATGACGACTACTTTATCATGGAGATCACAGTTCCCTTAATAAGTAATGAGGTTTACGAATTGGACAGAATAGTAACTTTACCACGGGAAGCAGACTATCAGGTTTATATTTTTGAAACATGACAGACAGGACAGACTGACGAGTCCCATTGAGCTTACTTTGTGTATGGAATTTATCTATATTTATGTATGTAAGGGAGTATGTTTGCGATACAAAAACTCTATTTTAACCAACGAGAATATAGACGCAAATATATATGTATACACTCATACCTATAATCTCTGACGGGGCAAACAGAGTTTCATATCTTCTTTCTCTTTATATAAAATTGGAGGTCCTGATTCACTGACTCATCAACGGTCAGCCCAAACCCTTAGACCTAGAAAGCTGAAATTTAGCGAAAATGCGTTTTTATGATGTAGGCAAGTACTAAGAAAAGATTTTTCGAAATTCAACCCCTAGGGTGGTGAAATGGGGGTTCAAAGTTTGTATGGAGAAAACAATTTCTTTGGATATTTCAACTCGAAACTTCGTCAAGATATACCTTGAAGCAAATAAATGGATACGTGTTTCGCGATTTTTCGAAAATCATCCCCTAAGGGGTCAAGAACGAAATGGGCGACTAAAAGAGTTATTTGCAAGAGCGAAGCCGCAGGAAAAGCTAGTCTGACATATACTTCTGATGGTTATTAGGTGAAACATGAATATTGTAGTGAGAAGTTGTGAAATAAAAACTTTGAATGTACCATCTGTCAACTAAAAGTCAGTTAATAGGGACGCGAGGGTTTTGCTGTATTTTGGGCGAAAGGCTGATAAAAATAAAATAAAATAAAAATAAAACAAGCAAATTAATGCTTACGGGCTGGCCTCAAGTGAGAATGTAAAAAATACTTTTAGAAATAAATACATTTTCATTTTTTCATTTTTCATTTATGTCAAACGTGGCATGAAGTGGCACAAGCGATCTAAGTGCACCGACATACTGTGGGTCAAGTTACACCGCGCGAACGACTGGCTCTATTCCTGTTGCAAGGAGTGCACAGTGCGCATTTTTCGATCACACTCTACCGAACTGATAACGTTATCGGGCAATGGCATTATCACACTATGTCAAGGTTGTACTTTGCAAGGCGACTCGTATAAAATCTACTCCCATAACAACTACATCCACCAGGTGAACTCACAGCTAGAAGAGTCGCAGGTTCCACAGTTGTCGATTGTCAATGATATTATCAACACTTCCGTCCCTACTGACAACTTTACATTTGTAACAGAAGACCACAGGAATATTTGGGGCCAACTTAAAACGCAGATTGACGAGTTGAAAGAACAATCTACGCAGTCACTTACCGTGCATGATATGCACCAGTACGGTGTGCTGTATTCCCTGGTAAGCGGCGTAGCCGTGACGGGACTCGTCGTGTTATGCTTAACCATTAGAAGACGAAGACAACAACAAAGGATGCAACCAGGGCCCAACCTAGGAAGATCTCCAAAGCTACTTCAGCCCCGAACATTAATTCAATTACTTTTGATATACCTTTAAATGAATGTGATTAGATTAGTTATTCATGTTTTTATCTTTGTTTAATTTGTTTATTTTGTATTCATGTTTTTAAGTAGCTACCCCTTTCTTTGCCCTCGCCAACATGTACAGTCAACTGTACAGTATTTTATATAGCATTACATTGTATAATTAGTACGCGTGTCAGCTATTTCAACTTATAACTAATTTAGTGAAAATAAAGCATTCGTCGCGAGTGGTTGTCGCTTTCCTTGATCATTTTATTATCGTGCAACCTACTTGCCCCTAATATCATCCCATATCACATGTAGGGACGTTACAACCCCTACAACGCCCCCTCTCAACCGTCCGAACCTTCCTCCCGCCTTTGAAGACGAGGAGAAATCTGAATGCCTGGCAGACAGTCTAGAGGCACAATGTTCCCCTAGCTCCTTCCCGGTTGACCCGGTCCACCTTGCCCACGTGAACGAGGAGGTCGACCGCCGAACCTCGCTACCACCGTCCGATCCTCCTCTGGCCCCCGTGACCCCTGATGAGGTCGCGGGTATTGTCAAAAATCTCCACCCCCGTAAAGCCCCAGGCTCAGACGGCATCACGAACAAAGTGATTAAACACTTCCCCGCCCGGTTCGTTCTCTTACTCACCGCTATTTTCAACGCGGCCATGAGTAATTGCATCTTTCCGCAAACCTGGAAAGAAGCCATAGTCATAGGTATTCCCAAGCCCGGGAAACCTAAGTCTGAGCCTACCAGCTATCGCCCTATAAGCCTCCTCAATACAATGGGGAAGATATATGAGCGAATCATTTACACCCGACTCAGAGACTTTGCAGAGTCCAGGAGTCTCATCCCAAATGAGCAGTTTGGTTTTCGAGCCAAACACTCATGCGTTCAGCAAGTGCATCGCCTCGTCGAGCACTTGCTCGAACGCGCCAATAGGCGTCACAAAACGGGAACACTGTTCTTCGATGTGGCGAAGGCCTTCGACAGGGTCTGGCACAACGGCTTGTTATACAAGCTCTACTCAGCAGAAGTGCCAGACCGTCTCGTGCTCATCATACGAGACTTCCTTTCTTGTCGAAGCTTTCGTTACCGCATCGAGGGGTGTCTCTCGTCCTCCCACCCCATCAGAGCCGGAGTCCCGCAGGGCTCCGTCCTCTCTCCTCTCTTATATACCCTATTCACTAGCGACTTTCCTAAGTTTGAGTACTCACCTCAAACGGCTCTATTCGCGGACACAGCAGTGTACTGTTCGTCTCGCAGCCTCCGCCCAATCGTCCGAATCCTGCAGCGCGCAGCCGATACTATCGGTGAGTGGTTCAGGAAATGGCGTATTGAGGTAAACCCTGCTAAGAGCGCCGCGGTGCTCTTTGGCAGGCAACAACCCATGCCAACCATTCACATCACCATGTTTGGTCAACCCATCCCTTGGGAAAGGAAAGTCCGCTATCTGGGCGTCACCCTTGACAAGGCAATCACGTTCTACCCTCACATCAAAATAGTGCGGAGCAGAGCTGCGTTCGCGCTCGGCCGCCTTCACTGTCTCCTCAACAAGCACAGTAAATTGTCCCTTAGAAATAAGGTGAGGATTTACACAGCTTGTATACGCCCTATCATGACGTACGCCGGCGTTGTCTTCGCACACGCGGCACCTAGTCATATCCATCTCCTCCAAATAATCCAGAACAAGTTCATGCGCAAGGCTACGGGTTCCCCGTGGTTTGTGCGCAATGAGAACTTGCATATAGACTTAGGACTGCCGACCATCTCGCAGTACCTTAAGCAATCCTCCACCCGTTTCTTTGATTCTGCCCCGCACCACCCCAATCCCCTGGTGGTGGCTGCGGCCACTTACGACCCCGTCCCCAACAACCCCGGCAAACGCCGTCCGAGGAACGTCCTCAACGACCCGGACGATCCCATCACCCTCGCAATTCAGGCCGACCAACAACGCGCAGAGTCCCGTACACCAAACAGACCGAGATACCGTCCTCGCCGGCGAGGACCTTCGTCGCGTATACCTCCTCACCTCCGCCCCGATTCGCGGTACCGGTACGTACCCGGCCGCTTCTCTCCACAAACGTATGTCCGACGGTTCCCTCGCAGTAACGCCCTAAGCCGAGGTTCGAGCCCCACAGGGGGCACCCTTAGGCCCGTTACTTAAAATTTTGAGTTGAGAGCCATCTGCGCTCACCACTTGCTCGGTGAAGCTGTCGAGGCCATCAGCGGCCAACAGCGTAGTCATTCAAAAAAAAAAAAACAAAAACAAACGTGCTTCCTCTTTTTACCGACGGCGCGCGTTCTGTTCAGATCGGGCTAGGGACGTGTAAAATTTGTATTTTGTTCATTAATTCGTTACTTTTTCATATGACCTACTTTTTCTTCTTAGGGATTGTAAATTTCTGTAGGTACCTAAAATAAAACAGATTTTCCAATTTTGCGTTTGTGATCGTTATTTTTTTTAATCACTTCTGGTTTTCAACACTAAGAATAGTTTTAAATGTAGCCCAAGGACATATCCTTTCCAAGGTCTAATCTATCTCTGTAACAAATTTCATCAAAATCGGTTCAGTAGTTTAAGTGTGAAAGCGTAACAGACAGACAGACAGAGGGAAGTACTGTGGTATGCAGACCTTTATGGAGGATCTGGCATAACGCAACTCCTTTCTCATTCGGTCATTTCGAAGAAGATTATTCGAATATCATTTTAAAAGGTTTGAAATGGTATTCGATGTCAGCATTCGAAATGATTGAAGACCTGGTCTTCGGCCATTCATTGTAGAGAGCTCGCGGAATAGGTTCTTGTAAGCGATGATAAGCGTGCAAATTGCACTTTCTCAAGCGTTGTAAAGTAGACTCTGTTTAATAAGAAAACCGTCGTGGAATAAAATGGAAACTACTTGTTGATTTGTTTATGGCAATATAAATCACTCATTTGTCAAGAAGACAAACTTGACACAGCTCATTGAAGTATTATGTACTAGCGTAGTAGAAAAGTCAGCGCGAACAACATCTTTGCAACATGCGCGGCAGTGCGGGGCGCGCGGGGGGCAGCTAATGATTCATAGATGCGACGTCACCGTTATAGAGGCGACACTTTGTTTATATTATGCCTAATTCATTGGGTACCTCTTACGTGCACATTATTTGACTAACAATTTTAAGTATAATATTTATTTTTTGTATAAACTGACTTTACTCTGTGGAACAAACAATATTTGGCATAAATACCTATACTAACTGGTTCAGTCAGGATCATGGGAAGTTTCATTCCTTACAAACAGTGCCTTAACTATTTTCAATAAATAACCAAGGTTTCTTCTTTTCTAAATGTGTAAGATTATTTTTCCACTATAAAATTAACGTCAGCTTATACTATGTAATGTACCTACACTGTTACACACCCAATGTCGCTTTTCATATTTTTAGTCTATGACAAATGACGCAAAATGGCATCCACAAAATATTTTGCTCGAATTAAGTTTTAAAAACGATCCCCTGGTCTGTGGCGAAGCCCGTTTCGGGCTCCCACCAAATATCCATTGTCTGTGGCGCGGCCCGTTTCGGGCTCCTACATATTTTGTTTAAAAAATCAGTTGAATATACACTCTGTCTCTTTTATTCTTATTTGGACGTATAGCCGTTGAAACAAGACGACAAGCAAACCATCACATGAATGTCAGTTAGTGTTAAAAACCGCGAAATTGGCATTCGTCGTTGTCTGTTTCAAGACGCGCACGGTTTTATGTCTTTGGCGTGTTTTGTGAATAAAAAGAAGTCAAATATTCATCCGGCGCCTTCTATTACTGAAAATATAAGTAAACTTTCATAACAAATTATAATAACGTGTTTTACTAATGGTTTTGAACAAAAAAACAGTAATCAAAACAGCAGTTTAACAAAGGGCCATGTTATTCCTGCACAATTGTATTAGCTTTTCTAACCTTAAACCTGATTCAAAACACTACATCTTCTTTAGAAAAGGTAATTCATATTATCAACTTTTACTATTGAATGCTTAAACACGATAACCTAGCATATTATTATTGTTTTTGTGACAAAAACTGGCAATGGACACCTGCGCGGCCCGTTTGTGGTCGCCCCACAGACAGGGCACAGCCCGAATCGGGTCGCGCCACAGACCGAGTTTGTTGATTCAAAATGGCCGACTGTGTCCGTTTGCATAGTATGGATACGCCAAGAGCGGCTTAGAATTATTATTAATATTATTAAATTAATACTATTTTTGATATTATTATTATTATTTTTTTATTAATATTATTAAAGTAGGTAAAACCAATGTGGGCGCCACTGTTTACTTAGCACCTTGCTGATTGCATTGTTTTACTAATAAATTTTACAAAAATGAACGAAATTGTATAGGTACTTAATATCATATTATGTTAAGTTAAAGTGCTAAAAAAGAAAATAAGCTAAAATTTACAGTAACTACTATTTCGGTTCATATTTTAAATAAAATTTTAAAAAAAGTCGCATCCATACTTTCCTACCCTACCATTAGTAATAAAGTAGTATTTTTTGTGTATTTTACACTTAAAATATCTCAGTGATTTTGTTAGAGTGGAATATGTTGTTATTGTTTCAGTTTGTTACAAATATATTGAAGTTATTAGATCATAATATTTTTCATTACCTACTAAACATAGTGACAATTATGCTTAAAGAATAATTGTAAAGGTAGTCAGTTGTGTGAGCAAAAAAGACAAATTTTTATTCAAATTATTAAAAAAAACCATTGAACCTAACAACTTGTGTCGTTTGTTTATCTAAAGGTAATAAACCAAACTTATTGATTTAAATAAAACATAGTTCAGTCACTCCAAAATAAACATGTAAATTGACCCTACTTGGCACAGTTTTTTGTATAGGTAGAACAATTAAGGCCCGTCACGTCAAACAGTTTTATAAGCACTTTTTTCTATTACAGTATGTGTTACTGTTCTGTTATTATAATTTATACTAGTAAAACGCTTGTAAATAAGAAGAATAAGAATCTCTTACCCTATTTATTATTTATATACACCCAAATATACACAAAAAAATTTAGTACTCTGGTTTCCTTGCTAGCTGTACACCAATTCTACAAGGTAAATGGCACAGTGGTATGGATGATTACATGGCAAGTTTAATTTAAAAACAGTTTTTAGCAAAACAGAGATTCTAAATACTTCAATACTGAAGAAATTCCTCTGCATTCGCTTTATCTTTGGACTTCGTAAGTTCGACCACATCTCTCGATATCGCGAGCAACTCAAGTGGCTCCCTATTCGTCTGAGAAGAAATCTTCACCTCCTTTCTCTTCTTTTCAATGTCCTTCATAATCCTTCTTATCCTAATTACCTTCGCGAGCGCTTCTCTTTTTCAAAACCTGTTGACCAGCCCTCTCGTCCTTCCGTTAGGTCACTCCTCTGTATCCCTTCCCATCACTCTGACTTCTACTCCTATTCCTTTTCCGTTCATGCAGCCCGACTGTGGAACTCACTGCCTTACCCCATCCGCAATTCCGAAACACTTCCGATATTTAGAAAGAAATTAAAGGAACATTATGTATCTGTTGCTTTCCCTTCAGTATAATGAACATAATATTATATGTATTGTTTATGTATGTATAAAATATATGTATGTGTAGTTGTATTTTTATGTAGTTTATATTAGTATTTAGATTTCAGTGGTTAATTGTGCACGTCTGTCTTTATTTATTTTTCGCCTCTCACTGTCCCAGGTCTGCTGGAAGAAATTTCTTAAAGAAATAAGCTGTGCCTTTTGTGTTCGTTTTTCTATTTGTCTGTAACATTTGTGATTTTTCCTGTGTACAATAAACTGTTAAAATAAATAAATAAATTGTTGTTTTAGAAAAATAGTTGACCTGGAAACCCCTGTCAGTGGGGAGGCCCGAAATGGTCTCCACAGACAGGCCTAGGATCCATGTTTTATTGCCACAGAGGAGGGGATAGTTACTAACCGATGGAAAGTTATTCCTTTGCATTTTGACGTGTTACTCGAATTATTAGTGCAATATCGTAAAACACACGAAGGCATATTTATTGAGTTATAACGGGTTGTTGCTTTAAAACATACAAGACCTAAACGCTCAAGAGCGAGCAAGCGACTGAGTGAACTGCGGCCGGCCGACCGCAGTTGAACGGAACACTGAGTTAGTGAGCGGCGTCTTCTCTATACGTAGTAGTAATAGCTCAAAGACACAGCTTTGTTTATTGCGATAATTTTGTGTATTCTTCGTCAAATTTTAATTAATAATTATGTCGAACAGTGGTAAAAATTTACTCAGTACCGTTAGGAAAATTATATTTAACATTATAGGGTTTTGCCAGCAAGAAAAGGCAGCAAAACACACCATAATCGACCTCAACAAGACCACTGAACGTGTTGCAGTAATGTGTGGTATCTGGAATCGTTTCACAGTTTTATATATATTCTTTATTCTTTATTGTACACACATAGTTAGATACTTAATTACTAAAAAATGTTACAAAGGCGAGCTTATCTCTATAAGAGATCTCTTCCAGCCAACCCATCCGGTGTCAGAAAAGCTATAATATTATTTCAATATTTAAGTATAGACTTCCCACCAGCTCCCAGGTAATCTCCGGTCCCTGGCTTATAGAGATCTCAACAAAATTTAAGTGTTTCACGTAAATATAAAGTATTACGAAAATATTTAGTTGAATTTGTTAGGATCAATAGCCCGAGTAAAGAATTTTGATACTTTATATATTGAATGATAATATGTATGTTTATTTTTGTGTATATAAGGCTAACTTGAGTATTTTGTCCAGGTATTAATAAACAAACTGTAAGTAAAATAAAAAAAGAAGGTTCGACCAATAATGGTGTGTGGCATACTCAAGCAACACACCGTAAAGGCAGACCGAAAAAAGTTACTTATAATTGATGATTTTGATAAGTGTGTTATCCGGAACAAAATTCGAGAGTTTTATGCAGTAAGAAAGGAAGTTCCGACTTTGAGAAAACTGCATCGGGTTCTCAAGGAGGACATAAACTTTTGCGGTAGTGTAGCTCAAAAATTTTGAAACAACTGGGTTGTTCCTACAAAAAATGTCAGTCGAAACGAAAAATTCTTACTGAGAGACATGATTTTGTGGCTTGGCGTGCTAAATACTTGCGAACAATCAAACGCTTAAGAGAAGCTGGTAAACCCATAATATACGTTGATGAGACGTATATTCATACGTCACACGAAGTCAATAAGTGTTGGCAAGGTCCTGATGAACTTGGTGTTTCGAAAGCGATTTCCCTTGGTCAAAAATACATTGTAGTTCACGCAGGCAGCAGGGATGGATTTGTCGAAAACTGTTTGCTGGTTTATAAAACTAAAAGTATTTCAGCGGATTACCACCATGACATGAATCAAAACAATTTCACTAAGTGGCTAAAAGAAAAAACTGTTGCCAAACTTGTCTACGCCGTCTGTCATTGTATTAGACAATGTGTCGTATCATTGCGCACGCATTAATAAGCCCCCAACTAGCAAGGATAAGAAGGATACTTTAAAAAGATGGTTGGAGTCTAATGGAGTAGATTATCCTGCAGACGTTCTTAAAGTAGAACTTTTAGACTTAGTAAAAATAAATAAAAGGGAACCACTATATGTAATCGATCAAATAATTAAAGAAAATGGTCATACTCTCATCAGATTGCCCCCTTATCATTGTGATCTTAATGCAATAGAAATGATCTGGAGCCTTGTCAAAAGACAAGTTGCATCAAAAAACATAACATTTCAGCTAAAAACTTATTACCAATTATACAATGAATGCTTTGAAAATGTTACTGCAGAACACTGGCGAAAAGAATGTGATCATGTGCTGCATGTAAGAACAAAAATATTGGGATGAAAACCGCTTAATTGAAAACGAGAAAGAATTTATTATCCATGTAACCGATTCAAGCAGTTCAAGTTCGGAAGAAGATGATTCTTTGGATATATCTGTCAATTCCAAAAGTGATTCAACTAAAGTCCATCCATAAATAAAAGTCTTAAAAGGTAAACAAATATGTCGGAATGTGTAACCATAGACCACTATAGTGATGTGGTGTATGTCGAATAATGTCGATGTCGGCAAAATTACTATACTTAGTGCATTTCTGCTATTGCTATTTAAGGCAATAGAATAGGTGAAGAAGTAAAGAAGAACACAGATGAAGTGAAATATATTTTTACCATTGCCCCTCGAAAAAGGGTCCGTTATTCTTCAAAAACAGTTAATAAAACGCTGTTTATTTCACTGAGTGAATAAAACATTTTGAATTTGGAACATGCGCGAATATACTGATTTTAGTAAGAAAACAAAAGAAAATGTGCAAGGAGGTTGCATACTCTCGCTATAAAAACGTACTAAAACTTGGCTGTATGTAATAAATGGCTGTATGGAATATGGCTCGGTTAAAAATTTTAAATTTAGAATAAGGAATTCAGCCAATTTTCTGTGCAATTTTCATGCAATTAAAAGTTTCTGATAAAAGTTTTTGTCTCAAAATCATAAAATGAGTTCGACGTCCAGCGATGAAAGTGAACCTCTCGTTCCAGAGTCATTTCGCGTTAAAGCAGCAGCTATTGTTGATAATTTACTGTCACAGAGTAATTATTTTCTTTTTCTCGTAGTCAATGGTAAAAAGTAGAGTACCTAACACGTGAAAAAAAATTCATCTCGGCTCTTGTATCCCTCGACCCGCTCAGGATTCTAATCTAGAATCCCTCGCTTCGCTCGGGATTCAACTTTAGAATCCTTCGCTCCTCTCGGGATACAACTCAATGCCTCGAAAAGAATTCACCTTTTTTTCACTTGTTGGGTAATCTACTATTATTACAAATAGCATTTGTACGAGGTGTCGTTAGAGTTGAAAGCCAAGTTGTGGAGTATTTGAAAGCTGTTGAGTAGTTGTTTTTTTCTGTGTGCGGTGTTCTAGTAATCTCACTGAAAATGCTTTTTTGCTAGATAACCGGACAGAATTGAAAACATGACCATTTACAATAAAATTTTTACCATTTAATGACAAGTTCTTTATTTGCCTCTGACATGTATGCAACAATATGTTTCGGCAAACAATGTTTTTTTTTTTAATTTGGCGCACCGGAATAGCCTCAAGTTTTTATCGATATGAAAGAACATCCCATCCCTATCCACCAAAGACAATACAGAGTATTTAAAATGTCAGTTGTAGGTTTGAAATTACAGCGATCTCGGTTTTCTGCAAAAAAATAAGTATTTTACGATAAAATGGACATATTATTATAGAAATAATGGTGTTGCACGTGATTACCTAGATGTTACAACAATTACTTACTTGTTATTGCGTGTGATTACACCAGGAATGTGTATTTTTCTTCCGGTAACAGGTTTGTTTACAACTTAAGACTTTTAATTATGGATGGACTTTATGTCTGGCGTTGAATATTTAGAATCGGAGTTTGACTATGGTTCTGATCAGGAAGAATAAATAAAATAAATAAATCGTATTTACAAATTTAAATGATTGAAATCAAATAACTCTAACAAATAAATATTTGTTGACCTAATCTGATACACTACATTCTTTTGTCATTTTTTTTCTAAATTAGAAGCAATTTTAAAGCCTTGCAACACGCCAACAAAGCTATGATAGACTTCGATTGGCATTTATTTATAAACAATATTCTCTTAGTATTTTTTTTTTTTAAAACGCTTACCCGCGTGAGGGATATCTGATCCTGGGGTCGTGGGTTCAAGTCCCATATCGCGAAAGAAAAATATTCGCGCCGAATATTTTTCTTTCCCTAAAAAAATTATTTGTGAATATTCTCTTACTACTGTTCCCAAACGGTTTGATGAGTTTAAGCGTGAGCGCAGTAATCTATTGTCTTGGAAATGTTCAAGACAAGAAAATTTCACTACGGCAGGTAACGTTTGAGCTCTATGTTAGTAGGCATATGAACGTAAATAGTACCCAGAAAAATAAACATAAAATATTTTCCCCATTTTTTTTTACAAAAACCATGTCAATATTTATTTTTCCGTGACGTCTTTCATCACGGTTAACCAAATTTATTTAAAAGATTTATTAATTTTTATCATCAAACGTTGAAAATCAACAAGCTCACTATGAGTATTTGCAGTAAAATTATTATACGTCGCAGTAACTCGTGATGGAAACTTGAATTTCGCCGTGACGGGAGCTGAGGTAACGGAGGTTTTTGGTATAGAAAATAACTCCAGTAATTTTTAATAGTATTTTTTGTGAGGTAAGCCACCTTTTTTTACGTTATTTTTTCCATAACCAAGCTTGTTATATTTTAGGTGAATAAATAAAAGCAATGGAAATAAGTGAGATCGATGTCCACGCGAACGGGAATTGGTAACTCATGCACAAACATCGCCAAAGTAACACTACCAAATGGCAAAACGGCTGCAGTACGACTGGCATTTGACCACTTTAAAGTAAGGAGTGTTTGTGAATAGTTTGCAATTTATATCAGCAATTGTTTAGGGGTATGGTAATTTATCCACTAAAAATATAAACTTTATACGGTTAAAGTTTAACTTGCTTCTTGTTCGGCGGGTCCTGGGTTCGATACCCAGCCGGGCAAACATTTGTGTAAAGAGCAGGTTTTGTTCTCGGGACGTGGATGTTTGTGTCCGTCTATTTGTGTGTGTCCCAAGGGACCCACGACACAAGGGACCCACGACACAAGGGAAAACCTTGCTGTGGGCCTTTGAGTATGTGACGTCTTTTTTTCTTCAAATATCGTTCCAAAATATCAAGATGATTTGTCCGCGCTATAATGACGTATCAGTGTTGTATACATAACAAAATCAGCAAATAAATACAGTGGCACCCTCAATTCTCACGACGGTTTTCTTACTGAACAGACTCTAATAAATAACTGTTTCTACGTTTGTAATAAAGAAAAAGTGTAAAAGAAGTGCCGGTTGTTAATTGGAAATATACACCTCGCAGAAGAGCTACATGTTTTATTCCTTGCCCCCCGGAAGAGGTGCTATAGTACCTAGGGATTCTCATCATTCCTAAACGTAATTTACACCACATTTTTGGCTATCTATAGCATTTCGAATTAAATAATAAATAAATAAATAAACACTTTGTATTATAGTCACCAGGCCTTCCTACTTAGTACTTGAATTACTTGAATAGTTTAACTACCTGATGCAGAAACATTTGTCAATTTAGATTTGACTTAGGGGGGCTTTAAAAAAAGGTTGAATGAAACAAAGTTGCAATTTCGCTTTTCTTTCTTTAAAAACTTCAAAGCCACTTAACGGCAAAAATGTTTCATAAGAAGTTGTTTCAAAGCAGTTCCAAAAACTGGCGCATTTCATTCAGCTATGTACCTAGGTACTCTGGAAACGCGCCGGACCCACCACCCCTTACGACGAGTACCTCCAGAGCGAAGCTGATGCTGATTGAATTGAACGAATGAATGCTGTCGATTGCTTCTTCATAAGGAGACCTTGATTAAGGACATGAACCAACCAAACACATCAATGTACATCATTCTATTCGTTCAATCAGCATCAGCTTTAGGTGGTACACCCCCTTTCCATTATGCGCAGCACGCCAAAAGTGATTAGATACTCTTTACTCAATAATTTGATACTGGCAAGTTATACACCATCGTAATAAACACTGGTTATTTAGTAATGAATTTAAATATGGAACATATTTGAATTCATTTTTTTTCTTTTAAAAGGCTCATTTTTGTAAGAATTTAGCGGGAACCGGGAATTTGTTTGCAACATGGAACTCAGTCGATGTGATTTCCGCGCTATGATTTATTATGATTATAAAAAAGGTTCCTGAACAACAAAAAAAAAAAGGTTCGGGCAAGCGTTGCAGTTAGGTAGAGACAACTTCGAGCGGGAAATCACCAGAAGAGTGCAGCTTGGCTGGGCAGTGTTTGGGAAGCTGCGCCATATCTTTTCGTCGCCACTCCCGCAGTGTCTAAGACCAAGGTCTTTAATCAATGCGTCCTACCAGTCATGACCTACGGAGCCGAAACGTGGAACATGACAGTGAGGTTGGCCCACCGATTGCACGTCGCTCAGCGAGCAATGGAGCGCTCCATGCTCGGGATCTCGCTAAGGGATAGAATCCGAAACGAGGTCATCCGACAGAAAACCGGAGTGATGGATAGTATCCAAAAGTGTAGCAAGCTGAAGTGGCAGTGGGCTGGCCATGTCTGTCGCAGAACCGACGAGCGTTGGAGTAGACAGGTTCTCGAATGGAGACCACGTCTTGGCAAACGTAGTGTAGGACGCCCCCCAGCCAGATGGTCAGATGACCTAAAGAAGATAGCTGGTAGTGGCTGGATGAAAACAGCGGAGGATCGTGCAAAGTGGCGCACCTTGGGGGAGGCCTATGTTCAGCAGTGGACTGCAATAGGCTGATATGATGATGATGATAAAAAAGGTTTAAAACCACAAGAATGTTTTGAACTTTTGGTGAGTCTGCTTGTTCACGAGCAACAGTTTTTAATTGGTTTGCTGAGTTCAAAAGAGGGCGGGGAAGCTTTGAAGATGAAGTAAGGACAGGTCGGCCGCCAACTGCAGTCACTCTAGAAAATGTTCAAGCAGTTAAAAAAAATATCCGAGAAAACCGCCGAATTACGTATGTAGAGCTTGAGCGAGAACTGTGTATTGGATCAGCAGCGATGTAAATCATTATTCATGATCACCTTTCTCTTCGTAAGCGTTGCTCGAGATGGGTGCCGTACAAGCTGACCGATGAAGAGAAAGACCGCCGGGGGGGCTACCACCTAAGCGAAGCTGATGTTGATTAACCGAATGATGAACGAATGGAATGATGTACATTGCTTTGTTTGGTTCATGTCGTTAATCAAGGTCTCCTTATGAAGAAGCAACAGACAGCATTCCATTCGTTCATCCAGCGTCAGCTTCGCTTAGGTGGTAGCCCCCCGGGTAGATTGGTGCCGATTTATGATAGAGAAAAACGGAGGCAAGAAAAAAAATGTATACGATATACTTACCGGTGACGAAACATGGCTGTATAATTATGATCCCGAAACAAAACGTCAATCGACTGTATGGTGCTTTGAAGATGAACCAACACCAACAAAATGTCGCCGTGCACGCAGCTCGCAAAAACAAATGATCGCCTCGTTTTTTTGTAAGACCGGTCAAATCACAACTGTGATTCTAGAAGATCAAAAAACAGTTTATTCTGAGTAGTATGTGTCAGTTTGTGTCCCAACAGTTATATCAGCTTGGTGTGACAAGCGACCGAAGTCAGGAATCCGGCACCTTCTTTGGCACCACGACAACGTCTCGCCGCATACGTCCGCCAGAACACTTAATTTTATAAATTCAAAAAAATTTTATATCCTACCTCACCCACCATATTCCCCTGACTTAGCATCTTGTGATGTTTACTTGTTTTCCAAAATTAAAGAAAATTTGAAAGGCAAGAGATTCGAGACTAAGGAAGATGCACTAAGTAGCTGCCTATAATTTCGAAATTTCTGAGGTATCTGGAAAGGAGTGATCAGAGGTATTTTCCAAGTGGTTTAAACGCATGGAAAAGTGTATATGTCGCCGGAAAATAATAAAAATCGTAAGTTGATCAACTTACGAGGTAGTTTATCAACTATCGGAAAATCTTAAATAGCAATTGAAATGTATTATTTGACGTATACATTTCCGGTAATTGATCAATTTACAGCGTCTGGCGGGAAAATGATCCGACGAACGCGAGGTGTGCGCTGATTGGTTGAAAACTCGAGGTGTACGCTGATTGGTTGAATGTTTGAACTGCGACAAGTAGGTTTGTTAGTAACCGAACCCAACCAACCCGTTCGGGGAATATGGTGGGTGAGGCAGGTTAGGTTAGAACTGCGACCCCTAACGCACGAGCCGAGCGAGCGTAGCGAGCGTGCCGCGACAGCGGCCGGCGAAGTGCCAGAAACGACTCGACTGTAGTTGCGTTAAGCTGTGGTCCCATCGACCAATCAGAGAAAAGTATGTATTGTATTACGGATGTCAGTTTAACGTAAAAATGTACAATGGGCAGCGATTGGTCCACTGCGTGCTTTTCCGATAGTTGATAAACTACCTCGAAAATGGATCAACTTATGATTCTTATTATTTTCCGGCGACATAATATATACATGCCCAGGGTGAATACTTTGAAAAGATAGATATTAGTAGTTAGTTAGTTATTAGTGCAGACACCCCCGGAAAAACACCCGGGAAATAGTGTTAGTTAGTTTTATTTTGTTTAATTATAATTCATATGTATGTTAGTCTGTAAAGTATTTATCTATGGGCCTTGGATGCCTGATAATAAATGTTTTTTTATAAATACTAAAATAATAAATATTATAATTTTTGAGTATCTAGTTTTTTTGGCATACCCCTCGTAAGTACGTTTGTAATATTACCTCAATGATTATGCAGCGCTATTCCTCACTGGCTGCAGCTTTTTCGGTGCATTCGTGCACGGGCTGTTCAATATCAGCTTTATCTTTATCTCATTGTGATAATGAAATGTGACATAAATATACCGCTTAATACACGTTGTTTTATTTACCTTAATCTATACTTATCCTTTAATTAATTTCAGGAAAAATATTATTATATTTTTAGTTTAATATTAAGCAGCAATAATTTAATTAGATAAGCAGGTGTACCAACCAGGGCCGGACTGGCCAAACAGTCATGGTGGTATTATAAATTACTAGCTTCCACCCCCGACTTCGTTCACGTAGAAAAAGTAGCCTATGTTGCTTTCTAGCATTCCCACGGCCCGAGTACCTAGTAGGTACGCAGAGTAGGCCAAGTCGATAATCGGGTTAAGTTATTACAACATTAGCTTCGTTATAATCGACTTCCTTCTAGATTTCCTTAAGCTAACATGACCCCAACCAGAGGTTCCCAAACTTTTTTTTCTCATAGACCACTTTCAAGATTTTGCTGGTTCCGGTGGACCCCCTGCAGCTACATTTCTACCATATTCCCATAACGCCAAAAAAAATTTTAAGATTAGATTTAACTATGGAAATTTGCGTTGCTGCTGAGTTCCAACTACTTCCAATCACGAATTAAGAGTTTTCGATACAAAAGTGAGAATTGATTGGTTTGTTAATTAATTGATTCTGCTGTGAGTGGATGTAAAGTAAAATTCCATCCAACTTTACTTTTTTGACATCTACTCACAGCACTTCCATCAATTATTTATCTGCCTAAAATTCTTCTTTAGTTCTTCACTATCGAGACCAGATAAATTTTCGTGGACCCCGCTTACGAATTCTGAACCCCCATTTTTTTGTCACACCAACGTAAACGCCCATTTTTTGTCACGCCAACATAGACCCCCATCGAGTCGCCCACGGACCCCTGGGGTCCACCTGTACCACTTCGGGAATCAGTGCCCCAAACGAAGGCTGAATCCGCTCTTAAACGTTATTATAATTAATATTTTCATTTTGCTTATTTACCTCACAACAAAAACAACAAAATAATTCGCTAGCTAAATTCGCTTTGGTTATGTATAGGCGTGTTTATTTAATTTTTATTTAAACTTCAATAAAAGATACTCCAACGCTGCGCTGTGTTTATTAATAAGGCAATAGGTAAGTCTTTAAGTGTATTTCATTTTTAACTTGCGACAAAAAAGAGGGATGTTATAAGTTTGACGTGTATCTCTGTATTTTTGTGGCATCGTATATAGCTCCTAAAAGATGATGGACTGATTTCGATGCGTTTTTTTGTTTAAAAGATGACGTACCTAATCGAGATAGTTCTTATAGCTATATTTAATCAAATTTGGTTCAGCCGTTTAAAAGTTTGAAGCAATCAAATGTCGGAGGTGATACAAAATTTTTAATTTCGGAGTTATTTGTTGAAGTTGTTGTTCATTACAATTATGTTAAAAAATATATCTAATTAAACATTGTACGTGCATCATTGAAAATTGATAATAATTTAGTACAAAAAATAATTATGCCAACCGAGCTCTTCAAGGCTCAGTCCGACCCTGTGTACCTACAAGAGTAAACAGTTTGATAAGATAAGGTCTAACAGGGTGGGTGATCGGCACATTTCATAACGACAGGAAATCCTAATAGTTTTGAATTTTAAAAATTATGGCAAGTATTTTTGTAGGAATATGCCAAAAGATTGTTTTAGGAAATAAAATTATATAATCTTTTTTTACACACCATAACCAGCCCACTGCCGAGCTATGCCGGTGTTTTTGGTTATCTGGCGGATTATTTCATTTCGAACACCAAGCATAGCTCTTTCCGTAGCTCGCTCAGCAACCTTAAGGCAACTATAGCACCTAAATTACGATTTTATGATGCGTAGATAAGCATGACGCACTGCATTAAATCGAAGAAAAAACGGTAATATTCAGGACATAAACTAGATAAGTAGTTTGCTGAAAACATGATTCAGCACTTTTGGTTCGATAGAAAAAGCTCACAAAGTCACCTCTAAATACCTAATATTGTGTATCTTTTAAGCTGTAAAAACGATAGTAAAATGCACACAGGAACTTGAATTTGCTATCAAAATGTTCGTGATTGAACACTCTTGATAAGTTAACGCATTTTTCGATTTAAGCTGTTACCTTTCCATGAATCTCATTTTTCTAACTTTTGAACATGTTTTTACGCACGTGCGCTTTCAGAGTCCGTATAGGTACTTCGTGTATCGACACTGTTCGCACTGCCGGCCCAGGCCTGTTGAGAGACGGAGACGGCACTATTCCTATGTATGCTGCTTTTATCGGGTGCTGTAGTCGCCTTAAATTGGTGGACTTGGCTCCGTATGTCATCACGGGTAGGACGCACTGATTGAAAACTTTCGTTTTGAGGCTTTGTGGTGTTATGGGTGACGTGAAGACTCGGCGGAGTTTCCTGAAAGGTGCCCAGCACGGGTGCGCTGTGTTAAGGTGTGCTGTGCACCGAACAACGAAACCGGGGCCAGTCTCGGTATATGGAGTTCCTCTCGAGGTTGTTTCTAAATATGTGTACTTAATTTAAAAATTTAAAAAACTTTGATTTAAAAAAATCATATTAGGTACAACCTACGTTTCACGGGAAAAATTGTTGAGTGGACTGATTCACATCCTAAATTATCGAACTAATTAAAAGTTATAGGATAGTTTTTCCACCGTTAATGGACGATTTTTTTCACTAAGTGTATGTTTTTTCCTGTTTTTCTAAAACAAGACGTGTTTATTTTTTATGATATTATTAAATCTTCATTTTAATCTAATACCTTATCTATTCCCAGGAAATTTGGCAAAACAGGAAATAAAATGATTCACACCACGTAATTAAGTATCTATTTATCAAATAAGTAGTTTTATGATCCGCTTTTCCAATGACTTTGTACTTTTTGCTTCCAAGTCAGCTGAATTTTAAACTATGATCTATTGGTTAATTACCTACTTCAAAGTACAAACTAGATCTTGACGGTAAGCTCGGTTTCGTAAGGTGCCGAAGCGTGGACTATAGTTTAGCTTTAGATGATTATACCTAAATACAGCACAAATCATGACCAATTGCAAGAAACCTAAGGTCTGAGTTTACATTACGTTATATATAAATTATATATATAAATATATATAATATTTATATAATATATATAAATTAATTTCTTGCGCCAGACGTCTAGCATCCTTCGAGAGCGCCCTAAAGAAAGAAATCCATCGGCGCATTGAAAAATGCCGTCCCACTGCAATGGGGCGGTCCTAATGGCTGTGCTGTCATCAACTATGTTGAGACTGCAAAAGCAATAACCATGGGGTTAAGTTGTAAGTTAACTATCATAATGATGAGTATAAAGTGCTCTGTTTAAGATTCTCGCAGTAACCTACATAATGCACAAATCTTTCTCTACTACTGCTAATCATTTAATTTATCCTAAATAATGCCTGATAAAGCATGATAGGGTATTTAATAAAATCGATATCTATAATACGTCACATTTTAAACAGGTATAAATAGGTCTACAAAATTCAATGTATCGTATCTGGCCTAAGCGTAAGGCAGAGCGTTATTAAATATGAAGGGTAGCCTGTTATTTATTCTCGGTGTAGCCGCTGTAGCGGGTAAGTGTTGTTGAAGTGAAATCTCTGACATTGTAGGTTACATTCCGAACAGTGTGTTCAATTTAGGATACAAAAAGCTAAAATCTAGCAAATAACCTACTTCTCTAAATTCGCTCTCTGAATGGATGCAGCTCTCAAATCCTTACCCTGAACAATTGTTTTAATTCTATGTTGTTTATTTTAAAAGATGACTTGGGAAATGTTGTTAAGTTTCTGATATTCACTTTTGAGTGTTAAACAGGTTCATCGTAATACACCAATCTGTCACATTAATAAATATAAATTCTTAATAATACAAATAACAATTAATAGTTAATAGGTCCATTTAAAGAATTATTATTAAAAAATTAAAAAATCTAAAGTTAATATCCGACCCGAGTCTTACCACCTGGACCAAAGGTCCCCACACGTTTAAATAGCGATTGATGACAAGTCTTTAGAAAGACCAGAAAAGACCCAGCTCACGTATTTTCTCCCCCCCGCCTGTCCCTTAATCTCCGGCCGATGTCCCTGACAAAGTTCTTAGCTACGCTGCCCAGGGGCCCGCCGTCTCAAATCGAAAGATTTTTAAATTAAAGGTTTTGTAAATTTGTACAATTAGCGGTAGAGCTACAAGCGCACCCAAAGCTATAATATTTTGGGAGTAGGTGTATTATATTTGTTTTGTTATATGAGTTATATCTGCAACACCGGACCCTTTTGTAGTATATTTGCAATGGTACAGTGTTCGATTCCCGTCTGTCGGTGATATACCTTAGTGTGGGATTTTAGGGGTGTAGCGTTATTATGATTTTTAAATTTTCTCATAAATGTTGTCATTACAGCTCTGCCCTCAACTCCTCAAAGGGAGTACTCAAGGATCGTCGGTGGTTCAGTGACGACCATCAACCAGTACCCGTTTGGAGTGTCGATGCTGGCGTCCGGAACCGGCAGTGTCTTCAGCCAAGTCTGCGGCGGCACCATCCTCAACAACCGCTCCGTGCTCTCAGCAGCTCACTGCGTCCAGTAAGTTCCAGCAGAGACTACGACGTACTCACTTACTTACTTCGCTGGCTTAACGACCCAAAGTGGATCGTGGCCTACGACGTAGTTACTCTTTTTTTTTTAGAAGATTTCTTACTGGAAGAAATTCCTTTTAAGCAGTAAGAACGCATATTTGTATTTATTGTATCAAAATTAATTGTATTTTCCTGTGTGCAGTAAAGTATACCTATTATGTATTGTATTGTACTGACACAGTTTTACGACGAGTTTGATACAGTGGCCAGTGCGGTACCGCTTTTCTTTGCGGTGCCCGGGTTCTGTTCTAGGTTGGAGCAAACAGTTTTGAATGCCAAATTTTTGCTTTCGAGTTTTGGGGTGTTTCTGTTGGTCTTTGTTTTTGTACCAAGGGACCTTCGACACAAGGGAGTGTTTGGCTAGTATGAAAAAGTTAGTCATTGTAAGTTTCTACAAAATATGAATGTCATAAAGTGTCAAATCTTCGAGTGCACTTGGCTTCTTTTTAAAATATTTTATTAGTTATTTAACTTTTGTCTCTGAATGTTCTATCTAATATCAAACGTTTTTAACATTGCAGGAGCTGGAACCAAGCATGGCAGTGGCGCAGTAGAGTCGGCTCCACCTTTGCCAACAGCGGCGGGGCCGTGTTTAACACTGCCCAGATCATAAGGCACCCTCAATACAACCCAAGAACTGAAGACAATGACATCGTCGTCCTCCGCATCTCTGGCGTGTTCTCCTGGTCCAACACGGTTGCTGCCGTCAGACTAGCCGGCGCTAACTACAACGTTGCCGACAATCAGCCCGTCTGGGCTATCGGATGGGGACGCACAGCTGTGAGTAGAGTTTCTTAAATATCATGGTATTCCTAATTTCGTATAACCTAGATCCTTTCGTCAGTTGTACTAAAAATATTCGCTTGTCTTGTCTCTAATTCTTTCATGGGCATTTTACGAAATGCCTGCAACTTTATACCGAGAGGCAGGCACAAGTAATACCTATCAAAGTTTTGGATAACTGCGATGTGGCAGAGGGCTACCCTCAGTCTCAGTCGGTAATGACCTAGCCTACTGATCTGAATGTTGCGGGTTCGATTCCTGACCACCACAAATTTTTGAATATCGTGATTTTAAGTTTTTGTGAGGAATCTGGGTGTTAATGTATAATATTTACCAATAAAATAAGTTATATCAGTTTTATAGCAGCCATAGTACAAACAAGCCTTGCTTAGTTTGGGGGTAGATGGCGCCGCTGCGCTGTGACAATTATCCAAATATAAAATAAAAAACTACGAAATAGTCTACAATCTATATAGTATACTTAAGTCTACCAAATAATATTATAATAGGATTATAATATATATTATTTATTTATAGGTTAATGGTCCAGCATCGGAGCAACTGCGCCACGTCCAAGTTTGGACTGTCAACCAGAACGTGTGTGTCCAACGCTATGCCACCATAGGGCTGCGAGTCAACCCCAACATGTTGTGCTCAGGCTGGCTGGACGTGGGCGGCCGCGACCAGTGCCAGGGAGACTCCGGTGGCCCTCTGCTCCACAACGGCGTCCAAGTCGGAGTCTGCTCGTGGGGCTACCGCTGCGCTGAACCTTTCTTCCCGGGAGTCAACGCTCGCGTCTCCACCTTTTCCAACTGGATTGTTTCCAACGCGTAAACTCCAACAAGTGTTACTCGTACCTAAGAATCTTTGAGAATAAACGCTGTAAACAACTTGTGTCTGTTTATTTTTTTGTAAATGACACATCTACTTATACCAATTGTTAAAATTTAAAAAAATATAATGAAGTTATACCTTTCCGCAGCACAATAACACAATAGACGAACTATTTAAAGTTATTTCTAACTAGTACCTATTCTGCCCGTGACTTCGTTCCCGTGGGAATTCGGGAAAATTATGTAGCCGATGTCCATCAGGGATAATGTAGCTTTCTAATGGTAAAAGAATTTCTCAAATCGGTCCAGTAGTTTCGGAGCCTATTCAATGCAAACAAACAAACAAACAAATCTTTCCTCTTAATATGTACCTATAGATACTTATAAATCTATCTATATATATAAAAGAAAGTCGTGTTTGTTACAACACTTATAACTCAAGATCGGCTGGACTGATTTTGATCAAATTTGGTATGGAGGTAGCTGATACCCTGGATTAACACATAAGCTACATAATTTTCCGAAATTCCCACGGGGACGAAGTCCCGGGCGTAAAGCTACTAGAAGATAGATATAGATAACATTCAATGGTTGCCTTAGTACCTATTAGTTATAGCACTCCGAATTGGTCGAAAGTAAGAATCAAAAGTCATTAAATGAACGAACAAATTGAATAGTGTGTTCAGTTTTACTTCCTGACCTTTAATAGATGAACTGACAAAACTATTTAGTCCAAGTTTTGGGTTGCACGTAAGTACACATTTCATAGAGAAAGAATGCTTCAAAAAGTAATTCAATCATTTAAAATAGATGTTCAACTTTTGGTAAATAATTTAATGAGGAAACTATCAATCATATAGATGATTTTTATTCATCTAACAGCACTGCTTTAATACCTAGTACTCGTATTTGAAAACTTTTAAAATATAGTCAATCCCTAGAAGTTGAACGGATTTCAAGCAGCCAAAGTTTGAACCATTACTTGACCAGTAAATGTATCTAAAAATACTTTAAATTATTAATTTTTGGGTGATTTTATAAGATTTGTAGGATTTCTTTGTATTAACTAAAACTACTAAAATAGACCCATGACTCTTAACAATCTGGAAAAATGCTTTAGGGCACTTCCTTAACCAGGTCTCTATACTTACAAAGCGATTTTTTGGTGAGAGGGATTTACGCTAAAATTAGCCACCGGTTTATTTACAACATTAACAAGGATTGGTTTACAAAATGAAGAAGAAAAATTTTGTCCCACGTAGATAAAAATGTGTTGTGAATATGCAAAGCGCACATTTTTTTTAAATTCTGGCTTTTCGATCGATTGTTCATCTAAGTATTGGGATGTGGTCATCTTTTGGTTCCCATACCCTATTAATGAACGGATTTCAAGTGTCCGTTTTGCTAGTCCATCCTTCCATACACTTACGCTTAAAATCCCTTTAGGGGTAGGCAGAACGTCATGTAGTTCGACAACCACTTTACGCCACATTTAACAGTCATTCTGAGGGTTATTAGATGGAACATGAGTTTAATTGTGATAGATTGTCAGCCTTTCGCCCACAATACAGCAAAACCCTCGCATCCCACTTACTTTTTGGCGTTTTGGTAAGTTGAGATGGCGGCTGAAAGCTAACATTCAACAAAGTCAACATCTTTCGGGTCATTTTTTTATCTTATAAATGCGTTTTTTAAATGCAAACAAAACATATCAGTTTCTATGAGTATTCTGGTGATCGCGATCGTTCTGGTGGCTGTTTTTGCTCAGGGTAAGCCAGGAGGAGCAGAGGGTAAGATACGAGTATGTAGAAAATATACCTCATCCCGTAGCTATAATAAGTGTTTGCCGTCTGTTACACTTAAACAGGTGACTTTTTAATCCACCCGGATACTTTCTAATAATTGGTCAAACATTACGTAACTTAAGTTCAGAGACCTGTACGTATGTTTTTTTATCGCCTTACACAAACAAGCTAGATCATCCGAAACTTAACAATAAGGGACCATCCATAAATTACGTCACACGTTAAGGGGTGGGGAGTGACATTGTGTGACAAGGGGTGGGAGTGGTCATAAGTTTCGTGACGTCACATTTCAAGATGTGTTATGAATATCAAAACACGTTAACTATTAACGACAAACTTAAACTCTTCCGTCCCAAGCACTCTTTTTAAGTTTATTCTTTTGTTGAGACGAGTTTTGAGTTCCCAAAAAAATAATAAATATTAAGTACTGCTTTTATTAAAAAAATACTTACAAAAATTGAAAATTTGTGACGTCACACTAGGGAGGGGGGTCTTATAAATGTGACCAGCTGTGACAAGGAGGGGGTCAAAAAATCATGAAATTCGTGTGACGTAATTTATGGATGGCCCCTAAGTTAAAAATGTTTCGGAAAAAAATAATATCGTCTAATTAATAAGAGGGCGGAACGAGAAAGATACGACATAATTTTGTCACGCGTCCATTAGCCACCTATGCAGCTCGACGACACTGGAACAAGACTAGCTAGGTATATAGGGATTGGGTGCTATGCCGTAAAACGCTCAGCTAAGGCTAAAGTGAGCGATCACCGTAAGAATTTTTTTTTTTTTTTAACACTACAGATATTAGGCGGGCGAGTTGCCTCCTAAGCCTAAGCCAACGTCGAGCCATTGAGTCGTGGCTATACACAATATAGGTACCTACCTAAGTACCTACTACGTTTTTGTTTTCAGAGACCGACGGAAAACGTGTTTTTGTTTTGTGTGCAGTGTTTCGAAGGTTTTCTGTGCAAGCACATAAGACAACGCCTTTAGGTCTCCACTAAATTCTAATGAGTCACTCTGCGGAAGAAATGTATGGTGAATTAGCGACCTATTGTACAAGTTTTACCATCCATGGCAATTTGCCCTCTGTAGTTTGTTTTTTTTAATTACTGGACAATTGTCATTTTGGCAATCGGACATCCCGACCTATGGTATCATTATTACGTTAAGCTCCAAATCGTAGTGTGTGCTATCTACCGAGATAATAATTATGTTAACCATTTTATCAAAGACTTAGTAGATTTATGGCCAGTATAAATTATGGTTAAGAATAACAACTAAATCTGAAAATGCAAGTGTTTATTACCAACTAACTTGTGAAGATTGTGATGTTTTTGTGTGTCCTAAGTGATACAGAAAAATCCTGATATGCCCCTTTGAGTGGATGGCGTTATTTCGTTTGTATTATTTCGATTTAGCACCTATCTAAGCAAAAGAGCTGGAGCTCTGTTTTTATAAGGATCGCCATCTCCTATTGTGTTTTGGAACTATCATTTCCTTATTTTGGAGTCCATCACCACAGCTGGGCCACAATCGAAATTTTAATATTTGACTATGCCAAGAATTTCTCAAAATTTGTCGTATACGATTGGCAAAGGAAACAGAATTTCTCGGGGCCGCGTTTAAAAGTTATCGGGGGTTGTTTGGGGCCCAGCTGCAGTGACGTCACTACAGCTGGGCCACACCTGTATCTCGAATATGGAACTATGTAGTGGACATCTGACTACGTAGGTAGATAATTTTTCGAGACAAACCCCAAAATAAGAAAACTAGCCGGTTTTACGTTCAAAAGATATAACAAACTGCCAGCCAATATAAGAAACTTAGACAGCTTACCAACTTTTTGTGATCGACTGAGGATTTTTCTAATTGAATATAGTTTCTATAATCTCAAAGAGTATTTTGAATTATATAGTAAAAGTATAGGCATAAGTTCCTATTAAGCACACCTAGTTATTATAAGTTGCAGTGCCCTTACAGGGTTTATGTGCGCTCTAGTTTATATTGTAAGACCCATTGCACACCACATAAAGCAATAAACGATTATGATTATGACATTCGTTATGGCCCAGCTGCAGTGACACGTCACTACAGCTGAGCCACCTGGATCTCGAAAACGGGACGACGACGTAGGGGAAATCTGCTTGCATAGATAATTCCTCGAGTATAATAATCGAAAAATCTGAATTTCTTGGTGTCCCGTTCTAGAGCCACCTAAACGGATGTCCCGTTTATCCGTTTAGGTGACGACAACCACTTCGACCAGCTGCGCCAGTTGCAAACTACCTACCAACTGAAAATTTAGTTGGCGGTGACGCCACCAATCAAAGCAGTCATTAGTTGTACGGGATAGTTCTCAATTTCGCCACCTGAACGAATAAAATGGCGACCATTCCATTGACACATTACTGAAGTTACATACAGAATCGGGGACCTGGTGTGTCTAGTGGTATTTGTCAGCGTCACTGTCGTAATTCCCATTTAGTTACAATCGTTATCCATATAATGAATTTACATCAAATCTATTTTTATTCTCCTTCAAGATAACTAATTAAAATTACAGAAATAAAATGCCTTCAGTTGTTATCATTCAATGAAAACGTCAGATAATTTTTATATATTTTTAAATATGTTGCATGCATTTATCTGTTAAAATATTACGTGACAAAACTTCAGGGATTATCCAGAGATTATGTGGCCTTGTAGAGAATTAGCCAACATTTTGGGAAAAACAGCTTTTTATCGATTGGCCAAATCTTTTCTTTTGACATCAAATTAATTTGCCATTTTATACAAAAAAAATATGCCAATCGATCCTGTTTCTAATGCTGATCAAAACCTTCTATGGGACCAACCCAGGTTGGAGTATGGTAGGTAGGGAATCCAATCCCGGATCAAAATCGTGATTGAGGGCACCAATCCCGCGGGATTTGCGGGATTAAGATTTTTTGATATTTTATTTGTTTTAAGCCCATTTATTAGTCTTAAAAAATGTTTCCATAGGTACTTCACTTGAACTTTTAACCTCTTTATAAACTAAACTCACGCTCGTTTTTAATAATAACCAAAGGAATTTTTCACTCGCTTAACTTACTATAAGAACTTTTACAACAAAAATAATTGTACCTTTGTATCGTATCATTTCACATAAGAATTAAGACACAAGACACAATTATTATTATATGCGTGTATTTTTTTTTACTTTAAACACGGGTACTTTAAACGGCCACCATTTTGGCGCGATTAGCGTGACAGTTCACGACTATTTTGTGGATTTTAATATACTTATTTTGACTAAATTTTTCCCTGATTCATCATGGAACAATATTCTCCAACCAATAAACTGGGTGAAAAAGAACCTCCTAGCTGTATTCAAAATCCTGAACCAGTATCACTCAAAGAACACATTTATGAAAAAAAAATTCTTTTTTTAAATATTTTTTTTAGTGGGAATAGTTCATTTTTTGCCTAAACGTAGAGATTACGAGAGATTTACGTAGAGATTTCCTACACCAGGCACGCGAGGGGTTCGGGTAGCGCTCGGGGGTTGCATCCGAGTGGTGTCTACGTGTAGGAAAAAAAATTCCCCCCCCCCCCAAAAATAAAAAAAATAACAACAAAAATACGAAGTGTTCAATTAGTGATACTGGTTCAGGATTTTCAATAAAGCTAAGAGGTTCTTTTTCAACTTGTATAAGTATTCATTCATTTGATTAATTTTGGTGTCATGAACTTTGACGTCATATTGACTCTTACCAATACCAACGCACAACGCATTTCGGATATTTAAATTGTCCGCAGTTTTGAAAAATTAATTTCAGACTCAAAAATATTCAAATAGACATTATTGTGATGTGAAGCTATTAAAAAAAATGACTGATATCTGTATTACAAGTATATTGTTCGATTGTTCTGTTTCAATACCTACAGGATTCACACAACACAAAATAGAAATTAAAACTATATTTAGCTGTAAAATAAAGACTGAAAACAACATTATTTTCTTAAAAAAACTCCATAGAAAAGTCACGTACTTATTCACTTGGAAAAGTCTTAAAAACTTATTAATGGGACTTTACTGTCTAATAAATAATCAAAGCATCGTCTGAGCCCATTTTACAAACTTTTAGTTCTTAATAAAAAAAAAACATCCAACGCGGGATCCCGCACGACTAATCCCGCATTTTCGATCCCGCAAAAAGGGTGCGGGATCCCGCGTTTGCGGGATTGGATTCCCTAAGGGTAAGTATCTCTCTTTTCTTAAATTCAGGAGCCGCGCTCTTGTCGGTTGAGTAAACGCGGCACACCTCAAAAACTAGCGGAGGATAGAGTAAGTATAAAGGTACACTAAATAAAACCAAAAAATATTTAAGTATAACTCTTTTTATTTGGTAAGGCATGAACCACATACAAAACAGTGATCATATACTAGCGGCGCTGAAACGTCAAGGCACTTTTTAATTATGTCTTTACTACATTGTACTTCGTAATTATTATCTACGAGTTTAAAGTGGCGTCCTCAACCACGCGGCCCTGCGTGTGAGCGAGAGGGAAGATACATCAACAACTGTCATTAAATTACGAGACGGAAGTCCCACTCTCGCGAAACCGCGTAATGTGGACTCCGCTTAATTATAGCCCTAAGAAGTATTTTTTTATTCGAGAGACTCATAAAGGAGTTCTTATTTTTCAGTTATTGATTTAAACATTACAGTGTTAAAAAGCTGGTTAATTTAAGACAAAATTAGACCAGCTTCTAAAGTTTAGTAGTTTGTTAGTGAACATCATTGTTGGCTAATTGGAAACTAAGCAGTTCTGTCCCCTGAATAAAAACATACCTTTAGCATTTTAGGCACCTATTAGTGTAACAGAGCACCCTAAGACGAACAATCGCTTTTGATAAAGAATTGATTTACCTACGAGTTGTAAATGGTCTGAAACTCAGCAGGGGTAACGAACCTTTACCACTAGCGTATCAGAGAAGAAATTTAAAAAGTTTGTTTGCAACTTCCATAGCAGCACATATTATGTTACAAATATAGTGTAATATCCAGTAAACGGTAGCGGGCCAACATTTAATAAGTCTTCATGAGAATAGATCAACGAATCGTTTTTTAAGGTTCAACTTTCCTTAGCCTTATTCAGTAATATTTCAAAGTATCTACTTATTACTCGAAAGAGATAACTATATTTACTCTTGCTGTGAAAATGATGGAGACAGAGTGATTACTTCTAAATTAGGAACGGTCCCAAGGTGTAATTCGTAATACACTAGACTGCTATGCGACGTTTTCAATGCTATAAAAGCATTTATTTTACGAATATCACAACTACATAAAACATTCTTGATTTATTTAATTTTTTGCGAAAATGTCGTTAATTTATCTAGCTACATTGATTTCTACAAAGCATCTAAGTTATGTCCTTGTGACATACCAATGAATGGTTAGATAGATATATTGGTTCGTTATCTCTGCTGTACTTACAGATATTATTGAAGAACGAATACTGCAAGTTTACTAAAAAGTTAAAGGCACACCAACCCTTGTTTTATTGTAAATTATTGGATTACAACTATTATTGTACAATAAACTAATGTGTAGGTAGATATGTTGCGGTTTTTACATTTTCATAATACGAAATTAATAAAAGTGATTCATTTAGTTTCTTATATGGTTAGCCGAAAATCATAACAGTTGAACAACATAGAATACAGAAATATATTTAACTCTAGTAGCAAACATCGCTTAGTAAACAAGTTTTACAAAAATTAGTTCGATCCAAATAAAACTTGAGCTTTTGTGAAGGTAGACCTACACAAAACCAACGTCTAGCGCTTCAGAAAAAACACTCTCAAAGCGCTTTAGAAAAAAAATCACTGTCGGAAGAATAAACAACTGTTACATTCTTCAAAAATACTGATAGTGATAGTGTAAATGTAAATAAAATAGCTGTCCTTTTCCAGTCTTATTTACTAATAAGAAAAGGAATGTATGAGTAATACTTTTAGTTACAAAATACGTCCAAGTTTTCTTTAACTGTATCATACGGTATGTCTGTATGGGACGTTTACTTACAAAAAAAATCAATAAGAAATATGTTTTCGGAAAACTTACAAAGGTATTTTTAATTTCATTTAAACTTGTTTTTTTTGTCTTTTGGAATGTGTGCTTTAATTTTTGAAATCTAAAAAAGTTAAGCAATTCGTTTCTTTCAAATTCCCTTAAATTTTATTTCATTCTAATTAAAATTAATATAAAATATGACCTTAAAATAATCACAGTTTACATCTTTAAACAATACAGAAAGCATAAGTTAACGGTAATAGAAATACCTAAAGAAAAATTAAAAGAAAGAAAAGCGGTCGTGAAGTCTAAATTGTTTAGTATAATTTCAATTATTGATCTATTGCTTTTTCATAATTTAAATCTTTGAAAAAAATAAATGGTCCCGTAAAATATAAAGTTAAATGTAAAATGTACTCGAGACTATCACAAAAATTTTTAGGAGAAAAAGTTAATCGACATTCAATATGTAGGTATAGGTATTTACATATTTTTTCATTTCATATATGTATAAGCAGAAATCGTCTTTCATATCATAACCTATATATTTTTTCATGCAATAAAGTAAATATTTGTATTTCTATAGTCGCAGTGTACAGTAAAAATATATATATGAAATATATTCATAAAGATCAAGAAAATCTTTCAAAATATTTCATGGTGGAATATTAAATAAATTTGCATATCCTTAATTATTGCACTACAATACTATTCCTAGAAAGGAACTACCGAAGGCACGTCCAAAGCACTAAGTTACGTCTATTCAATACGGTAGATACCTGAATTCTTCCTAAGTTGCATAAAACTGAAAAAAAAAGGAAACAAATTTTGTTAATGCGAGTTTTTTTATTATAAAAGTGAGTGTCAATGTAAATGTTTTTTGGAATTTATATATTTATTTAAATACAAATTTTGTTTTTTGGAGTTTATATATTTATTTAAATACACGGTGGTTTAATAATATAAACAGTGTTCAACGTTTTAAAAACAATAAGCCAATTACAGATCCTCACAGATAGAAACAAGTATCGCTGAGGTGATGAATCCTAATAAGTTTGAATTGACACTTTAGTAAAAAGAAAATTGCTAATTTACCTAAGTTAATTAATTAATTTGTGACTTAACATCACTATGAAATCACTTGCTGTTGACACTGTTATATTTCTGTTCGCCTTAGAAGTTAAAATCGTACATTGATCTGTTCAGCATGAGAGGCAGTTCAGCGGACTACCGGGTTACTATAACTCTTACATCCCACTTTTTAATTTGTTTCTTATTTTTGCTTTTTTGTGAAAACTTCAATATTCGTTCGCATAGAAAAGTTGCCTATGTCACTCACCAGCCCTCCGGCTATCCCTCTGTAAAAATTAGCACATCTGTTGCTTTGACGTGAAGAAGGACAAACAAACAAACTACACAATTATAATATCAGAAAAACAGTAGTTTATTTTTTCAAATTTCGCAGCTGTTTACAGGGTGACAGGGGACAGTTTAGCAAAACTGAAACCTGAATTCAAACCATCATTGTAAATCATTTTTGAGTGGCATTTTCTTTTGAAAAATTGTTATTTTTTCTTAAGATTAATATTTTCTGCTTTAAAATTAAATTTTTACTTGAATACGCTCCCCCTCCCCCCCCTATATACGCCTATGGAGCTATGTTACAGCGCGTGGTGTATGGGTGCCCGCCGTGCGTGGCCCACTCGCGTTCGAACTCGTGCTCCAGTATGTACAGTACCTAGCGCGTGGTGTATGGGTGCCCGCCGTGCGTGGCCCATTCGAACTCGTGCTCCAGTATGTACAGTACCTAGCGCGTGGTGTATGGGTGCCCGCCGTGCGTGGCCCACTCGCGTTCAAACTCGTGCTCCAGTATGTACAGTACCTAGCGCGTGGTGTATGGGTGCCCGCCGTGCGTGGCCCACTCGCGTTCAAACTCGTGCTCCAGTATGTACAGTACCTAGCGCGTGGTGTATGGGTGCCCACCGTGCGTGGCCCACTCGCGTTCAAACTCGTGCTCCAGTATGTACAGTACCTAGCGCGTGGTGTATGGGTGCCCGCCGTGCGTGGCCCACTCGCGTTCGAACTCGTGCTCCAGTATGTACAGTACCTAGCGCGTGGTGTATGGGTGCCCGCCGTGCGTGGCCCACTCGCGTTCAAACTCGTGCTCCAGTATGTACAGTACCTAGCGCGTGGTGTATGGGTGCCCGCCGTGCGTGGCCCACTCGCGTTCAAACTCGTGCTCCAGTATGTACAGTACCTAGCGCGTGGTGTATGGGTGCCCGCCGTGCGTGGCCCACTCGCGTTCGAACTCGTGCTCCAGTATGTACAGTACCTAGCGCGTGGTGTATGGGTGCCCGCCGTGCGTGGCCCACTCGCGTTCAAACTCGTGCTCCAGTATGTACAGTACCTAGCGCGTGGTGTATGGGTGCCCGCCGTGCGTGGCCCACTCGCGTTCAAACTCGTGCTCCAGTATGTACAGTACCTAGCGCGTGGTGTATGGGTGCCCGCCGTGCGTGGCCCACTCGCGTTCGAACTCGTGCTCCAGTATGTACAGTACCTAGCGCGTGGTGTATGGGTGCCCGCCGTGCGTGGCCCACTCGCGTTCAAACTCGTGCTCCAGTATGTACAGTACCTAGCGCGTGGTGTATGGGTGCCCGCCGTGCGTGGCCCACTCGCGTTCAAACTCGTGCTCCAGTATGTACAGTACCTAGCGCGTGGTGTATGGGTGCCCGCCGTGCGTGGCCCACTCGCGTTCAAACTCGTGCTCCAGTATGTACAGTACCTAGCGCGTGGTGTATGGGTGCCCGCAGTGCGTGGCCCACTCGCGTTCAAACTCGTGCTCCAGTATGTACAGTACCTAGCGCGTGTTGTATGGGTGCCCGCCGTGCGTGGCCCACTCGCGTTCGAACTCGTGCTCCAGTATGTACAGTACCTAGCGCGTGGTGTATGGGTGCCCGCCGTGCGTGGCCCACTCGCGTTCAAACTCGTGCTCCAGTATGTACAGTACCTAGCGCGTGGTGTATGGGTGCCCGCCGTGCGTGGCCCACTCGCGTTCAAACTCGTGCTCCAGTATGTACAGTACCTAGCGCGTGGTGTATGGGTGCCCGCCGTGCGTGGCCCACTCGCGTTCGAACTCGTGCTCCAGTATGTACAGTACCTAGCGCGTGGTGTATGGGTGCCCGCCGTGCGTGGCCCACTCGCGTTCAAACTCGTGCTCCAGTATGTACAGTACCTAGCGCGTGGTGTATGGGTGCCCGCCGTGCGTGGCCCACTCGCGTTCAAACTCGTGCTCCAGTATGTACAGTACCTAGCGCGTGGTGTATGGGTGCCCGCCGTGCGTGGCCCACTCGCGTTCGAACTCGTGCTCCAGTATGTACAGTACCTAGCGCGTGGTGTATGGGTGCCCGCCGTGCGTGGCCCACTCGCGTTCAAACTCGTGCTCCAGTATGTACAGTACCTAGCGCGTGGTGTATGGGTGCCCGCCGTGCGTGGCCCACTCGCGTTCAAACTCGTGCTCCAGTATGTACAGTACCTAGCGCGTGGTGTATGGGTGCCCGCCGTGCGTGGCCCACTCGCGTTCAAACTCGTGCTCCAGTATGTACAGTACCTAGCGCGTGGTGTATGGGTGCCCGCAGTGCGTGGCCCACTCGCGTTCAAACTCGTGCTCCAGTATGTACAGTACCTAGCGCGTGTTGTATGGGTGCCCGCCGTGCGTGGCCCACTCGCGTTCGAACTCGTGCTCCAGTATGTACAGTACCTAGCGCGTGGTGTATGGGTGCCCGCCGTGCGTGGCCCACTCGCGTTCAAACTCGTGCTCCAGTATGTACAGTACCTAGCGCGTGGTGTATGGGTGCCCGCCGTGCGTGGCCCACTCGCGTTCAAACTCGTGCTCCAGTATGTACAGTACCTAGCGCGTGGTGTATGGGTGCCCGCCGTGCGTGGCCCACTCGCGTTCGAACTCGTGCTCCAGTATGTACAGTACCTAGCGCGTGGTGTATGGGTGCCCGCCGTGCGTGGCCCACTCGCGTTCAAACTCGTGCTCCAGTATGTACAGTACCTAGCGCGTGGTGTATGGGTGCCCGCCGTGCGTGGCCCACTCGCGTTCAAACTCGTGCTCCAGTATGTACAGTACCTAGCGCGTGGTGTATGGGTGCCCGCCGTGCGTGGCCCACTCGCGTTCGAACTCGTGCTCCAGTATGTACAGTACCTAGCGCGTGGTGTATGGGTGCCCGCCGTGCGTGGCCCACTCGCGTTCGAACTCGTGCTCCAGTATCTCTGCGCCGCGCTTGCGAGTGAGGCCGGTCTCCTCCAGGCTCAGCTCACACATCTGCATGTCGTCCACTCCTGCAATACATTACTCCAAAATAAAATAATCTAGAATAAACAAAATTATAACCCCCGACATTCGATTGCTTATTACTTTTAAACGGCTAAACAGATTTTGATCAAATAAAGCTAAGAACCATCTTGATCACGTCTGCGTTCAAACAGAACCGCACCTAAATCGGTCCATTCGTTTAGGAGCTATGATGCCACAGACAGACAGATACTGCGCTGTCCGTCCGTCCGTCTGTCCGTCTGTCACCAGGCTGTATCTCATGAACCGTGACAGTTAGACAGTTGAAATTTTCACAGATGATGTATTTCTGTTGCCGCTTTAACAACAAATACTAAAATACAGAATAAAATAAATATTTAAGGAACTCCCATGCAACTAACTTTATTTTTTTTTTGCCTTTTTAAAGATAAAGATACGGAACCTTTCGTGCGCGAGTGCGACTTGCACTTGGCCGGTTTTTTTAAAAATTGCTCACCAGCTTGTAAAAGTACAGGTGTCTTGTCAGGATGTAGCTCCATCTGTCTGGCGACGTACTGTCCGTCGAAGTGCGCGTACCACCAGCCGCGTCGGTCGGCCGCGTCGTTCCCCGCCGCCGGCCGGACGAACGGGATGCGGAAGTAGCGATGTCTAGCGCCCAGGATCTCGCCTTTCTGAGGCAACCGCGGGGCTTTCGCTGGAGAATAAAATGTCGATTTTAACGTCGGGAATAAGTAAATAAATATAATAGGTCTTTACCTATGAAATTGCCGATTTTTTCTCAAGCTTTATTTTATTCATAATTTATTTGATTGAACAGCTATTACTAAAATTGTTTTTTATTTAAAACCTTGGCCATATAACGGAGATATTGAGTCGAATTAATACATATTTACTTTAGATTGATTTGCTGAAAAAGAAGCTCAAATATAGCTCGTTTCATCCGTTGCCCGTTTCATTGCTTATTTTTGCTGTACCGTTGTTACAGTTACAACTTTCAATAAACTAAGTATGATGAAAATTAACTTAATGTTGTCCAAACCTTCCCACAAAATTTTGCTAAATTTGGATTTTGCATTCTCGAGAAAAATCCAAAAACGTTAGTATGGAAAATTCAGTTTTCCAAAAATATTGTATGAAAAACGGCAATTTCATAGGTAAAGACCTATTATATACAGGGTGTTTGGTGCATCGTGTGCCCAACTGAATAGGGTGATTGGAGGGGTCTTTGGCTACGTCTTCAGCCCCCATAAAAAAATCTTGGTCCAACTGAATTTTTTATGCGTATTTTAAATATTTTTGGGTGAAATTTTGTAAAAGTCTACATTTAAATTTTTATTTATAAAAAAATGTTACGTTTAGCTTAATTTTTTTTTTCAAATCTTTAATCTGTAACGTTGTACACTTCTATAGAAACCAAAATTACTCACCAGCAACATAAAGTTTTTTTTTTACTGACCCGCAAAGTTTTTGAAAGTAAAAAAAAAAAACTTGAACGTCAACTTTCGTTTCCAATTTAAAAAAAACTAAAAGTGATCATGCTCTTCTGATTTTTTAAAAACATCCCTGAACTGTCTCCTTTCTAATGGTATGCAATATGCCATGAAAAGTTATTAGTAACATCGCTAATGAATTTATTTTCTGGACTTAGTCGAATTTTTCTAATATTCATCAGGTGAAATAAAAACAAGTTTTTGAGTTAACAACACTCACAAGGCAAGTAAAAATTTAAAATTTCGTGGGATTTACTTAAAAAAAAGATTGCATTTTAAACATTAATTTCATAATTTTTAAAGTATTTATAAATCCTGCTCAAAAGTCAGAAATCCTTTCAAAGAAAATTTAGTGTGAACGTTTGAGCAGGAGTGATTGGGAATCAGGTAATTGGACCGCATTACCTGCCCAATAACCTCAATGGTGACAATTATTTGAACTTCCTGCAAAATGCCCGAATTATTGGCCGAGGTGCCCGTATTTGATGAAGATGGCATTTTGCAGGAAGTCCAAATAATTGTCACCATTGAGGTTATTGGGCAGGTAATGCGGTCCAATTACCTGATTCCCAATCACTCCTGCTCAAACGTTCACACTAAATTTTCTTTGAAAGGATTTCTGACTTTTGAGCAGGATTTATAAATACTTTAAAAATTATGAAATTAATGTTTAAAATGCAATCTTTTTTTTTTTTATTTCAAGTAAAACCCACGAAATCTTAAATTTTTACTTGCCTTGTGAGTGTTGTTAACTCAAAAACATGTTTTTATTTCACCTGATAAATATTAGAAATATTCGACTAAGTCCAGAAAATAAATTCATTAGCGATGTTACTAATAACTTTTCATGGCATATTGCATACCATTAGAAAGGGGACAGTTCAGGGATGTTTTTAAAAAATCAGAAGAGCATGATCACTTTTAGTTTTTTTAAATTGGAAACGAAAGTTGACGTTCAAGTTTTTTTTTTACTTTCAAAAACTTTGTGGGTCAGTAAAAAAAAAAACTTGATGTTGCTGGTGAGTAATTTTGGTTTCTATAGAAGCGTACAACGTTACAGATTAAAGATTTAAAAAATAAATAAGCTAGATTTAACATTTTTTTATAAATAAAAATTTAAATGTAGACTTTTACAAAATTTCACCCAAAAATATTTAAAATACGCATAAAAAATTCAGTTGGACCAAGATTTTTTTATGAGGGATGAAGAGGTAGCCAAAGACCCCTCCAATCACCCTATTCAGTTTGGCACACGATGCACCAAACACCCGTATATACGCGAATTTAGACCCGTTTTAGAATTTAATTATTAATAAAATGAAGATTCAGGAAACAAGAATGTCTTAAATTAAGCAATGCTCAGGGACGACCATAAGCGTAACTTCTAGATTGTACGTACTACCAGCGGTTTATACGCACATTACTCTCACTAGTCCCACTGATGGCAATGACGAGATGACACCTAAATATTGTTTATGTATTGTGGAATATTTATCAGGCCAAGCTAAACTATTTATAAAATGTTTACAATGGATAAAAGAATTACAGGAACTTATTGCAGTTTTATCTAATTTAGGTGGTTAAAATGCTGATGCTTATGTTCAAGCGTCGTTTGAACATAGAGGGAATACCCTAGCATATATTAACATTCGTTTCATCTTGAGGTTTTATCATCGTCATCATCAGCCGCAAGACGCCCACTGCTGGGGTTAGGTCTCCCGTATATCCGCGCGTCGGTAGATTTGGTTGATCTCGCGCCACCCGAATCTAGCGACTTCCCGCAATCATATCACGATCGACGGTGCACCTTGTAAGAGTCCTTCTTACGCTTCGTAATATTCGCACGTATTTATTTAATTATGAAATTTTAAACAGGATACCCTGAGCATTTGAAGAATCTACGCATTGAGCTTTAAGTCTACTTACCAGCCTCCATAATGGACTGCGGCGCTCGCTCCTGCTCCGCCATTGTGGTTTTGCGCGCGTTCTTTGCCTTCCACGCGTGGTACACCTTCAGTCGACGGTGGAACTCATGTCGACATGCCTACAAGTTTATATGTTATTAATATTAAACACTGCCTTTGTGGCATAAACCTCTATGGTGTGACTTCAATTTGCGTAACTTTAGGAAGTGAAACATCATAAACATACCTACATAAATCAATGATATTTTACTCACAATCATACAAAACTAAAACCAAAACATGAATTCGTCGACTAAAGATGTTGTTATCGACAGACTATCACGCTCATGTCAAGGCCTATTGCAAAAGAATCCAATTGGGAGTTTTTCGAGTCTACCTACAATACGGAGATGACATATCTGGCCTCTCTTTACATATTGTAATACACACACCGGCACAATTAGCGGAACAACTTATGTTTTTCATACAATTAAGTCAAATTTGGGTTTATAAATGGAGATTTTTATTCGATGCTGTTATTAAAATTTTACGCTTAGTTTAGGCCAAAATGTTTGTCTGTTATAACCAAATATAAAACATACAATAAGTTTTCAATAATGTGCCGCATGGCCAAAAGAGAACATTGCAAAAACCTTATCATACAACTTCGTATGAAACGTTTAGAGTTTTTTTTTTCTATTGACTACATGAGAAATTCTAGGCTTTTCGTCAGTTTTTGTAAAAAAAAGAGACGATCATTTATAAAATTTATTTGCATAAAGAAAAGTGCAGTTATGCACATAAAACGTATATTTTTAGAACTCCCAAAATAAGTCGATTGTATGAAAAACAGACGCTGTTCCGCTAAATGTGCCGGTGTGTGTATTATTGACATAAATACTCAAAACCGTTTTCAACTGGATAGAAATAACGGTTCCTTTGCCTAATTAAATGAAAAGTGGAAAACAATCGTAGTACATATTATTCGCAATCTTACGTACTGTACGTAATACAGTACATCAGAAATGTATGTTCTGTTGTTGTTCAAAACGCTGAAGGACTGAAATTAAAGTTAAAAACAAGTCCTTATTTCAAAGGTCTATTTTGTAACTTACCTCTAGCAATTCAATATCACAGGATGTGTTGATAGTATCACGGAGCTCTGAATATTTCCATTTCGAAAGGTCATACTTTTGTTTGCCTTGCATTGCTTGCTGCATCCGTACGCGTTCTGACCTGTTTTATATTAATCATTTTGTTTTATTGCGTGTAAGTAATGGAAGTATATTGATATGGAGTATCAAGTCTGGTGTCTCAATTCATAAACATCAGGAAAATAAAAATAGAAGCCCTATGAAACAATAACAATGTTATTAGAAAATCGTTTAAAATGTAAAATAATACGCTTGCTGTTACAGTGAAGTGATTAAAGTATGTTATGCAAGAATGGAAAAACAAAGGCAGACTTTCTAAACTCATTTAGGTTATTAGTCATTACTAACTGCGGCCCGCTAATTATTTTTGATGGTAGATTAAAAATAACTAAGAATTTGATTCGCCCGAATCTCTACTAATACTACCTTTTTTTTTAAATCATAATCATAACATAACTCATAATTTGGTTTTCATACATTACATAAAATAACAACTAGTTTTGCAATCGTGTTTAGTTTATTTATTGTTAGGTTACAGATTTTGTAATTTCCAAGACCGAAATTAAATTAAATATTTCATTTTGGCCATGCTACTTTAATCTAGTGCTAGTTTAATCATTACTTGTCATTGTCACACAAATAATTTACAAGAAAATTATACCACATTTTGGGAATCATTAAGACATTGGCGATCTTATTAACAGCCAAATTGGGTACATTTTACCGTGTCAACGGCAAAAGATTATTCAATATCTAACTACAACCACACTACAAAAGGTCGTGCAATTAGAAGAAGCGATAGCCTGAGTGTTAGCAGAGTTAGTAGGATTAATTACAAAAGATTCCTCTTTCAACACTATTATGAGCTTTATCACTTTTGCAATACGGTTCAAATAAGTGAAATAAGTGATAACGGAAACCATAATACATGTATTTTCACATCGAGTTGTGTTTTTAAGTGTACAAAAAGCTTTGTACAGAGGCCAGCGCATCAGGTTACTCCATTTCCATTGCAAAACCGCTCTTATTACAACAGCACAGAGTGCACGCGTGTGGTAATCTGAGTTGTGGCCGTCCTTACAAAAAAATTAATTGTTGATAACTCTTTTTTCAATTTGCTAACGTTTGTTTCAACTTCGCTTAAATCACTTTTAAAATTATTTATTTATTTAGATACAACGAGTATTGAAAGAGGAAAAAGACCCAAAGAACCGAAAAGAGCGTGCTAAAGGAGGTTTATTCTCACTTAGTAGGTACCTGTTCAATTTATTCTCGCCATTCACTGAGTCCGGGAAACTGTGCAAACATATCATTGTATTACTTATCTGACGTAAACGTTGTGAGTGTTGTGACGTCACTCAAGAAAATCTTGTGTGATAGCCTGTAGTTTCGTTGTTCATAGCGGCAAAAGCGACTTTATCATATAAAAAATAGAGTTCAATTTAGATTATGCGTGGAACTGCTTTATTATTTGCCCTCCATACAATTTCTTTGAACTAAAAATTGATATTTTATGAATCTTGATAATTTACGTGGCCAAAAGATAAAGCAGTTTTTTGCCTAATCTGGACAGACTTTAATGTATTTTAACTTTAACTATATGGAATGTAGATATGTCCCCTTCCAGTTTTTGAACAAAAAAAAGGAAGTACCAGTTTTTAATTTTGACCCGTCGCGCGCTTGTTTACGGCGCGTGCGATACAAATCCTGCACACATGGGCGTGCAAGCTCGCACGAGGGTTTAAAAAAGGAAGTTCCTCCTTCTAATTATCTTTAGAAAGAGATGAAGTTCCATATACTTAATTTGATACAGATTGACATTACATGAAAATATTCCAGAATCTTGTCCTCATAAGATGCACACTGAAACTTAGCTCTCACGAACATAGACTTTTGAAAAATTATATCGTCAAATGTAATGAAATATGCCGTTGCGTTTCATTTTGTGTAATTTTTAATGACAGTTAAGTCGCAGTGCTTGTCTTATCCCGACTAGAGGGCTACATTATCGTCGTATCTTACTCAAACCATATCTTTAAAGACACATGTCGATATTTCGGTATGTAGGCCTTCTAGTATACACGTCAATGCCGCAGTGTCTTAAGCTATTTACAAGAAGATTCGCAGACCCAATGTCGATTTTTACAGTGAATAAGAGCTAAAAGACAGTAAAGCGAACTTGAAAATATGTGGCATTCCATTTCAAGAAAAATGAAATATTGATACCCATTTTCTGCAGTATTACTATTTGTTTGTAAAATCTTAGGACCTGAACTATTAAAGGTACTACAAATATCGAAGTTTGATTTTATATTTATGATTACAAACAACTTCGTAATTGTTCCTTGAGTCATATTATTTCGCTGGGCGAATAATAATAAACAAATACGAAGTTGTTTGTAATACTCTATTTCAACTTTCCTATTGATGAAAAAGGAATGTATTTTGCTTACATTGTTAAATGTGGAAATATTAAGTTTGTAAAATCTCTTCTTTAGTAGTAAATCAAATGTTTGTCTTTGCCAAAAACTAATTTATTTTCTAAAAAAAACGACTTGGAATAGATTATCACATCGAAAGTGGCAGCACCTTCAATAGGTCCTGTTTAATTTAATCATACCCGAATAAAACGAATTTGGTTTAACCCTTCATACACCACTGGATAAAAGTTCTTTTATTTAGCCAGAACTAATCAGTCGACAGGTTGAACCAAAACAAAATTACGATAAAAGCCCAATCGCTAAATATAATAAAAGCATACCTGCGTAATTGTGGTGGAGAGCCCTCCACGTGTCCGTTGGTTTCTTTAGCCAGCCGCACCGCCATCTCGTGGTCTCTTCGCTCTTGTTCTAACCTGTAAAATAAAAAATTTAAAAACTATAGCAGGGTAAGTTTCATGGACTTCTAGGTGAGCTTGCTGTATCCTCGACCACATCTTCGCCCCTTGGCTAGATTGTGGTCAAGAGCGAAGCCATTCGATATATACTGGGTGAAAAAGAACCTCCTAGTTATATTCAAAATCCTGAACCAGTATCACTCAAAGAACACATTTATGAAAAATAATAAAAAAAATTTAGATATTTTTTCAATAGGAATAGTTCATTTTTTGCCTAAACGTAGACAGTACTCCTACACCAGGCACGCGAGGGGTGCGAGTAGCGCTCGGGGGGTACACCCGAGTGGTGTCTACGTTTAGAAAAAAAAATCCCCCCCCCCCCCAAAATAATAATAAAAAATAAAATAAAAATAAAAAAGTGTTCAGTAAGTGATACTGGTTCAGGATTTTCAATAAAGCTAGGAGGTTCTTTTTCAACCTGTATACAGGACTTTAGGTAAATCTCTTTCAAACTCTCGGTCGCTAAATCAGTCCATGAAGCTTAACAACTTTCCCCAAGGAACATAGGTCAAAATGCGCTATTACTTATGAAGTTTGTATGGGAACTCAAAATTTTTGTTTTTCGTATTTTGACCTATTATTTTGGGAAAGTTGTTCAGTTTCATGGACTGATTAACCACCCGAGAGGTTGAAAGAGATTTACCTTAAGCACTATATATAAAAAACGTTTACGCAATTTATTAAATTTCTAGCTGGAATAGTTTTGACAGTGCGTTGTCAATAGTTCCGCTTTTTTAAAAAAAAGTATCGAATGAATCAGTTGGGCCTGGGCTAAGATGAGAACTGAGATTTCGCTCTACATACATACTATACTCCGTGTCAGATAGGTAGGCGGAATAGTACATTGTTACTTTAGGGGTGAAAGCAACTTATTTAAGTCCCGAGACGGGGTTTGGCGACCAAGCGCAGCGAGGGAGCTAATAGTTCGAGAGACTAAATAAGTCTTTCACCCGAGGTAAACACTGTGCTGAAAAGCGAATAGAAAGAAAGTAAAAATAAAAACATGAGTAAACTGAATTCATTGCTGCTATGCGAAAGTTACAAAACTCTACAACTCGAAAAAACAAATGAAGATCGGAATGCCACTTTCCAGCTTATTATGTTTTTTTTTCTGTGGCTGGCCAGCTATTCAGCCATTATTTTTCACTTTCAAAATTAAAAAAAATTGTAAATATTTTAGGGACAACGGTAAAGGATCACACTATAATTAAAAATATTCCAACACGACAAAGGTTAATCAAGCCATGGATTACACCGGGGATCCTACGCTGTATTCGGACTCGTAACAAACTCCAAGCTAAATTTCGCCATGACTCTTATGATCAAACTAACAAATTGATTTATATTAGATATAGAAATTTTTGTAGCAAAATTATAAAAAAGGTTAAGAGAAAATTTGAAAGAGACATGTTAGCCAAAATTGTTAAAAATAATAAATTATTATGGAAAAGTATTAAAACGATAACATATACAAGTACAAAAAACAATGCAACCAATTCAGACCTAATAAATATAAAACCGACAAATATAAATTCAGCGAATTTTGTTAATCAATATTTCATAAATATTGGCAAAGACCTAGCTCAGCATGCACAACCCTCAAAAACTGAATTAAATTGTTATCTAAATGGTTTAGCCACGCATCCAAACTCCCTCGTTCTCCTCCCCGTAGATCATCATGACGCTGATGAACCTGAAATCACAATCAGCACCAGGATGGGATAACATATCGACCTTCTTTTTGAAGTTAGCAAAGACTGAAGTGATACCTGTCATAACACACGCAATCAATTAGTCTTTTGAGAGGGGTATTTTTCCTGGCCCTCTCAAAAAATCTATTGTAACTCCGATTTTTAAGGGTGGGGATAGAGGCGATGTTGGAAACTACAGACCGATCTCAATGCTCCCTGCTCTTTCTAAAATATTTGAAAAGTTGTTGAATAAAAGACTACTTCAATATTTAGAAAAATACAATTACTATCAAATCAACAATTTGGATTTAGAAGGGGCAGGTCCACTGAGGATGCTGTAACAGCGTTGAGTACACAATGTGCTGAACGTCTAGATGAACACAAAAAATGCATCACAGTTTCTAGATTTAAAAAAAGCGTTCGACACCGTCTCTCATCCCATCCTACTAACCAAACTAGAAAAAATGGGAGTCAGGGGAAAACCTCTTCTCTTGTTTAAAGACTACCTAGACAAAAGAAAACAGTGTGTTAAACTAGACACTAGTACAGGGGATTATGAGGATGTAAATTATGGAGTGCCTCAAGGTAGCGTCATTGGCCCTACTTTATTTCTCATATATATCAACGATTTGTGTGATATGCGCATTGATAATGCCAAGGTGTACTCATATGCTGATGATACGGCGATTGCTTTCTCAGGTGACTCTTGGCAACACGTTAAAATTGCTACTGAGAAAGGTTTAAGACGAGTGAATACTTGGTTACATAACAATATTCTGACATTAAACACCACAAAAACCAACTACATATGTTATACAATATATAATGACTCACAGCCAAGAAAGGATTTTAAGATCGTAATACATCACTGTAATAATACGCTGCCTTCTTCGAGCTGTGACTGTCCACTTATACAAAAAGTATCACAGACAAAATATCTTGGAGTTATCTTAGATCAACGATTGTCATGGTACCCACACCTTGAATACATTTCTGCTAAAATAAGAAAACTCTCCTGGATTTTTAAAACCTTGCGTCATGTAGTTCCGGGAATGGTTGCTCGACCGGGGCATGCCCCAAGAGATCTGCTGAGAGAGATATATCTCGCTCTTGTTCAATCAATTCTTGCATACTGTCTCCCGATATGGGGTGGTGCTGCGAAAACCAGATTTATTGAAATCGAAAGAGCTCAGCGCGGTCTACTTAAATTAATGAAATTTAAGAAACGAAGGTTTCCAACCAACAAAATTTACGAAATAACGCAATTATTCTCTGTGAGAAAATTATATGTTTTCACTGTCCTGAAGAAGCACAGGGAATCCCAGTACGACCCTAACTTAGCTTCTAGACGTCGAAAAGATATAGCGATGATGGTGCCGCAAACTAATACGACTTTTGCTAGTAGACAGTACAGCAAGCGGTCCTGTAAACTGTATAATGCTATTAACAAGAAACTTAACATATATCCTAAAACATATATGGAATGTAAAAAATTACTTCACACTTGGCTAGAACTTCTGACATACGATGAACTTGAAGATATGTTGGAGTGGTAGTGGAAGCTGTTATGAACAGCTTCCGATCCCAAGACACAGTCGTAGGGCTACCTAACCTAACCTAACATAACATAGGATTAAAAGGGGATACACACAAACCCACGATACACACTTACACACACACATAAACATATACACCCACACACATACACACCCACACACCTACACAGACACACACACACACACACACGTCACTCATAGGTATTCTCAGTCACACCCTAATTGTTTTTTTTTTTCTTTTTATTTAAATTATCATTAAGTACTTTACTGCCTGAACTCATGAACATTTTTAAATTAAGTAAAAGCTGTTTATAAAAAAATATCATTAATCTAAGTAGTTGTACACTTCCTATTTTAGTTTACTCACCTGATGTATGTGACACCTAAAGGAAGAGCGGTGCCTCCTAACACAAGTTTTAAAAACACTTAAAAGGAGACTCCAGCCCCCGTATCAATAATGTAAACTGTTTTTTGGTGAAAATAAAGATTTTATTTATTTATTATTTATTTATTTATTTATTTATTTATTTTTCCAAAATCTATGTTATTTTAAAGAAATAGCTAAAAGTAAATTATTATAAAGTCATTAAAAAAGTATTCTTTAATGAATACTTAACTTTTGTTATTTCAATTTTACATCGCGCTGTAATAGAGTGGCTGTATAGGAAATTGGAACATGTTTTTTTAATACTTTATTTGACAGCTGTCAGTTGAAAGCGATTCTCCCTAGGCTTGACAAGTATTACTTTCAAGCCGCTCCGTAGGCAACTTCAGACCTACTTTCCGAGTATGAGTAATGAAAAGTAGATATTACGCTTCGAAAGAAGTGTGTACTACGCTTGTTAAGTATTTCACTGGCTTCATTTAATTTGGCAGGGTATTATGAATAGTTTTATACTAGCAAATTAGTGTATTAAATTGGTAAACAAGAGTAGAGCCCAATATGTTTTTCGTCTTTCTATTTGACGCGGAGTATGGCAATGAAATGTACGAGAAATCAGCACTGTGTAATCGAGGTTGAAATCTAGCTTCAAGATCCCCTATATCAGTGTTTCTTTACTGGTGGTCCTTAGGAACACCTGAAGTTGTCCGCGAAGCCATCCTAATATGAAATGTGACGAGTCGACAAAAGCACTGAAATCGGCTAGATGCCAGAGCCGATAAGTGTTAATTCAATTCAATTCAATCATTTATTGCTATTCATATGTACACTTGTACAGAGTATAAAAGGTCTTTATCTACATTATGTTCTTCTATATACATATGAACCCTGTCGGGCATTGCAAAAGTGGAACGGCAGGCAGACTGGCATTTTTGTTAACTTATTTGTAATATTTGTTAATTTATCGAAATAATATATTTGAATAATATGATTAATAATGAATAATGTATTTGAATAATATATTGAATAATAAAATAAATATGAGGTTGAATAATATGCGATGTCAATATTAGTACTATTAGCTTAAGTTACCATGATTAGTTATTCTATTCTATATAATATGTCAACTATGTTTTATTTCATTGTTGTTTGTAAATGTCAATGTTAGAATTAAAATGTCAGAATGAGTATAAATGCAAATAGTATGTCTATAAACTGTTGATTAAAATGTCATTAGTAAAGAATTGGTTTATGTCAGAATTAATATTACTATGGCTAGCACAGATCCAAGGATTCAGAAGTTAGTAAGTAAAGAGAAATGAAATTTTTGTCAAAACATTAAAACACTATTGAATATCAACAACAGTGCTATAGAACAACCCTTCATTAATTTTAACCTCCAAATAGTTGGTCAATGGCGAAAACAGACATTTTGTAAAATGTTCCCCCATTAAACACCAAAGGTTAAGAACCACTGCCCTATATATATTATATATATATATAGAGAGAGATTAAAGGCACGTTACCGCTCTCTGTTGTCCTGGTCGTGTTTGGCCGCTAGCTCCAGTTCTTGTTGTAACTGCTGCGCGGCGCGGCGGTCGGCCTCCTCCTGCTGGCGACGCGCTGCCTCCTCCGCCTTGCGACGTGCCTCTATTTCTGCTTTCCTGGTACCAACACATTAAACTTTAAAATACCACGCACGCACATACGCGCCAACGCACGCACACACACACACACACACACACAAATATATGTTAACTTTTATTTTATTAGTATTTCCATAATTATGGATGTAGAATGTTTTGTTATAAGTATCTAGTTGTTTCTGAATTAGTTAAATACTATCTTTCCGCTTTGTTCCGTGGGAATTTTGGGAATAAGTTCTACACAATAACCTTTCTTTTGAATCACTCCGTGCATTTGTGAATAAAATATGGAAATCCGTTCAATAGTTTTCAGTTCATTGAGTTCAGACAGACAGACAAACGTGGCGGGGGACTTTTTGAAATATAAATATGATGGTGATATGGTATGAAGTAGATTAGAAAATGAAATTTGTAATGACATTTTAAAAAAGAGTATCCCCCGATGTTTCTTGCCTTATTCTCTGGAGTAGAGTTAACAGAACGAATATATATGTATGTATTGAAATCCTACAATATATTTCAACACTTTAAATGTATTGTACTTCTTCTTATCGTGTAGGTTTGGTCAAGTGTGTGGCGAACTTGGCTTACCCTGGTGTCAGAGTTTTCAAACCGCACAATGATCTCTGACTTGTTTTTAACGACTGTAGTCAATGGACAACAGCCGGGACCGACAGCTTAACGTGCCCTCCGAAGCACGGAAACGCTCGTGATAAATTGCCACTTTGGTCACCCATCAGGTTCCCTGCCTCTGTGTACGTTACTTAACCTCACTGATCGGTTGAGATCAGCGAGCGCCACTGGGCTACGAGCGCTTCAATGTATTGTACTTTGACTATTAAACAACATTCTAAATGTTCTATAAAATAAAGCGGTTTTGGCTTTCTGTAGCCCGAAATCACATGTAATATAAGGGGCCGTTCAAAAATACGTTCGCACAATATCGCTTGGTGTGATAAGATGTGAGGAGGGGGGTTGGGGGGTCTAAACTAACGTGACGTTCGCAATTTATCGAATCATTTTACTTGAAGTTTATTTTTTTTTCACCTTTCCAATAGAACAATCTGTTTGTTATGATAAGTTACCGAAAACTCATAACAACGTAGTTAAAAAAATAGTTTAACTTTTCTAGCCTTGCAGCGTGAGTTACATAAATTTAGATCTTGTTTTGAAAATGAGTGAAAAAATTAAAAATCGTTACTTAAAAAGGACTCAATATAAAGAGCTCGAATTATTTATAATTTTTTTTTCAATTTAGAAATCACTTCTATAAAATTTAGAAACGATTATCGGCCGTTACTCCGTAAAAACAATTCTATTTGGCGAAATGATCCAATTATTTTGTGTACTAATAATCGCAATAAATTATTTACAGCTGGAGGGGGGGAGTTCGTGACGTAATATCCATAGGGGGTCGCAGAAAGTGTGACACAGCGTGACGAGGAGGAGGTGTGGGGTCCCAAAAAGCGAAATTTGGTATGATGTATTTTATGAGCGGCCCCTATGAAATTTTAAAACATTAAATTAATTTAAAGCAATCATCAAATAGCCGGCCTTTCAGAGAAAAAAATCTCTTAATATCAATATTTTAGCACTCGAAGGCCCGTGTTCACCAAAAATATAACCGACGGTTAAACCGCGGTTAGAAGCTAATCAGACAAAATGTCAAAAAAAATGTATGAAAGTGACATTGTCAAACCTCTGGTTAGCTGCTAATCGTTGGTTAAATATTTGGTGAACACTGGCCTAAGGCCCGTGTTCACCAAAAATACACAGACGGTTAAACCGCGGTTAGAAGCTAATCAGACAAAATGTCAAAAAAAATGATGAAAATGACATTGTCAAATCTCTGGTAGCTAACCTTTGGCGAACACTGGCCTAAATTAGATACTTACAACCGACGATTATCTTCTTCTTGTTTAAGACGTTCCTGTTCTTGTCGTTTGGTCTCCTCCGCAGCGCGTAGTTCCGCTTCAATTTTACGCAGTCTTTCTTGTTCTTCCCTATCAATAAATTTTGTTAATTACTAAGCAGTTACATATTGCTGCATTATCGCAATCACAAATTTTTAAAAGTATAAAGATTTTTAAATTGTTAAAACGGTCTTTAATAACGTATAAATATAAATTAACTAATAAAAAGCTTAATTTTTGTCTTAGTTAATGTCAAATAAATTGTAAGGTAGTTAAAAGCAGGTTCATTTATCGTAATTATTTCGTGAACGGACACCTAGAAAAGCTGAGTTTAATTTTCGTGTTTAGTTTAGTTTCCTTTATTTCACAATTATAGATAACATGGAGAGGCGGTAATGAATTTTTATAGCTTAGCTCCATACAAAGTATCCTCTATTTGGTTGTCAGTTGTAAGAAGTCTTTCACGGTGTAAAACCCTGACTTAGTACCTGTTCTTCTGATCAGCCATAGTTTTTTGCAAGGCAGCCATTTGAGTTTCCACGTCCTTTGTCAGTTTCGAATACAGCTGGTCGATTTGATCACGGCTGATGTTTTCGTTGTTCTGAAATAAATATTCAGTACATTTTAAATATTTAATACACAAGATAGGACTTCACTACTGATCATGGCGTTGTGGTGGCTAAAACCACATTAGCCGTCGCCATTTTAAGTATATTGTGATACAAAAAGATTTATATTTTCTGACGTTTATTAGTAACAAATTATTTGATTTCCGATTTTTAATAGCTTAATGTGCCTCTTTACATTAAAAAAATATATTTTTATTTTTAATATGATATGGGTTAACTTTTGATCTCAATTTTGACCAAGGTCATAGATGAGGTCGAGGATGGAGTGAGTTAACCCAGAAAATGGCAATTAAGGCACTCCTACGCACCGACGGAACACGGCAAGCTGTTTGGCATCAGACTTCTATAGGAGGGAAGCCGCGAACCTGACGGCCCTCTACAGAGCCTACCACACCGCATGAGTCTCATTGGACGACACATAAGATTCAAAACAAACTGAGATGGATTAATAGGAGGCAGGTCTCATTTGTGTTTCCTTTGTCGCCTCTTACGACACCCACGGAAAGAAATGGGGTGATGTTATTCTCAACCTATCACCACACGGCATATCTTTAATTGTACTTATATCACAATTTTGATAGGTGTGGGTTTTGCCTTGAATATTTATTATACAGGGCTTTAGGTAAATCTCTTCCAACCTCTCGGCTGGTTAATCAGTCCAAGAAACTGAATAACTTTCTCCCAATAATAGGTCAAAATACGAAAAAACAAATTTTTAGTTCCCATACAAACTTGAGCAGCATATAGCACATTTTGTATGGGAGATCAATTTTTTTTTCGTATTTTGACCTATGTTCCTTGGGGAAAGTTGTTCAGTTTCATGGACAATTCATGGTTGAAAGAGATTTACCTAAAGCCCTGTAGAGTCCTGGTCACGGCACCAAATGTGACTCCGATTTTACCTACCATGATCACAGGCTTGCTTAGTGGAATTCCTCTTCGGTTTATCTTTTAATAAGTCCAAAGATAATCCAAAGAGAAAGATAACCTGAATTAATTCACCAGCACCTACCTTGATAACCTCGCAGGCTTGCTTGATGGAGTTCCTCAAGTTGTTAATATTGCTGATCATGGCGTCTTTCCCTTGTTTGATCTGCGCAGCCGTGGTCTCCATTCCTTGCAAGTTATGGCAGAGCGCGTGTATCTTGGCTATCCCGCGGTACCTTGGCCGATGCTTCTTACGGACCAAGTAGCCTCGGACAGTCTTCTGAATCATGACTAGGCATTGTCGGCGGTAGAGAATCTTGTTCTTTACTAAAGGGGGGAGAGAAAGTCTTATCTAGACTAATATTATGAAAAATCAAGATTTGTATGTACGAATAAACTCAAAACGTACTGGACCCATTCAAAAAAATCTTTCACCAATAGAAAGTCTTCTTATTAGCGGGTGACATAGGGTACTTAATTTTCCCACGGAAAATTATTTTTTCTTTCCCTACAAGATTTACATGTGTATGTAAAGTAGATTTTTTTCTGAGAATTTCTTGTGAAGTCACTTGGGGACAGTTGTTAATTTTCAAGGGGAGAACTACTCCCAAAGTTTCGCAAAGTAATGTAAAGTTTAATTTAATTTATACGTACAAGATAAGGAAGTTTGAAATCACATATAAACAGAAGAAAAACTCACGTTTAATAATAGAGAAGACGGCGAAGATGCCCCGTCGCCATCTTGCCTTGACGAGCCACGCGAGCACCTTTTCGACCACCCCCTGCAGGTTATCGGGGTCTGATCGCATGATGGCGTCGAACTCACTGTACTTGCCCGGACGGAAGAACACGCGTGTTACACCGAACTTGAAGTCCTTGTTTGATAACCCGAAACTGTGCACTATGGCCTGGGAATAGAGAACAAAAAAATTAACATACCGCTTGCGTAGAAGGTAGGTCGTTGTCGAATCCCTCAGGTCAGAGATTCCTGATGGAATTCGACAACGACCGATATAACCTTTAGTACATGCGGGCGGAGCCGCGAGTGAAAAGCTAGTAACAAATATTTTTGAAGCCGTCAAAGAACAAAAAGTTCGCTTACCTCACAGAAGAGCTTGGGCGATAAATTCTGCAATTTAGGGGGTAGGTACCCCTTGTACATCTGATGAAGGTCATTAAAGGGCGCGCGACAAGGATAGCCATGCTCCATTAGCTGTAGTACGGAGATAGTTCCGCTGCATTCTAACTGAGTCAGCACCAACGAGCCCTCGATCGATCCACCCACCATGCGAGAGTTTGGCTTTATGCAACGGACGAAGTTTGTACCCTGCGATACGAAAAATTGACAGTTAATGTAATGATGCATGTTTATCATGTGTTTACTCAACTATTTTTATCCGACTAAAAAAGGGGGAAGTTCGATTACTCTCTGCCAATTTATGGATTTATTTTGATGATTCCTTTTTGAACACGTTTTTTAAATTGGGTGGTCCCATCCCATATAAATTTTGTCGTAATTATTTTAGTATTTTTTGAAAACTTCAACAATAACAAAAAACACATACACATTACATGTAGATGACGTTTTCGCTTGTGGTTATCTGTTGATATGCATTTTTGGGAATGAAATCGGTTAATTCTGACATTTTTAACGTGGATGATTAAATATTGCTCATCATTAGTATGTAGTATGTAGTCGTATGTATGTCGCATGTCTTTTTTGCGACATACATACGACTACAAAAAAGCTGCATTTTTTACATGTTTTATTTACGACATGCTCTCAAACTTTTGCAGCATAATGTTGATTTGTCGACGTCTTATATTGCATGCCATGGGTCAGCCAAGCGGACTTAGGATAACTCTTATCGGCTCAGTCAAGCTAATGTAATACCATATATATGTTACAGTTAAAACTAGTTAGTAGTTAGAACGCGTTTTTCCTAGTTAGAACTAGTTTTTACTTGGTGCCTTTGTTAAAACTAGAATTGACTAATGTCTGAATCAAATATCAGTTAAAACTAGTTTCTGCAAGACAAAACGCGTTTTCCCGAAGCGAGTCAGTTAAAACTGTTCCGACCGAGGTGGAGTTCATCATACCTTATTCTGATTGGCTTGAGGTTATGTTGTGGGTTATGTAGTTGTTGTGCTAACCGTTTAACGCAACTAAAGTCTTTTCTGGCACTTCGCCGGCCGCTGCCGCGGCACGCTCGCTTCGCTCGCTCGGCTCGTGCGTTGGGAGTCGCAGTTCTAACCTATCCTAACAACAAACCTAACCTACAGTTTCTGCCCCGATATAATCTCCGCGGGGGGGCTTCGCTCGCTCGGCTCGTGCGTTGGGGGTCGCAGTTCTAACCTAACCTAACCTAACCAACCCTTAACGGATTGGTTAGGCTAGGCTACTAACAAACCTAACCTACAGTTTCTGCCCCGATATAATCTCCGCGGGGGGGGGGGGAGTTTTAACTATAGCTAGTTTTAACTATAGCTCGATGTGACAACTAGTTTTGACTGAAAATCAAATATGTCAGTGGTAAATTCTAGTTTTAACTGATTATTTCTAGTTTTAACAAAGGCACCAAGTAAAAACTAGTTCTAACTAGGAAAAACGTGTTCTAACTACTAACTAGTTTTAACTGTAACATATATACAGTTAAAACTAGTTAGTAGTTAGAACACGTTTTTCCTAGTTAGAACTAGTTTTTACTTGGTGCCTTTGTTAAAACTAGAATTGACTAATGTCTGAATCAAATATCAGTTAAAACTAGTTTCTGCAAGACAAAACGCGTTTTCCCGAAGCGAGTCAGTTAAAACTGTTCCGACCGAGGTTAGAGTTCATCATACCTTATTTTGATTGGCTTGAGGTTATGTTGTGGGTTATGTAGTTGTTGTGCTTACCGTTTAACGCAACCAAAGTCTTTTCTGGCACTTCGCCGGCCGCTGCCGCGACACGCTCGCTTCGCTCGCTCGGCTCGTGCGTTGGGGGTCGCAGTTCTAACCTTTTTTTTTTTTTACTTGGGGAAATGCCCACGCATACCCCCCATCGCAGGGGCGATGGAAGGGTTATGTCGGACTCGAACCGACTAAAACCCCAAGGTGTTCCTTCTCCCACCTGGGGTGGGGTCACAGGTATCGCGTTAGCATTCGTCTGTGACCCCACCGGGCGCTGGACCGCTTATATCAGCGGACCCCTTCTCGCGGGGGGACCAGTGCCCCCATGTAGCCTGCTGTTTGTAGGCGTGCATGGAACACGTTGCACGCCTTCCGTCTCAAGGCCTTTATTGGTGACGGTCGCCCCTGCGGCCGTCACCAGGCCTCTTCTATGGAGGCATCAGACGGGCCTCGGCTCGTCTTCTGCGTCCAGGCCTTCTGCGGCGGATAGCGAGAGCACTAGCGTCCGCCTCTCTTTCTCTCTCCGCCGCCTCCTTCTGGGAAATTATGTCTTCACAGAAGGAGAGGACACTGTTTCATGACGTCTCGTTCTCGACCATAGTTCGCACGACAGTCGCCAACGAGAGGTCCGGGCCTGCTGTTCGCAGTTCTAACCTAACCTAACCTAACCGACCCTTAACGGATTAGTTAGGCTAAGCTACTAACAAACCTAACCTACAGTTTCTGCCCCGATATAATCTCCGCGGGGGGGGAGTTTTAACTATAGCTAGTTTTAACTATAGCTCGATGTGACAACTAGTTTTATCTGAAAATCAAATATGTCAGTGGTAAATTCTAGTTTTAACTGATTATTTCTAGTTTTAACAAAGGCACCAAGTAAAAACTAGTTCTAACTAGGAAAAACGCGTTCTAACTACTAACTAGTTTTAACTGTAACATATACATACATCATGATATGTAGTTTATTTAGAAAGATTCGTAAAGAAAGATCCATTGGTCGTAAATTGTTAAATAAATATTGTGAACACTTATTTGTTGCAAAAGATAAGGGAAGCAGGCCATTAAAATGCATTTAAATAAAGATTAAACAAAAAATGGACGTTGATCCAAAAGCAACTAAAACACTTACATTCTCCTTAAGTTTGTCCATAAGTTGGGTCAACTGCATTTGGAATTTGGCCCCCACAGAACTGAAGTTGAGTTTTCCCTTTGCGTTGTTGTTGTCCGAGTTGGCGAACAATTGTTGGACCAACGCGCTGCGGGACTCTTGGATTAGAAACTCTAGAGACGCGTGGAGAGCGTCGTTATTCTTGTCTATGAATTGGTTCTGAAATAAATAAACTTTTTTCAAAAGCAATAATTTTCTAGGTAAATAAATATTTATAAAGGAAGCTTCAAATAAAATAGTTAAAACCAGAAATAAAATGAACACACAAGAGTATGTATTATTCAAGACTGGATTGCAACAGATATCGGGTCCGTGCCCATCCCAGTATGGTCTAGGCCCTAGATTCTAGAGCCCATCTCAAGAGATTCGGCTACCGATTAGAAAATCTATGATAGAGGCCAAAATACCGATAACTTCATACAAAAATCATTTAAAAACTCAAATAATTATCTACAGCCGAGAAATCTACATACCTACTTATTGTTACATAGTATAATAACCTATACTTTTTTGTGACTGTGTGTAATAAATAATTTGTATCTATATATCTACAGTACATTCCATTTAGTTACTTTTGAATACACAGCGATCAAGCTAGAGTACATTTAATTTTCGCCAGGAAAGAAATCCTAGATATGACAATGAACCAAATACAAAAAACTTACAGTATTGTAGCAGACAGCTCCCGCGAAGTGTCTTAACAAGAAACCCTCGTCGTCTCGCAATGTCCTGTGCGCTTTCAAACGGGACGCGCGCGGCACTTGTAACCTGATGTAACAGAGTAAAAATATTGGGACAATTTTATAGCTAGACTTGGAATTTAAAGCAGCATTTTTAACCCTCGACAAGAAAATAGGGGTGTTATGAGTTTTTTTTTTATTATAAGATGGGTTAACTCTTGACCTCAATCATGACCATAAAGGTCAAAGAGGAGGTCGACGATGGAGCGACTTAACCTAGAAAATGCCTATAGAGGCACTGGTACTCCCACGCACCGTCGGAACACAGCAAGCTGTTTGGCGTCAGACTTCGGTAGGAGGGTGGTCGCGAACCAGACGGCCCTATACAGAGCCTACCACACCGTATGAGACCATAGGACGACACCTCAGATTCAGAAAAAAATAAGGTGTCTTTGCCTGAGATGGATTACTAGGCGGCAGGTCTCATTTGTGTTTCCTTAGTCGCCTTTTACGACACCCACGGAAAGAGATGGTGTGGTGTTATTCTCAACCGATCACCACACGGAAAAGTTTGAAGTCATGCGGCTGACCACGATCATTAGAATATTACATCACGAGGAAGGCACTAGTGTCTAAGACGCACGCAAGGCCCAGTTTAGACACTAGTATGCAATCATTGTGACAACGTATATATTTTTTAAATAATAAACATACGTAAAAGCCCGTAGCGCGCTTGTTTACGGCGCGTGCGATACAAATCCTGCACACACGGGTGTGCTAGAATTGCGTGAAGGTTTAGAGTTATGCTGGAATTGGATTCGCATCGATTTCAAATTTAATTGTCGGATAAGAGATTTAACCTAGTAATTATTAATGTCTATGTATTTTATTAAAAATATAGGCATAGCGTTAGTGAACTTTTGTATCGTGTATTCTACATTTAAGGTCTATTTTTATCCAGCGTTCTGCTCGGGACTTCGTTCCCGTGGGAATTCGAGAAAATTATGTAGCCTTTGTTACTCACGGATAATGTAGCATCCTAATGGTAAAAGGATTTTTGAAACCGGTCCAGTAGTTTTTAAGTTTATTCGTAACATACAAAAATAAAATTTTTTTCTCTTTATAATATTAGTGTAGATAGACTAGACATAGCGTTAGTAAATTTTTGAATCGTGCTATCTATATTTAAGTACTATATTTTTAATATATTAATATCATTTCTTATCAGCATGACATTTCTATACAAATACATTTCTGTAGAAATCTAATAACGTGATAGATAATGATAGTGATGTAAGTTACCGGCTGGTGTTTCCGAACTGCTTGTGCACGGCGTGCGTGAAGTGTCCGAATTCGGGCTTCGGCAGTTTGGACTCCTCGTCCAGCAGGTGGAATATACCGTGGTTCTTGCTCTCGATCAGATCTAACAATAACAACGAATTATAAGTATACAGGGTTCGAAGCACTCACGTGATTAATCAATATTTGTAAAAAAAACACGAAATATCACTAAGGGGAGGGCAGGGTGTAGTGAGATATAAAGTGTATTTAATTATTCGTTAAATACGCGATTTTAATGTCCAGGCTTTTTATCATAGTGTTTAATATTCAAGAATTAAAATTAAAAACTGAAATGAGATTATATTTATACCTGATAATATTGACAAACCAACTTAGCTATGATAGGTAGTTTTCCTTTTAATTTAGTTGTAATTTCTGGGACTGTGAATTTTATCATATTTTTATAAGCAATGGTTTAACTTTAATCTAACAAAAATGTACACTCTAAAGCTTAGTATTTCGCAAGCGGATCTCTCAATGAAAAACATTCTTCACCAACCCTTACTCTTCTTTGCCTGGCCCTATCCCATTTTATTTTGAGTCGGCCCTCCGTATCAAGCATCTCCAGGCAGCTCGATCCTGGGCAGCTCGGTCTTGGGTTCACCAATCCTTGGCGAGTAAAAAAAAACATTCCCCCTTAACGTGTATGCCAGCTACCCGAGGAATTAATTTTTTCGAAATGTTGTTTTACCGTTTGTCGACGTAATCAATATGTATAACTGTACCAAATTTCAGCTTTGTAGTTCAAGGATCTCTGAGAAAAACCGCGAACGGACGGATAGATGGATATGGCGAAACTATAAGGCAGGGGTCAAGACCGCCGCGGCGCCGACCAATTTTGTGCGGACCCAGACAGGCCAGACAGATATGTCATTTTTCCCATTAAAATTAATTACTTACTTTAGTTGTATTTTTTTTTTTGATTAGATGTATTTTTAATTATTTATAATAAGAAGAAGTTCTTATTTCTTTTTTTTTCATCTAGGTACCTACTAAACCATTGATTCCCAAAGTGGTCCTGGTGGACCCCCAGTGGTCCACGAGAGACGCGACGGGGGTCTACGTTGGCGTGACAAAAAATGAGGGTTCACAATTCGTAAGCGGGGGTCCACGTTTATCTGGTTTCGATAGTGAAGAACTTAATGTTGGTCAGATTAAACTAAGAATTAATTGGTTCCTTGTGCTGCGAGCTTTGAGTATTTAACCAGACAGGAGTGGATATTACGCGCGTACCCCTCTGCCAAGTGCTTTCAAGGACACACGACCGGCGGTCGTATACGTTATATAAAACTAGTTGCCGCGCGGACTTTGCCATTCGCCGAGTAGTATTGCGCGTGGCACGAGCTCCAAAGAAAATGCTTACTTGTAGTGTTTTTCGATGCAAAAAAAGGGCAGAGACATCAAGTCTGCAGAAGGATGGTACTTCTTACCATTTGTAAGTATTATTTTACCTAAATATTACCAAATAACGTGCAAAATTATCAAAAGTCCGAAAAATATTTCCAATAAGTAAGTGTTGCCATGTAACCGTATAAGTTCTTACTTGGATAATTTTAAAGGTGTGTACTAACCCCTGAGATTAATATTAATAATTTATAATTTTAATAATACGACATTCATTCAGCTAAGTATATAACAATACATCACATTGTTTTGATCGCTTTTTACATTAAAACCCTATTTAATATTTTTATAATCGAAGAAACTGTCAAAATGTCCAAGCATCAAATAGTCAAATCGTTATTTTAGCTTTACAATAATATAGGTAGTTCTATTTTACTATTTTTTTACTATACAAATTACCGATTTTTTACATTCTAGTACCTTCTAAAATTAACCGTCATAACTACCAAGCATCTATCTGTCTATACTGTCCGTAATAAATATTTAAATCTAGGAAATTATAAAATTCTATACAATAACTTACTTAAAAATAAATAATAATCAGTTAACTTTAATTTAAATATCTAAGTATTCTACTGTATTAATTTTAAGTTATTGTTGTTGGTCACACCGGGTGAAATTAGTGATGGGGTGGCACAAACATAGAATTGATATCGATATTTCGGTACTTTGACGTATATTAATACTAACTGTACACTTTTACAGATTTCCAACAGAACCGGGTATTCGGGCTGCGTGGGTCGAAGCTTGTGGAAATCATAACATGTGGGAACCTCAACGTCTTAGTACAGTTTGTTCCGACCATTTTGAATCTTCATGTATTATTTCAAAAGAACAGTCTAAGAATAAAAGAAAATTTAATCCGAATGCAGTGCCAACATTAAAATTATTTAGCAATAAACTAAAAAAAGGTTTATTTAGCAATAAACTATTATACCATGTGCAATTACATTTTTATTTTACCCTTACCTTTTAATGTCAAATTTATAACATCGATGGATGACACTCGCATAATTTTTAACCGACTTAGCAAAAAAGGAGCTTATCAATTCGACCTGTATAGGTACTCGTAATGTTGTATAGTGTGAGTTTCATCAAATCAGTTTAGCAGAAGAAATAAAAGTACTCATTAGCCCATACATGTCCCAATAGAGGGGCACGAGCCATCCTACGACAAAAGTAATTTCAAAAAATTAAACCGACTTCAAACTTAACAGAAAGGGAAGAAATAACGATGTCATGTTGTAATGTACGAAAACAATTTTGTTTTGAGGTCGATGCCAGATAAAACTGAAAAGCGAAATAAGAGCTGGCTTCGACCTCAAAACTAAATGGTTTGTACAAGACATTGTTATTTCTTCCTTTCAATTAAGTTTAGAGTCGGTTAATTTTTTTTAAATAACTTTTTGTAATGTAAAAATAGATAAAACTACTGATTATAAAATAAAACATTAAAAAAAACCTAGTTCATAATTTAATTTAATTTATTTATCATACATAACTTTGCTGAGGAGGCACTTTGAACTGGTTTGCAATTATTAGTTCCTTGTCGTCGAGTGATAGTCGGCTGGGTTGTCTCTATATAGTATTCCTTGTGTGTTTTTTGTTATTATTATTTTTCCTTTCTGTAGAATGTTATTACTTTTCCATTGTGTATTTCCGTAAGGTGTATGTTATGTATAGTATATATATTATATGTATTTATTTGTGTTAGGTATATTGTATGTGTGTAATAATAATAATAATTTTCTTTATTTGCATAAAACATGGTAGGTATTAAAGATCTTAAAAATAACTTAAAGTACTGTGACATGTTTTGCCAACCTTTAAAACCTTTAATGTAGTTTATGTAAGTATATTTATGTATGTATTTTTGCACCCACACTTATATGGTGTAATTTCATCTTCTCCATACCCACAGGTTGCCGATAAGATATTGCTTCTTAGCAATGGGGCCGCCTTTTGTACCCTAACTTTATTACTGTTCATAATGTAACTTTTACTCTGTCTCATGTTCTGTAGGTAATGTTGGTGTGCAATAAAGTATATTTGTATTTGTATCATTACAGGAATTCCCAATTCAATCATGTAATTCTCAAAATAGTTTACATTCTAAAAACAACAATTTATCAATGTAAAACAGTATAGATAATAGATTGATTAGCCAAGGATTATCTTTGATTATTCAAATTCATCGATAGTATGAATATCGATAGTGTCATGCACTGTTCCACTTAAATAAAACCAGAATAACTTGGCCTTTGTTTTGATACAGCTTACTATAAAACAAGAGTCTATTTATACTGGACTGTTGTTTACGTATTTTATAGACGGTTATGTGTGCGATTGTTATTGTTTGCGTACAGTGTAAGCTAGTGTTCGTAAATTTTGACTATTGCAAGAGTGAGCGTGTGTAGCGACGTGATCAAAGAAATGCGCTTGTAGACAACAATTATTTAGTGTGTGTTACCTCGTCCCCCGCATCTATTGGCAGACTTTTTTGCTTAGGCGCGAGCCGCTATATCCACTCCTGTCTGGTTAAATACTCAAAGGCTGCGAGTAGATGTCAAAAAATTGAAATTGGATGGAATCACCGTTTTTTGAGATCCACTCACAGCACAATCAATTTTAAAAGAGGTCTATGAGAAAAAAAATTTGGGAACCGCTGTACTAAACGATCTGCAACAGATTTATATTTGTTAAAAACGGACCCGCAATGAAACTAATCGGTGACCCCTGCTATAAAGGTTCGTAGTTTACCACGGAACCCTAAAAAATGTATCTCACCGATACAGTCCTGGTTGTCGGTGAACCTGATCTCTGGCACGTGCAGCCCCTCGCGGCGGTACAGCTGCTGCTCGTGCTTGAGGATGCGCTCGTTGAAGAACTGCTGCAGCTTCTCGTTGCAGTAGTTGATGCAGAACTGCTCGAAGCTGTTCATTTGGAAGTACTCTGGGAAAGAGAAATGGTTTTATTTGGTTTTCGTTACATATTACTCTTAAATTTAAAATTTTGTATAACCTTCCCACAAAAAATTAAAATAAACTTAGGCCCATATTACGGAAGGAGACTCGAGTCTTGATCTGTACTTAAGTATTCATATTTCATATTTCAAGTTCATCATTTGAAACCTTGTACAAGGTACAGCAGCAGGGTATTTATTGTCTCTTTTTCTCACTATCAAATTGATAAAAACGACTGCTACCTAAGTATAGATCAGAGTCCGAGTCGCGTTCTGTAATACGGATCTTAGACAATGTTTAACAAAATGGTTGTTATACATAGATTTATTTGCATTTCCCAAAAGGGATAAATTAAATATCATACTAAAAGTCCTCCGCCGCATCTGTCTGTCTGTCTGAACGCGATAAACTCCAAAACTAACAGATTTTCATACATTTTTCACCAAGGAGTGATTCAAGAGGAAGGTTGATGTGTATAATTAATTCCAAAAATTCCCTCGGGAACGAGGTCAAACTCACCAAAGCCAGCGATGTCAAGCACTCCGATGTAGTAAGCGGATGCTTGGAAGGGTATGCTGGCGTTGATGCGATGTACTATGTAGTCGAACAGCCGGCTGTACACTGCTTTGGCAAGGGCGTCGCGGGCACTGCAAGCTTCGTATGTCTTTAGGGGTACCCTGGAACAACAAAACATCACTGTCATAATAACAGTCGCAAATTAATAAACGAATAAGCGAGCTAATCTTTTCAAGAGGTAAAAAGCAAATCGGGTGGTGGCTGGACTACCTGCTAGTGATTAACTTTATCACTTGTTCTTGTTTTGGTATTCATACAATTCGTAATGAAGAAATTAAGGAATCATTGCCAGATGAACTTAGTACTGACAAAGAAATACTATGAAATAACAGAAATAAGTTTTAATAACTTTTTGGAAAGCGGCTGTAACGTTTTCAATAAAATTTATATGTTAGTTAGGATCTTTTAGGTTGAAAAAACAAATTTCCTAAAAAAGATGGATGAATGGCTTGACTGCTTACAAAAAGGACTGGAGGTAGTTTGCACAAGATGTCGGGAAAAATGGTGGGTTGCGGGGGAAGTCTTTGCCCAACAGATGGACATTAACGACAAAATAAAAAGATTGTATGTATGTATTTATTCTTTACTAGCATCCCGCTCAGGACTTCCTTCCCATGGGAATTCGGGAAAATTATGTAGCCTATGTTACTCAGGGATAATGTAGCATCCTAATGGTGAAAGAATTTTTGAAATCGGTCCAGTAGTTTTTAAGTTTATTCGTTACATACAAAAATACAAATCTTTCCTCTTTATAATATTAGTTTAGATTGTACACACAGCAGCACATCAGGCTATACATGTTCATCTTGACGTCGCCCTTATCTCACTCGCAATAGCGCTGGCTTTCGTAGTGCAATTGGGTAACTTGACGTGCTGCTGTCTGTACAATGATAATACAGAGGCTAACAAGTTTACAGTAATAGAAAGTTTACAAAGGCCGACTTATCCCACGAGGGGATTTCTTCCAGTCAACCTAGTAAGAGTACTAAAGAGAACAAAGAACTACTCGGCGTATTGATAAATTAATTTTCTTGTACACAAAAAAAAAAAAATTATTCTTCTTCTTATCGTGTAGGTATAGTCAAGTGTGTGGCGAACTTGGCTAATCCTGGTGTCAGAGTTTTCAAACCGCACAATGGCCTCTGACTTGGTTTTAACGACTGCAGTCAATCGACAACAGCCGGGACCGACAGCTTAACGTGCCCTCCGAAGCACGGAAACGCTCGTGGTAAATTGCCACTTTGGTCACCCATCAGGTTCCCTGCCTCTGCGTACGTTGCTTAACCTCACTGATCAGCTGAGATCAGCGAGAGCCACTGGGCTACGAGCGCTTCTCTTATTTATATTTATTGTACACAAATTTAATAATGTAAGTAATTTACGTATAGAGAAAAAACAACTCTAATTATTAAAAAACATATAATACAAGTCATAAGCTCAGCTAACTTACATGATAGCAGTGCCTTTCATGCCGCCCCTTGAGCTCTGCATCAGCCGCGACACTAGCGCCATCCTCAACTCCCCACAGTCAACGCCCAGTAGCTCAGCTGCAGTAGCCAATGAGGGCTCAGAGTCAGGCGTTACCCTACACCCGCCCTTAGCCCCGCCATCGTCCTCGAATTGAATATTGCCGAGGTGTAAGACTGCGGCTACGATTGAGTAGGCCGATTTCTTCTCGGCATCGCTTAGGCCTACGCGGGTTAGGGCCTGGTGGAAAGAAAATAGATAGTAATAATAATCTTTATTTCACATTAATAATACCATAACAACGTAGACGTCCTGTATCCCGTGATAGTTTTAACTGTGTTACAGGATACAGAGTGTCTTCCCATGTATGCTTTGGTTACATTTCGTTAGTGCTTACTAGAACAGTTCACAAATCCGATTACTATTAATGTACTTAACTATAAAAAAACAATGTAATATTTAATTTAAAGGAATAGTACACTATATACTGGATTGAGTTGTGTGTGCGTGTTTGTGTGTGTGTGTGTGTGCCCGTGTGTGTTTGTGTGCGTGTGTGTTTGTGTGCGTGCGTGCGTGTGTGTGTGTGTGTGTGTGTGTGTGTGTGTGTGTGTGTGTGTGTGTGTGTGTGTGGTGTTCAAGTGAATGTCTGTACGTATATATGATAATGTGTTTAAAAGTGAAGGATAATGAATGAGAGATATGCATTATAAATAATGGTTTTACTGTTAGCGTATTGTATGTAGAAATTTTTCAGTGTCATCGTAACTTAATGATTTTAATAAAGAAATTAGCTTTGGTTTAAGTTCGTAATTATTTAACTCCCAGATTGAGTGCCTACTATTAATTTTGTTATAAAGATGAGACGATAAAAACTCGTATTGAAACCTTTATACAACTAAAAAAACATAATCTAAGGTCTGTATTACAGAATGCGATTCAGACTCTGATCTATACTTAAGTAGCAGTCGTTTTTGTCATTTTGATAGTGAGAGAAAGAGACAATTAATACTTAAAATTAGTTAAAATATAGATCAAGATTTGTGTATCTTTTAAATAAAATGTTGGCGAAATTAATTGTTAACATACTACACGTAGGGCTCACTCACTCTCGTAGGGCTCGTAAAGCTATGTCACATTGGGTAAATTAAATAAAAACGAAACAAATAAGACTTCACCATAACAGATTTTAACAAAAGAACCGGTAGATAGATTCCCTGAATGATTTAAGTAGGATAAATTGTATGATAAATTGTCACTTAGGTCACCCATCAGGTTCCCTGCATCTGTGTAGGTTGCTTTACCCCACTGACCAGTTGAGATCAGCGAGTGCCACTGGGCTACGCGCATTAGTGTTTTGTTTACCTGGTGAAGTCTCCCAAAGTCCTCAACATCATCTAGTATGGGGTCCCGCAAGCCGCCTTTGGCTTGTTGCTGCTTGCTCTTCTGTCCGGCGCTGATCTTCTTCTCAGAAGCTGCTGTTGTGAAGTATTGCGTGCACCCATTCTTCAAATACTGCCAATCGAATTGGAAAGTTTGAGAGATATTTCTTTCTTGGCTTGCTCACTCCTCCAAAATAAGTCGTGTGGTGATCGGTTCAGAATAACATAACCCCATCTATTTCCATGGGTGTCGTAAGAGGTCACCAAAACAACAAAAATGCGACCTGACTCCTATCACAATAGAAATATATATTTTTTTAATTCGAGGCTCTGTAGGCTCTGTAAAGGGCCGTCTAGTTCGCGATCTACCAAAGTCCGACGCTTAACAGCTTACTGTGTTCTGTCGGTGCGAGGGAGCACCAGTGCCTTATTTAGATTTTCTGGGTTAATTCGCTCCATCGTCGACCATATCTATGACCTTGGTTAAAAGATTGAGGTCAAGATTGAACCCATCTCATAATCAAAAATAGATTCTCGTGTGAAGAATGAAAATGTGTACCTATTGATTCTATAATTTTCTTAAAGCTATTTTTATTTTAACAACTTCATCTCAAATGCAGCCAGTCCTTAGTCCTTAAAACTATTTTAAAAGTCGTATACATATCAATTGACGCAAGTTTACTTCGTGAGATTAATGTTGCCAACTTACTTGATAATCATCAGGCTTAGTAATCTTCAATGCAGACCTCAAATCCTGGGGAGCTCCAGCACAAAGAAGGTAAAACACGTGGTAGTTCCTTTCTTCTGCGCTCTGAGTGCATATTCTAGACTTTTCTAGAAGGTAGTGCGATATATGCCCGCCCACCACTTGATATTTGTTACTGAAGTGGACTTCCATGAATTTTCCAAAACGAGAACTGTTGTTGTTTCGAGTTGTCTTCGCGTTACCGAATGCTTCTAATATAGGGTTTGCTGGAAACAAATAAATATAGAATTAAAAATAGAGGTGAAACAGAAACAACTCAACTGTTGATCAGCTAGTGATTATTAAGCTGAAAAATGATGCATATCATTTTGATGCATAGCGCATACTCGCACACCCAAACACTCAAACATAAATTGTTCACCACACTTACCATCTAGAATCTTCTGTTCAACGGGCCCTGCACCTTTGGCCCACAAGTCACAGAGGTACTTAAGGATGTACTTAGTAGACTCAGTCTTGCCTGCACCAGACTCCCCCGAAACTATGATTGACTGTGACTGCTTTAATGACTTCATATCACGAAACGCTTTGTCGGCTGAAAATCATGATTTTTCGAATTAATCTACGTAGCTCTACTGTTACTCAAAGCAGCAGTAAAAAGACAGGAAAAGGTTTATATAGCGTAATAGATACGTTAAAAACCATACAAAGACGCTTCTCATGTATGGTGATTTTATGATTAATAAAAAAAATGTGCTAAAGTCCATAAATAAATATTTTATTTATTTATTTTAAGCTAAATTAACGGCATCACCACGCGATGAGAAAATAAATGCTTCAGCCGGTAATGCTTTTTGATATTTTCTTATTTGTTTGTTCTGAAAATGTTTTGAACACATTGGCAATAAATTATTGGCTTAATGTGATTTAATAATTAAATCCGTCGTTGTAAAATAGTGATGTGTGATGTTATTAATTGTCCAATAAATAAAATGATTTTATATTTGTAATGTTTACATCAGACCATCAGGCAATTTGTACACCTCTTCACAGAGCAGTTAAAGAACATTTTATTTAGTCACCAATGTTGACTCACCTATGGCAAATACATGAGGTGGTAGCTCTCCAAGTGACTTCCCTTGGTATTTCTTAATGGTGTTACTGGAGTACATATCTGGAATGTCTTCGTAAGGGTTCACAGCCAGCAGGATGTTCGCTACGTATGTCTAGAAAATTATAATAAACTTTCATGCAAAGACAAGGACAGGTTGGCAGTATTAGGTAATAGTTAGGTATACCTGTTCCTGATTATTTAGTTACTAGAGAAGGCCCGGGACTTCGTTCCCATGAGAATTTCCTAAAATCCTTCCTTGTTCTTTGTCGTCATCAGCCCATAACGTGCCCACTAAGGAGTACGGGGCTCCCTTTGAAGCATTGAAGGGGGTTTAGGGCATAGTCCACCACGCTGGCCCAATGCGAGTTGGTGGAGCGCGTGCCTTTCGAAAACATTATTTTCTCAGACATGCGGGTTTTATCATGATGTTTTCCTTATTCCTTGCCTACTTCATAAAAATAACCTTTGTGCCAAACAGCGTTCTAGGTCCAAGGGATCGGGCTGGGCGTTGACGAATCAGTAAGTAAAGATTTTATATGGGGTGACTTTAGTTTGCGAAACTTTAATTAGTTAACGTGACTCTCCCCATGAAATTAAACAACTTCCCCAAGTAACTTATACAGGGCTTTTATTTCTCTTTCAACCTATCGGGTAGTTAATCAATCCATGAAACTGAACAACTTCCCCAATGAAAATAGGTCAAAATACGAAAAAAAATTTTGTTCTCCCATACAAAATGCGCTAATGCTGATAAAGTTTGTATGGGAACTCAAAAGTTTTTTTTCATATTTTGGCCTATGTTCCTTGGGAAAGTTGTTCAGTTTCATGGACTGATTAACCACCCGAGAGGTTGAAAGAGAGATACCTAATGCCCTGTATACAATTTAAAAAAAAAAGATTTCTTGTAACCAAGGCAACCAACTGATCTAGAGATCGCTCAAGTTGTATGGAGGCCAAATATTTTTTCATATTTCGAACTACTGTGTTGTTTGGGGAAAGAGGTGATTCACATCCTTCATTTTCACTAGTTTAAAGTCACCCAATATATTCTTCTTCTTATCATGTAGATATAGTCAAGTGTGTGGCGAACTTAGCTAACCCTGGTGTCAGAGTTTTCAAACCCAATATATTAAGATTTACTGTAAAATAAATTACTCCCACCAAATTCATTTCATCAAACGTTAAAGGTAAATAAAACGCATTGACTAAATTATATAATTTTGTCAATGCGTAAAGAATATAAAAATAATATTTGTTTTAATATTCTTTACGCATTGACAAAAATATACAGGGCTTTAGGTAAATCACTTTCCACCTCTTGGGTGGTAAATCAGTCCATGAAACTGAACAACTTTCCCAAGAAACAAAGGTCGAAGTATGAAAAAAAAAATTGACTTGCCATACAAAATGCGCTATCAGCTGACGCAGTTTGTATGGAAACTAAAAAAAAATTTCGTATTCCGACCTTTGTTCCTTGGGAACGTTGTTCAGTTTCATGGACTGATTTAACACCCGTGAGGTTGAAAGTGATTTACCCTAAAGCCCTGTATAATTTTGTCAATGCGTAAAAAATATTACAAGTAAAAGAGATTTTATTTCTATGGATCAAACCAATTTACTTCGATAGATGGCCGTCGTCAAGACGTTTCACATATAATCTTGTAATTATTAGAGAACTACGGAAAAAGACCATTCAGTTTTCTCGAGACCCGCGAGATTTCTCGACATCCTGTACTCAGTTGGAAAAGAAATTTAAATTAGGTATAGATCGAGAAAGTAAATCTTTCGTGAAACCGTATTAAGAATTTAAAAGCAATCCGAAGAATGTTCTCATCAACTGTTCTGGTAAATTAATATGTTTGTAATGTTTTTTTTTTGCGAATTCGGTACTCTTATGGAATGTTTCTGAGTTTCTCGAGAAATTCACCAGAATGTTTTAAAGCCAGTTTAAATATTTCATATTTAATTCAAACAACAGCTGATTATGCATATCTTTATCTACACTTGAAGGCTTTACCAGGTCCATTCTAGGCTAAACAGAAAAAAAAACTGTCTCACTATGGTTTTCTTTGCAATATTGGTTCCATGAATATACAAAAACACAAAGAAAAGTTATCAATCTGTCTTTGAAACAAATGTTTGCATTCGATACTGACTGGAAACTGAACCCAGGACAACCAGATTAATTGAAATAAGCACTTTGAAAATCAAAGTGATCGTCAAAAAAGGTCTGAATACATCAATACACAAAAATATTCTAAAAATATTAGTTTCAGCAACAGTAACCCATTGGTAAAACATTATTTTCAAGGTTAAAACACCAATAAACTACACATTGTAGTAGTGAATGTAAAGTGACTCATACATAAACAAACTAGCGACTTTCCACATTCAGCGGTACAGCCGCTTTGTACTGTCACATTGTTTAAAAGGCTGTAAGTTTCTCAGCGGCTGGAGGTTACAAAAGTGAGTTTACTTACGTAAATCTTGTTCTTCTTGTATCTTTGTAGAATGTTATTGAGTAGTGTTGCTTCGTTGAGGAACATTAGCTCGCCTGAAACAAATGCAAAATTTTTATAACATTATTGTGATTTATAACAAAAAACTAGTTTTCCGCCCGCGACGGCGCCCGCGTGGATTACAGATTATATCATGCCCAGCTGTGGAATAAAATGTAGCCTATGTCTTTTCCCAAGGTCTAATCTATCTCTGTACCAAATTTCATCAAAATCAGTTCAGTACTTTAGCCGTAAAAGCGTAATAGACAGACAAACATTTCGCATTTATAGTATTAGTAGGGATGAAACTGGACAACTTTGTTTTGAAGATCACGGATCCAGAAACGAAAATTCCGTGTAAATCTTTAGGTATCTACTTATAATATTTTGGTTTCGTAATAAAATAACAAACAATAGGACAAAGACCGCAAAAGCAATATTCTAAATAGGGTAATATCGCCTGTCCTTTACAAGCAAGCAGTTTTGTCAGGGGATATTAGGGTTTGTAGGTCAGCGCTCAAGACAATGATACCTTAAACCTATATCAGCTATGACTATAGGGGGTTATTGTACCCTACTTAGGTACGGCTTCGTTGTTATGGTGGATTAGGGAGGTTTTCCATGTTTTGAACTGATTTTCATTTTAGTTGTTGCAGATTTTTTCCCCTAGACTTGATATACAACAACAGCGCCGGTATGCCCGTGTAATCAATAAAATAGGTAAAGTTTCATGCGGTTCATGATGAGTGACACTGTAACATATCTTCATTCATGCTTTCAAAGGCATATGCTGGCGGTCCCTACTTATTATCAACCAATACGAGCCAATGCAGAGGATACTTGACGACTTTTGGTGTGGTGTGATATAATAATTCGAAACTATTAATAAGATAATAATTCGAAACTTATAACTCTTCAAGAATATACATTATCTAATCAAGTAAGTACTAGAAAGTAATAGAAAGGTTTTTTTTTACTAAGAATGGGTTCGCTCTTTACCACTATCTAGCCCAAGGGCAAAGATGCGGTCGAGGATGTAGCGAGCTCACCCAGAAGATGCCTATTCACTCCTACTCAGCTTTCAAACAAAACCGCATCGAAATCGGTCCATTCATACAGGAGCTAACGATGCCACAGACACGCAGATAGACAGGCACAACCCTTCGGGGATTAAAAAATAGAGACAAGACTTACAGTTATCATCGACGAGTTTAGCGGGATCGCCAGCGGGAAAGATATCTTCGAAACTGGCGACTCTCCGTGGGTAGCGGTTATCTAGAGGCAGGACGTCTGCTTCCTCTCCCATCAGTTCCTGCAGACGAGCCAGCACGAAGCCGTCGCTGCCATCGCGCACCCATATTAGCTGCTTGTCGATCGTCATTTTTTACTGGAACAAAGATAAGATTGTAAATGAGGAGTAAGGTCGGCATTTTTGTCCCACTTACAAATAGAAAAGGACAATTTAGAAATGATAATTATCAATTTCTTTAATTTTAACTTCAAGGGAAAAATGCTGGTGTTTCTGAAATAAAATGTTGGTTCAATATCAGAACATAATACAATATTTGAACATTCTGTGTTCTCCTTTAATTGATTATTGGAGCATTTATCAACTTCTTTATGTAAGTTCTTTAATGTTGTAAAATGACTCCACTGTTGGAGATCCTAAACTAAATAAATACATTATAAATTGTATTACTATCCCTATAAAATTGCTTTTTCTTCGGACTTCCATGTCTCTTTAGCAATTGTATGAATTGATATAGCATTATATGTCAAGCAAGGTGTTAAGTGGATATAATATTTATTTATAAACTGTGAAACGGGAGTAAGTTCTTGTTTTCAACTGATGTTGGAAGCTCATTAAAAGAAACAATAGAGCTCTAAAAAGTTATGTTTGTAAACTGTGTTAATGCAAATAATTCACGGGTAATTGAAGTTGTATTTATTAGTGAAATAAAATCCACAATCCCACTGCACGGTGGGAACCTAAAAAGGTTTATGGAACTAACCTACTTCACTACTACATTTCGCAATAAATTGATTACATATTTGAATTAAAATGAATAATAAAACTACATAAAACAAGAAATTAATACCTGTATTAATAATATATTGTAATCAAATACTTGCTTAGAAACTAGCTAATGATTTTGTTGTTCATGGAGCAAATTCATACGCTAACAAATACTGAGCAATCAATAATTGCAAAATATTACTATTCATTTCTGAGAAAAACGATCGTAATTCAGCAAACCATTATCTAGTCAATTCCAATTTAAGTCCGCATCGCGTGCGTACTCCCATATGTGCGCAAAAACACGATCGCATTGAATGCAGAACACAGGAAGCGCGCGGAGGCATAAAAACCAGTGCAATAGTCTCATAACATTACATAATAATAAATATAATTACAAATTTAATTACTAAGTATAACTGGGCATACGATTAACTCACTTTCAAGACGACTGACCATATACACTTTCGTACATTGCATAAGGATTGGCTTAAAAGATATTAAAGAGATAACGGCAATGTTAGTTTCGTGCTCATATACCGGAAAAAATGCTAACTGGGTAAATACTTAAATTACAATATCATAATGTAGGTCACAGAGGAAGTAAACTTGATATTTCTGTATTTTGTACGGAAGAAAAAGTAAATGGTGGTTTATTAAAAATCCGATTTTTAAAATCGGATTTTTAAAAAATCGATTTTATTCACTACAAAATTTCCAGTAGGACCTGGAAATTTTGTAGTGAAATATTTTATATCGCATTAAGATCTTCAGCTCAACGACTTTATCTACATTGCAATGAGTTCTAAGAACAATCATCGTCGTCAATGTCTTTATAAACTTCTTCACATTCAGTGTGACTGCGTTTCTTAACGGACAGAAAAAGTATCCATCTTTCTACATGTGAAGTAATCCGTTTCAAACCCGTCTAATCATCACGAAGATCTAAGGATTTTCATTTGAAGACTTCCCGAGTCTTTGATACAATAAGATGGAATCAAAGACCTCGATTGACAGAAATGAGCGAATCACAAGAATAGTTTAAGGGTTCTAACACTTTAAACCTGTCATGCGAAAAGCAATCACAAAATCAACATTATCTAACGCTCAATGAACTACAATGAGTGAAAGGAAAATCAGAAAGCTTTTTGCAAAGTTTTTTGCAACAAACATTGTAATAGATAAATCACTGAGAAAACCGATGGCGGCGGTCACGTACCGGAACAAGCCGTTTACAGTGTGTAATGAGAATTACTGGAACAGTTTAAGCAAATATTTACGTAGGTAAATTGCTTTCGGCCGCCATCGCAACTGTGTTTCGCAACCAGTTGACTACAAAGATTTTTTAGTCCTTCATCGCAACCAGTTGTGATAGAATACCTTTTAATCCTTATACACAACCAGTTACCAATAAAGAAAATCTCAAAAAGATTGGTTGCCATTTCAATTTAAATGTTTTTACTCACGATACTAAAAATCGGCTTTGGGCCGTAAGTTTTGATTCTACACGAAGACTTTCGTCCAGGATTGAGGCAGGGTATGCGCCAGCGTTCGCGGCCCGCCTACTAAACTGTCGGTTCAATGCCGATTTTTAGTAACGTAACTAAAGCCGTTCAAAATTAAAAATTATGTGTAACACTCACGAATCATTTATTAGTAAAATACTTAACTATGTGTTTTACAAGTAAATTATAAGTAATCTGACCTAAGTACTGAGAAAAGAGGACACACCGCTACGGAATTCCAATTTTACAAGGAAAGCATTTAGAAGCAGTAGAGGCTATTAAGGGAAAACGTAAACATACATTAATACAGTACTACTATCATTTTATACCAAATCTAATATACGACAAAAGTCTGCAGGGCAATCGCGCTAAAAAAAGTGGATTGAATCGCAATTGAAACGTAGCTGGGGGGCTACCACCTAAGCGAAACTGATGCTGGGTAAACGAATGGAACGTTGTCGATTGCTTCTTTATAAGGAGACCTTGATTAACGATATGAATCAAACACAGCAATGTACATCATTCATTCATTCAATCAGCATCAGCTTCGCTTATGTGGTAGCCCCCCAGCTACGTTTCAATTGCGATTCAATCCACTTTTTTTAGCGCGATCGCCCTGCTGGTACTATAACGTGATCTAGGCTGTGGTACAGCAATATTTTGAAAAAGGGATCTAGTAAAAATGTAAAATAAATATTAAAAAAGGAGGTCAACAAAACGATACACAATTGGAACTCGAGTGCAAACCGTATGCAGAAGCACAATAGCTTACCACCGCACGAGCATAACGAAGATAAACACGTTATTATACTACTCAGCGATAGAGACGGAAGAAAGTTGATGCCTAAATTACGAAAAATTACAAAAGAAAACAAAACAAAAATAAACAAACACAATAATAAAACTAAACGTGAAATCGACACGTAAATGTTTTAGTACAACCAATGCTATTTAAAAAAAAGCTTTACTAAAAGCCGGCCTCAAGTCAACAGTTTCGATCTTATGCGAGGATCTTCGACAGTAAGGCATTATGGCTTCTACATTAGACCAGTTCAATTTTATTAGGTATGTCATATAGTACCTATTAACAGTAAAGGAAGAAGCACTCGTACGGTACGTTAAAAACTGTTTTTAAACATACATTGCCTTTAGCTATTCAAACAAATGCGGTACATGTTCTAAACTTGCCACCCAGAAGCTTCAAAGCAGACAAGTCTCAATTGCAGAAAAACACCATAATAGCAGAAACGCAGTTATTACGACAGTCTACATCGTCAAGCTAATGGTGAGAAACGTATTCGTATTGAAATGTAATTCCGGCATCACTCTTTGTTCAAACGCGATTGGAACGAAATTACCCAAGGTGATGACCTGTCATGGTACCGCTATTTCCGAATTTTCGTGACCTATTAAAGATCGGGGCTATTGTTTATTCGCTATTTGTCGTGGTCGTCTCTATGAAGGCGTTGAAAATGTGAATATTGTTTAACTTCAGGATTACGAATAGTGGTGAGAATTGTTCTGGTTCTCAGACTGATTATGCAGAAAGGGACAGTGTTTTAATAATATAACTGCAAACAGTTATGTAAAAAAGGAATAATAATGTATAGGCGGCTATTTTCTCGCAAAGAAAAGTCTGGAACTTGAAATACACTGGGCGTCAAAAATAAGTAGTACACTTTTCAAATTGCAATTACTCCTAAACTATAGTAGTTACACTTATGAAATAAAAAGCAGTTTATAGTAAACTTAACGAAGTTTATTAAAGTTATATTTTATTTGGCATGAATAAAGTTTCAAACTTAAAATTAAGATAAATACTAAAAAGTATCAATTTTTAACGATATGTCAACCACTTAATTTTCACGTTTTGGAACTTTTTCACAATTTAATAACTTGTGTTGCCGCCTCGGGCTCTAATTACAGCTTGGATCCGGTTTGGCATGCTGAACACTAAGTTTCGGAGGCGGTGTTGGGGAATATTTTCCCATTCTTCTATCAGCGCATGTTTTAGAGCCCTGAGTGTGGCAGGAGGTGGACTGCGCTTTCTGACTAGCCTCCCAAGCTCATCCCAGGCGTGTTCAATCGGGTTGAGATCTGGGCTTCTCGATGGCCAAGCCATCAAGTTGATGCCAACCTCCTGAATGTACTCTTGTACGTGGTGAGCAGTGTGTGGCCGGGCGTTATCATGCATTAGGATGGCTCCATCACCCATATTTATTAAATATGGCCCTGCATACTCGTTGAGGATCTCCGAGGCATATCTTTCACCAGTCAAAGTCCCATTTTCTATTACCACAAGCTCTGTGCGACTCTCTGAAGAGATACCAGCCCATACGTGTACAGAGCCCCCGCCATATTGGACTCTTTCCGAGATACAAGCTTGAATGTATCGCTCACCGGGTCGTCTGTAGACTCTCCGCCGTCCATCTGAAGTGTATAAAGAGAATCGAGACTCATCTGTGAATAAAACTCTAGCCCATTCTTCTTCGCCCCATTGTACGTGTTGACGGGCGTAGCGTAGTCTTGCTACGCGATGCTCTGTCTCAAGTTTGGGGCCATTTGCTGGTCTTAGAGGCTTCAGGTTAGCTTCAGCAAGTCTTCTTCTCACTGTACTCTCACTGATGTAGTCTGTTCGGGTCCGAAGAAGCTGTTGCTGAACCTCAACTGCATTAAGGTGTCGATTTCTTAACACAGTGGAAACAATAAAGCGATCTTCTCGGGTACTTGTGCACCTGGGTCTGCCATTACCTCGTCTCCTTAGATGGTTTCCAGTCTCTTCGTACCTTTGCTTTACTCGCTGAACCGTTCTTAAAGTTACACCCACCCTCCTTGCAGTACGACGCATACTGATGCCCACTTCGAGAAAAGCTAAGATTCTTGCACATTCTTCTGGTGAAAGAGGCATGATTAGTCAAATTTACTCTCTGAAGATACCTATGCTTTTCAATTACAATTGCTTTATCAGCAGCGAATGTGTCAAACACAAAAATCCTAAGTAAGACAACACCTTTCAACAGTTTAAAAAAAGTGTTTTTATTTATTCGTTTTTTTTAAAGTCAAGCATTATAAGTTCTTATAATGCATGAAGTTTTTATTGAATAAGATTAAATTTTCTTTTTAACCTTTTTTGTTTCAAAGGTCTAAGTTTTATAGTTTGGGAGAAATCGCAATTTTAAAACTGTACTACTTATTTTTGACGCCCAGTGTAGTTTACATATTTAAATCCTCGCGCGATTCTTGCACACCCGTGTGTGCAGGATTTGTATCGCACGCGCCGTAAACAATCGCGCGACGTGTACTAACTCAGAACAAGAACATAGGATTAAGTTAAGTAATTCATAATTAAAATAAATAAGTAAACAAGGTGGTCAAGAGCGAACCCTTTATTAATAATAAAAAAAAACAATTTCTAAATAAAAACTATGACAAGCAGTCCAAAGATAAATATGATAATTATCTTATCAGGTCAGACATAGAGAAATTTATCAGTCGGTCTTTTCAAAGTTATCTGATCAGTAATCATTCAGTAATTTAATTTAAAAACTGCAGCATATCATTCATAATTAATGATAAAGAGAACACAAAATGCATAAACTTTTTAAGCGATATGTTCGATTGACAAAAGCAAGGGTCCACTTGGAATCTAGTTCATCTCCTATTGGATAAAGAAGTCGCCTTACGATAATACCGACTGAGTAAGGATCGATGGAAAAAACGCGACGATTTCGTTCGTCTATAGTTCTATAATATACCCAAAAATATGTGGTTACAATTCATAACTGTCAATGGAAAGTAAAAACCAACAGACCACATTATGTTTTTCACACAATGAAATATTTATCAGTATTTACTGGCTAATGATGGTAATTTTGGTTTTTAGTGAAAGTTGAGGTAAAGTCAACGGCACATCGGGTTACCACAAACTGTCGAATTTCCCCAATGGATAGTAAACTCTAATGCTTGGAGATAAATTTGAAAATCGATTGAAGAAAGACAGTTTTGGATAGCATGATGTGCTGTTGTCCCTGTACATTGACTGACAATTTATGGATAACTAGCTTTCCGCCCGCGTGGACTACAGGTTATATCGTGCCCAAATGTGGGATAAAATGTAGCCTATGTCCTTTTCCAGGCTCTAATCTATCTCTGTACCAAATTTCATCAAAATCGGTTCAGTAGTGTAGGCGTAAAAGACGGACAGTCAGAAAGACAAAGTTACTTTCGCATTTATAATATTAGTATGGATATGGATTGTTGTACTAACTACTATGAGTTTCAAAGGAAAACCATCAGGTGTTTTATTGTTATGAATGAAAAAAAACTTTTATTTTACTATAAAATTGATTATTTTAATATAACGAAAGCTATAAACAGATGAAATCTAGCCAAGCATGACCAGACAAACAAAGTAAGTTCTTAAGGCGCGGTCACTTAGTACTATTACTGAAATCAGCGCAAGGGTCAAGAGGTCAGCCTCGATTTCAACAGCCTTATTCTAACGGGGTAAGGTACAAAATGTATCAAGTTATTCGCTATGGTTACTCGACAATAGCTTGAAGAAAGCTTTGTGTCCACGACACGAAAAGGCAGAGTTCACAAGATGATGGGTTGGACTTGTTGGTTTCATTTTTCGGACGATTTAGTTGGCTTGCCATAAATGGACAGGTAGAATGGACAGCTGCTCTGTTCTGTTCAATATAGGGTGCGCACTGCGGAATGCGACTACGAACTTTTTTATATGTTTTGGAATTTTATTTAACAACTAAGCTTTTCGCCCGGGACTTCGTTCCCATGGGAATTATGTGGTCTATGTCAGCTACCCCCATACCAAATTGTATCAAAATCGGTCCAGCCGTTCTCGAGTTATAAGTGTTCGAACAAACCCGACTTCTATACATATTATAAAGAGGAAAGATTTGATTGTTTGTTTGTTTGCATCGAATAGGCTCCGAAACTACTGGACCGATTTGAAAAATTCTTTCATCATTAGAATCCTACATTATCCGGGATGGACATAGGGTACATGATTTTCCCGAATTCCCACGGGAACGAAGTCCCGCGTGGGAAGCTAGTTGTTTAATATATCTATACATATTATAAAGAGGAAAGATTTGATTGTTTGTTTGTTTGTTTGCATCGAATAGGCTCCGAAACTACTGGACCGATTTGAAAAATTCTTTCACCATTAGAAAGCTACATTATCCGGGATGGACATAGGGTACATAATTTTCCCGAATTCCCACGGGAACGAAGCTAGTCTATACATATTATAAAGAGGAAAGATTTGATTGTTTGTTTGTTTGTTTGCATCGAATAGGCTCCGAAACTACTGGACCGATTTGAAAAATTCTTTCACCATTAGAATCCTACATTATCCGGGATGGACATAGGGTACATGATTTTCTCGAATTCCCACGGGAACGAAGTCCCGCGCGGGAAGCTAGTTAAAGATAAAATGATTTACTTACATAATATTCCATTACAAAATACAGCTCTATACAGTAGTATAGGAAGTTTATGTTTTACCAGTTGGTATCACCGTATCCCATATACATTAAACTGGGCTTCTTCTGGGTGAGCTTGCTACATCCTCGACAATATCTTATCCCTTATCAATTTTCAGGATCTTACTAGTTAAAGAAGATTGGCGTTTTGTCTACGCTACTGTATTTAAACTAAGCTGCGAGGAGTGGTTGTAGGTAAAACTGCATCACTTGCATTGCACTCTCTAAAGATTCAAGATTTTTATTTGTAAACAACATAACATGATATTCGAAATGAATAACATCATTAATTAAATAAATAAGTCTAAACCAGTGGTTCCTAACCTTTTTTAATATTGTTACCCCTGTAACCTATGAGGAAAACTGATTTTACCCCCTTTAGATGTTATCAAATCAAACAGTACAAGAAAATATCAAATCAAACAATACAAACTATGTTTTATATTTTATTTTAGAGAAAAACTCTTTTTATTTTTGTGTTCTCTGTTTGGTACCGCTGTGTGGTATAAAAGAGGATTAAATTTTGCACCAATTTCATCGCATTGAACATTCAAGATTCTCGAGTTTGTAGCACTGCCACGTATATGGTTCACAATTTTTTTTTTACGATTCTAATAATTAGGTTCTTCGTTACCCCCGTAAAATAGCTGATTTATCAGGTTAGGAACCCAGGGTCTAAACCTACTATTTCCCTTTCATCAAACGACGCAGCTTACAAGGAAGTAGTTGTTCTCTCTTTCTTTGAACTATCTCATATCGAAGTTTACTGGATATTAACTAATTGACTATCCCACAGTTTTTGCGATGTGTGTGATCACTTCATACAGCAAGGCCGATTAAATAATAAGTGCAATTACGAGTTAATCGTGTCAGTGGTACGTGCGGCCGCCGACATGCAACGCTGGGTGTTCTTGAATGCAGGTCGATTCATATTTCATACTGAAAATTGGCTAGACCTGAGATTTACTTGTATTGAGATTTAATATTGGCTCCGTAAGCTAGACCTCATGACATGAGTCAACATTTTTGGTTGAAATATGATATTTTTTATAGTATCATATTATTATACATATCATATAGCTATAGTGTAATTAAAACAAAAAATCTACATAATTATCGAACCTGCTCACAAAATTTCACGAGAATCGGTTGAAAAATGCGACCCGTAGAGGAGAACAGCCGGACAACGATATACAAAAGAAACGGAGACGCTTTGCTCATTAGGAGGGTATGCAATATGATGATCAATATGAATGAATTGCTTAAAAAAAATGTACTTTAACGTCTGAAGGGCAAACTGACTATGATTTCTACATATTTAGTTTTCCTCTTCCACTTGTTTACAGGATTAAGATGCGAAGAAGTCACTACCACTTATCTACACTAGTCGATCAATTTTATGTAAAACTCATTTTGGATTGTAAATATTTAAAAAATAGATAAGATTATCAAATTAAAACACAATAAAACTTTAGTCATCCTTTCTTACAATATTATAAAAATACTTCTGTTAAAATATTTTCCTAACAGTAATTGGTCACGGCGACCGTGAGAGAACAATCTGAGGACAATCATAATCATAAGGCTATTTTCTACGAACTTGACACTGAAGTGGATTGCATGCACTGTTCTGCAAAATAAATATTCGGATTTCGGACTACCTCTAGAATACCAATTGTTTATCAATTTTGTTACGCGTAATAAAATACCAGACGGACTAATAAATGTAAAACTTGATGCTGTAAATTTTATTTACTAAAGTATTTTTTTTTAATGGTATGGATTAAAAGTAGATTTAGCAAAAATTAAGGATGAGAATCGGGCCATTAAATTGCTAATGAAAAAATGTCGCTTTTTTATAAATACTATATAAATGTGCGATCAGCTGAATGTCTTACTACGCGAGAGCCCGATTTTTTTGTTGTTGAACATATAAACGTATATAGAACCATGAAATATTCAATCCACTGTTTATTTTCAGACAAGTTGATCTATTATTAGATGGTTATTACTTCGCAAATAAAATCAATAAAGAATTTGCCTTTCCTAAACTACGAATTTAAAACTAAGTAAAAGCTTACTGCATGAATCTCGGAAGGCAAAACGATTTCACAGAAAAAAAAACACCTCTTATCCAGGCACTTACACTTTTATATCTTTCTTATCTTTTTTATATGCACTGTTTTAATTTATAATTTACAACTGCATCCGACCGCGGCAGGCTACCGGTACGCTAGCCATCTCTTTCGTAACTGAATGGCGATGCTCTCACTCACTTCTTAGAAACGTTGCTATCTGGCCCTACTTAATAAAACTTACAATTATTGTAAAAACAATTACAATCGGTTTACATTGCTTGGCATTATGGGTTACAACAATTTCAAATACAGAGCATTATTTGACAGAAATTAACTTACTACAACAAAAAAACACAACAAAATACAATAACAAATATTTAGAACACATAATAAATATATGATAAGAGGTATTTCGTATTAGTTGAGAGAGTAATAAATTTGAAATGTATATGTATTAGTAAATGTAATTGTATTTTACAATTGTAAGTTTAATTAAATAGGGACCGATAGCATGATTGTTGTTAGAAAATCACGAAACATAACGTATAATTAGATGACTATTAGAAACAAAAATGCTTTATTTTGTAGACTTCTTGGCTGAACAGTGAAATATTTATGAGTGACTAGTAGAGTTTGTCTAAGGATGTTTTATGTTTAGGAAATAACTATTAAATTTCATTCCTCGGCGAGCGGCCGTACCGTGCAGTTCTATGTATGCTGTGCGCGCTCCGCTGTTCATTGTTCGTACGTTATAAGCTATAGCCAAATATTAGTGTGCAAAATAAAATTGGAATTAAATAACGATGCAGTGTGGAAAATGCGATGAGGTTTTGACGGATCCTGTGAAGTGTGAGGGGTGTGGTGTTTCATATCACTTCACATGTGTTGGTGTTTCGGAGAGAGTATTTCGCAAACAAAGTGCTGAGAAGAAGTCTACTTGGCGCTGTTCCGATTGCCGTCAATCCCCTAACAATATCACAACAGTTTTGGAGGAACTAAGAGCGTTTCATGCCGATTATACATCCACTACAGCTTCCTGTACTGCGGAACTTAAGGTATTGTCTGCTGGGATACAATCCCTGAACACCAAGTGGAAGGAAATGGAGTCCCGTTTTTCGAATCTCGAAGACAGAGTCATAGTCATCGAAACTCAGCAATCTACAATCAAAAAACTGCGGTCTGATCTCAATATTGCTATGGAGACAATACATAACCTACAAAGTGAAAACGTGGAGCGAGAACAGTTTGCAAGAATGAATAATTTGGAAATCTCCGGGATCCCAGTTACCAGTGGAGAAAACCTGAATAATATACTGCATTCCATCACCAACAAAATAGGTATTCATTTGGATGACAATGCAGTGGACTCGATTCACCGAGTGCGTCGCTTTGCTAGCAACCTGAAGGAGGGCGAAGAGTCATCCAGCTCCCGAGCACCTGCCATTATCGTGCGATTTACTCGTCGTATTTTTAAAGACCAGGTACTTGTAGCTGTGCGTGAGAGACGTGGCCTTACGACCACGGACCTTGGGCTGACAGGCCCGGCTTCTAACATATATGTAAGTGACCATCTTACACCATCAAACAAGCTACTCTTGAAGCGAGCACGCCAGCTAAAGGCGGATCAACAATATACGTATTTATGGGTTCGTGACTGCAAAATATTTATGCGAAAAAATAACACTTCGAAGGTTTTACGCATTAACAAAGAATCGGACTTAAGTAAGCTTAAGTGACTGGTGCGTACTTCATTTGTTGGTCTAATTTACTGTTTTCCAAAAATTAAACAATACAAATGCATAGAAAAGATTTCAATATACTTTTGTAATATATTATGCAGAGGCTTTCTTAAAATTAGTCTATCACTTAGTGAAATGAAAACATATCCTATTGCTACCCATGGGCTTATAAATAATTTCTGTAAGGATTATATAGCTAAATTATACTATACTTTATTATCAAACTATTTGCTTATATTTCTGCTTTCATTATTCACAGTGTCATGCTTGCGAGGTTCTCGAAAGATCAATGTTACAATTTCGCCTTTTAACATCTCCATACAAATCATTGCAAATCACGTATTTTTGCTTTTAAAATGACTGTAAACTCATTCAGTTGTTATTATCAGAACGTGGCGGGCTTACGAACTAAGTCACACATGTTTAATTCTGCAGTTTTACACTCCGACTATGATTTTATTTGTCTAACAGAGACCTGGCTAACAGCTGATTTCTATGATCGTGAATATTTCGATAACAGGTATGTAGTATTCCGCAGCGACCGCTCCGCGGAGGCGAGCGGGGCGGTGCGGGGAGGCGGGGTGGTGGTAGCTGTGCGCCGTGAGTACCAGCCCGTGCGCAGAGACTGGCCGTGCCCCCCTCCCGCTTCCTCAGAGTGTGTTTGGGTCTCAGTGCCTTTGATTTGTCGTAAACAACAACAAAATAGAACAAGTATTTACTTGAATATCGCTTCTGTATACATTCCTCATGGGCCGCAGTACAGAACTACACTCGCAAGTTTTTTCGATATCACAAGTCAATTAATTTTAGATCACCCAAATGATATATTTCTTCTAACTGGTGATTTTAACATAACTGAAGCACAATGGATAATTACGGAAATGCCTAACTTGTCACTATTACCGAGTGGTATATTGTCTGTGCAACTACTTGATGAATTCTTAGCTTATACGAGTATTATGCAATATAATCGACATTATAATCAAAATAATCGATTACTCGATCTGATACTTTGTAGTCAAAGTTGTTCGGTTTCAGTGTGCGACAAACCATTACTGCCTGAGGACCGGCATCATAAGTCCTTAGTGATTCAGTTGTCGTTGAATTACTTACCTACTCTTAAACCCGTTATTACCTATACGTATAACTTTCACTCGGCTGATTTTAATGAAATTAATAATGCACTCTCACGTATTGTCTGGACAGATTTCTTTTATAATTTAGACTTTAATACGTGTGTTACAAAATTTTATGAGTACCTGAATGATTTAATATCGAAATTCGTTCCCCGTCGGCCTGTCAGGACCTCAAGTTTGTGCCCAGTATGGTACACGGCTTCTCTTCGTAAAATTTTTAATGAAAAACATAAGTATCATAAGCTTTGGAAACTGTATGGTAACCCTTTAGACCGTGAGAGTTTTAAAATATTAAGAAAAAGGGCTTCAAAAGTTGAATCACAGTGTTACCGTAGTTACATTAAATATTCGGAACTTAAAATTAAAACGCACCCGAGATATTTCTGGTCTTTTATTAAGTCAATTACATCTAACGGTGGTTTGCCACAAAATATGTTTTATAAGGATGTATCTACATCTGATGGGGAGGAGATTTGTAATTTGTTTAATGAACATTTTCATTCTGTTTTTGAGAAACCAGGACTTGAACCATTTAATTTTAACCAATCACAACTATCAGGAAATTCAGTCATTGGTATTAATTCCATCGAAATTAATGAAATTATAGTTTTGAAATACTTAAAAGCAATCAATGTAAATAAGAGTGCCGGGCCAGACGGCATACACCCTTTACTCATTAGGAATTGTGCGTTAACGTTATCTCGCCCTCTAAGTATTATTTTTATTAATTCAATAAAAAATGGATGCGTTCCCAATAGTTGGAAACGGGCCTGGATTACCCCGGTACCTAAGGGTGTCACTAGTCAGGACATTGAAAAGTATAGGCCCATATCAAAACTATGCCATTTTGGTAAAATTCTTGAAAAAATTGTCACTGATCAACTTTCTAACGCTGTGTGCCGCATTATCACCGAGGCGCAACACGGTTTCTTTAAGGGACGTAGCGTTGAAACTAATTTGCTTACGTTTACTGATATTATATTGGAAGCTATGGATAAAAACTATCAAGTGGACGTCGTGTATACCGATTTTGCAAAAGCATTCGATAAAATTTGTCATTATACTCTGCTTTGTAAGCTATGGGAACTCGGTATACACGGCGACCTCTTTCGATGGATCAAATCCTATGTTGAAAACAGAAGTCAGGCTGTTGTTTTGGGAGGTTTTTGCTCAGCTTATAAATACATTAGTTCAGGCGTGCCCCAAGGGTCACATTTGGGACCCTTGCTATTTATTTTATACATAAATGACATAACAAGTATTGCTCCAAACAGTAATATGTTGTTATACGCAGATGACACTAAAATATTTAGAATAGTCCGTAGTTTTGAAGATTGTGAAATTTTACAGCGAGATCTAATCAGTTTTGAACTTTTTTGTAATAACAACAACCTGTTTTTAAATGCTGATAAATGTAACGTTATAAGTTATACAAGGAAAAAAGATTATATAGTTTTTAATTATCTACTATGCAATAAAACTTTAACTCGAGTCACTCAGATAAGAGATTTAGGTGTCATCATGGACTCAAAATTGTCATTTGTACCTCATATTGATTATGTGTTGGGTAAAGCATTTAAGCAACTTGGTTTTATCTTGCGAGTGGGAAAACCGTTCAGAAATCCTCTTACTTATAAAATTTTATATAATAGTTTTGTGCGCAGCCGATTAGAATTTGCTTGTACTGTCTGGCAACCTCATTACAACTTACATGTCTGCAGAATTGAAAGAATACAGAAGAAATTTGTAAAGTCTCTGGAATATAGAACTGGTCATACTTATTCTGATTATTTCACTTCTGCAGACAGACATAAAATAATTCCTCTGGATAAACGTCGTGAGTGTGCTGACGCTGTTTTCTTATACAAAATTTTAAACAATCTCGTAGATGCCCCTGCGCTTCTTCATAACATTTACTTTCGAGTGCCACGTAGGCGAGAACGACAGTGTCGTAAAAAGACATTGTTTTCAATACCAAGTAGTAGAACCTGCTACGCAGGAAATGCTTTTTTGAAACGCGCCTGTAAGCTATATAATGATAAACTTGTAGACATAGATATTTTTAATGTATCACTAAATTCATTTAAGAAAGCCTCAATTAAAAAGTTATGTTTAACTTAAATCAGCAATATTTTTGTATTTTCTTGAAACGCGCATGTAAGCTATATAATGATAAACTTATATATATATATATATATATATATATTTTAATGTATCACTAAATTAATTGAAGAAAGCCTTATTTAAAAAGTTATGTTTAATTTAAATCAGCAATATTATTGTATTTTCTTGAAACGCGCATGTAAACTATATAGTGATATATTTATGGATATATATATATTTTTAATTTATCACTAAATTAATTTAAGAAAGCCTTAATTTAAATTTATGTTTAACTTAAGTCAGCAATATTTTTGTATTTTCTTGAGCAACTGCTTCTATTAACTGTTATTATTAACCGTAATTAACTGTTAACGTACTTAATACTTTATGAGAGCTATAGGTCATTAAGTAAACAGATAAGTGTAAGTGTTAGTATAAGACTGTTTGTTCTACAATAAAAACAAATAAATAAAATAAAAAATAAAAAATAAATAAATTATAAGGCTGACAATCTGGTATATCACCCAAATGTTTTTTTTCGGGATTAGATAGGCAAGGAGTTGATTTTAATCTCACAAAGGAAAATTAGTTAAGAATCGAGTTATAATTATTTTTATACCTGAGTAATACGAAAATACAAATCGGAAAAGAGATTATCATTCGTCACGTCACCGGACTATAATCATGATAAATGAATCTGATTTTAGATAGATAGATAGATTGACACTTTATTCGATTGATATAAAACAGCACAACACAGTAATAGACAAATAACAAACATACAAGTAAACATGAATCAGCAAACAAACAAAAAAACTGAAAAAGAAACAGAAACATAATTTCATAACCTATTTTGCACCGTGTTATCTGTATTATGCCAATCAAATCATTATTTGTGCAAAATGTTAGCTCAATCGAAGCCCAGAAAATGATTCGGGACGGGTGACACTAAATAAAAGCTTCTAATAATATAATCCCGTCCTGTTACATGTCATGTCAAAGGGAGTGAGTGGTTTGGCTTTGTTGTGGCGGCGGCGCGGCGCGTGAGTCAGTTTCCGCTAAATTGCCATTAGCGCACCATTAACCCGCCTCGGAGCTCCGGGGTCAGCTTACTAACCTGCACCCAGCTTTATTTGTTCGACCCTGAACTTGTAATGGGCTCTTAGTTTCATTTCAGAAAAGGTATTCTAACTAGCTTTCCATTCTCGACCGTTTGACGGCATGTTATTTGGCGCTGATTTCGTTGTCATCTCGTAACAAAAAAAAACTATGACCAAACCAAACTGACAAACAAACCAAAAGAAAAATATTTAGGTGTGATTTGAGAGATGATATGGCTAGGGTTAATCCAGGGTTGTCAAAAGGTTGTAAACTTTGATCAATCAAATGCCATGCCAACCACACTGTTAAACGATTAAGCGAATAAGCGTACAGACAGTAGGGTCAAAAAAACAAATGTGTATGTATGTATTTAAATCCTTTAATGTATGTTTGTGTGTATTTAATCTAGTTTTGGCTTATTTTAAGTAACACCTGAATGTTCTATGAAATAAAGATATTTTGATTTGATTTGTTAATAACTCTAAAATTTAAAAAAATGTGTCACCCCCGATATTCATCGTTTATATTATAACTTTAAACGGCTGAACCAATTTTCATCAAATAAAGCTAAGAACCATCTTGATTACGTCAGCTTTCAGACAAAAAACCGCATCGATATCGGTCCATTTGTTTAGGAGCTACGATGCCACAGACAGACACATGGATAAGCACATCAAACTTATAATACCACTCTTTTTCGTCGGGGTTAAAAACAGACGTTTCTTGGCTTATCGTTTTTCAGTTTTTGGATAAAAATATTATATTTTTATTAAAGTCTGATTTTCAATGCCATCGCAGTGCGACAACGGCAATTGCAAAAAATCCGCGTCTAATAGAGGTCGCTGCATTAAATCGTATTTTTTATTCATTTCATAACCAGCTTTTTAATAACAAGGTTTTTTAAAACTCTAAATGACTGAGTAGGTAATAATTACAAGGCTATTTGTATAATATTGTGTCAAACGTGGCATCTACTAGTGGTTCTAGAACCACTTATGCTCTGCCACCCGGTTATAGGCGAGAGCGTATGTATGTATTTATTTATATATATAATAGATTTAAAGATATTGAGAGCCGCTTTGTTTATGTTTATAGGTGAAGTTTAGGTGGTGTGCTGTGGTACCAACGCAGGCTCGATTCCTGGCAGGGACAAGCAATGTAAGGTTCGAGGGAGAAGAAACTAAATACAATTGAAAAATTAACAAGTTCGCATCGATATTAATTTGATTCCTATTTTAATCGTCTTCGTTTTATTCAACACTGGGAAACAGCGTTGTAAAAACAATCTGAATAGGTACCTACGTCGTGTATTAGACAACGTATTTTGTATTCAAGTAAAAAAAAAACAGCAGTATTTCTATCTTTCGAACTCACTTAATGAAATTCAGTTAACATTTTAAAAAAAGTATTGAACTAAGATAGTCTACTGGAGTCCATATTAGTTACGCGATTATTTTAGACTTAAGTTTCTTGTTTTTTTTTTGTGTTATTATTAGTATCCACAAACTTTGTCTAGATCCAATTTTCTTGTTAACTCTTGCTTTTTACTGTAATTTCCTGATGACTCTCCATAGTAGTTTACAATTTTTAAATAACTATAATAAACATAATATGTGTATCTATACTAATATTATAAAGAGGAAAGATTTGTATTTTTGTATGTAACGAATAGGCTCTGAAACTACTGGACCGATTTCAAAAATTCTTTCACCGTTAGGATGCTACATTATCCCTGAGTAACATAGGCTACATAATTTTCCCGAATTCCCGGAACGAAGTCCCGAGCGGGATGCTAGTATTATATGTATATTGTTTTTAGTTAAAACAATTAATTTACTTCACATAATGATACATGAGGTGAGTCAGTGTCACAGCAGACTTGAGAATGACCTTCAGCCGATATAGAGATTAAATGCGATTGTATTGTTATACCAGCATTGTTGTATGGATCAGTGATAGCAAGCTAGATATGTACGTGGTTTCTAATTTCAAATTAATTATTTTATAGATTCATATTTTTTAACGGGCTTTTCGATAAGCCAATTCAAATCACCAGAGCCCAATTTAGCATCCTTACGAGCATGTACAGAGTTAACAGCACATCATGCTATACAAAACTGTCAAATTTCTTCAATCGATTTTCAACGTTATCTCTAAGCAATAAAGTTTACTATCCATTGGGGAAATTTGACAGTTTGTGGTGACCTGATGTGCCGTTGACTGTACATAAATGTATGTATGTATTGTACATATGTATACTATAGAGCATTTCAATCCTTATTCCATGGATTTTTTATTGTTCTTATTCTGTACGCGTAAGTGGGAAAATTGCTTTTAACTGTCCAACATTAGCTGCTAAAGTTAGAGCTTCGTTCGTTGATCAACTGCACCGGAAGTGTTACAGTCTATAGAAGGATATGATTTCTGTACCTCTTCTTCAACTTGTGATGGCTTAGGCTAAGTTATTGACGACACTGGCTCCACAGAATATTTAATAGAACTAGCACTGCAATTTTCAATTTTATCATCAAAAGTCGCCGTTAAGAGAACAACAACAAAAAGGACTAAAGGTAGATTATCAAGCCTTAGATTTTCATTAAAACATAATTAAAAATACAACATGAAAGGCAATGAAAAGGTAGATGGATAAAACGTTTCTTCATTGACCAGCTAAAACATCTTTGTCATTAACAACTTTAAATAACACACAGCGACAAATACAGTAAAACGTCAAGGAGAAACTGTAATACTGAATTTTACCTATTTAACATGATGCGAAGACCACAAAATAAATAGAACTTCAAATCAAACAAACACTTTGAATCGATAAGTAATAGAACAAACGATAGCAGGCGACGAACTCCGCAAAACTACAAATAGCCTTCGCTTTACCTATCTTATCTGCATGAATATGACGTTCATATTATTATACTATGTGAAAAGTCTTGAACTATGCTAGTTCAGTTTCCAACAAAATTGCGGTGCTCAAACATTTCAAATTATGAGAAAATAGTAGTATTCAGAAGTAAGTTACTATGATAGGGAAACAGAAGATAAAGATATAGCTAGCAAAAGAAAATATATTATTCAAAATATTATACATATACAATCACGCATATACACACTTAGATAATAATACATAATATAATAAAATAAAACTTCGCCTGTGAACACCGTGTGCTTAGGTAAAATTATAATTGAACAAGCAATTGAATTTAAATCCTTACTGAACTGAAGAAATTGTCCCATTATAGTATAGATAAACAAAAGGATGACGAAACGAATATCAGGAAGAGAAAGGTTGAAAAAATGCGAATGAGCTGTGAGAAAAATATATTTTGAAGTTTACAGGAAATAAGATCATCTAGTCATAACATTAAAATAAAAAAAATAGTACAATATTGTTGCAGTTTGAAAATATCTATCGCATATTGTTAAAACGTGGGACAAAAACTAATGACAGTATGCCGTCACAGAATAATTTGCTAATTGTAACAATTTGCTGAACTAGTGTGCGAAATTGCGACATTTCATGGAGAAACGTGAATCGGTGGATAAAGCAGCGATTAAATCGGTGATTAGAATAGATAAAGAAAGATAGAGAATTATAATTATTGTAAATAGCTAAGACAATAGATACCAAAAACTATTTGTTTTAATTCGATAACAAACTATGTAGTCAAGGTTGCGGGAAATATGGGTTTAAACATAAAGAGACGAGTCGTTGTAGAAAACTTAATAGAGGCTGTAAAAATGTAGTGGATAACTTATATATAGTCCAGAAAAAGACTTAAATCTGTATGATTGCCAAAATAAGCAAAACCTAAAAACATCTTAACAATTCGAGTAAAACAATAGAATAGTCTCGACCATCAAGTTCAACGAGTTTCAACAAAAAGAAATGGAAAGTGGCCGGAGCTTGAAGAGTGCGATAAAATCGCGTAAACTACTGACAATTTGAATCTAACATGAAACAAGTTGTGAAAAAATGTACTAAAGATAAGAGTGCCATCAACGTCATGCTGGTTTGCGTGAAATCAGTGTGAGTACTTATAATGTTTTAAAAGTGTTATTAAAACCTTCGGAGTTCAGACGCTACATTCTCAAGAGCTAGACTGTAGTAAATTGGATGTAACAGAACGCTTAACTTGTTAGCACTCTAAGCTTGTTAGCATTTTTGTCAACCTAAAGCTTTCTTCGAGTTTGTTTCAATCCTACAAAAGTAAACTTAATTTAGAGAGACTATGAATTATGGCAAAATTATAGATATAATAATAACAAGTTGGGTTGTAACTGCATATCATATCTAGTTTTGTTTCCTCGCAAGCATTTATACAGATATTTCTCATTGTTCATATCAATACCTGGCGTCATCGTCATCAGGATATTGCTCATTATAAGTAAGCGTGAATATACTACTCACATGCACTTAATATGCGACGCGATGTGGGAGTCGAACACCTGTCTTATACTTAATGAATTTATAAATACGATTGTATCTACGATTCTAAGTACAGGTTTAATAATACATTTGTCGTGATCATAAGCACTTACTCTCAAAATATCTCTCCATACCATGTAGATGCCGTAATAAAATTGCTCTATCAGAAAACAACTAGTCATTTATTGTTTTAGGTAACATTCTTTATAAAAAGATTGTATTCAATGGTTATAACCGCGTGGGTAGTACATAAGCTGATGTACGGACGGCCGCAACTCAGGTTACCACACGCGTTCACTCTGTGCTGTTGTGATAAGTGCGGTTTTGCAATGAAAATTGAGTAACCTGATGCGCTGGCCTCTGTACCATAGGTTTAACATAAATAGCTGTGATGGTAGAGCTATCGAGACAAAACCTGTTATTAGTACTAGTGTTTTATCTTGTCGATAAAATTGAAAAAATACACCGACAACACAGCACTGTTAACGAATACATTAATAAATGCAAACACGATAAAAAAGCACAGGTAAGCAATAAACGATGGACATTTCGTAAACTATTATTACACAAAACAAAACCAAGAAAATTGATTAAAAATATTGACGCAAGTGATCATGCGCGAAATTGTGTTCAAATTGTGAGATAGTTTTTAAAGCACCTGCAATTATTGCGAGACCTGCAGTGGAACAGTGATTACAGAAGTAGAGTCGGTAATGAACTTTTCAATATCGTACGCGCGTGATTTAGCCACAGAGGACATCACGAAAAGTGGTGAAGTAAGGAAAATAGAAGAATTAGTCATCAACCATTATTGAGTTGCCCCAATGCCAAGGTTGGATCTGCGCATTTGGTACTTGAAACCGGTTTCGAAGATGTCGGTCACTGTTGGGCCAACGGTCGCTTACTTCGCAACCGGTACCTCTACAGACTAACGCTTTTGCATCGCACTGAGTTTGCTGAGTGAAGCTGACTCTTATACGGGAATTTAAACTTAACAGACATCAGGAAGAGCCGTTGCTACGGTTCAGTAATGAATGTTTGATGAAATTCCTTTTTGATAGAAAATAGCTTCGCGTGCTTTTTAAAGAAATCTGTTACAAGATTAGTTTTACTACTGAAGGTTGCAAAGATAACGGCACTTATGCAATTCGAGTCAGAATATAAATTAGTGATTTAAATCATGATATGCGGGTGTTTAGTTAGAATAATGACCGGGCATGAGGTATGTGGTCTGTGTTATAAATGTTATAATTAACAAGCGTTAAGTAATTAAGTAACCGATGGACAAGATACAAGATGTGCTGTACTGATACACGAAACAAAACTCGACCACCAACACGGAACGAACTATTTCCGTAAGCTTTGTTAAGTTACATAATTAGTATATCTTCCATATTATGTTATTTCAAACACAAAAGCATTTATACACAAGGGATATTGGTTGTGTGACCTAATTAAAATGTTATTTGACTGCGATTCGCTTGTTTTGTGACAATTAAACTCTGCAAACTAAGTTTATGACTTTATCGTTTTTGAAAAGGTGTTTTTTTTCTACAGCAGTAGTACCTAGTAGAGGATAAGGGCCAGGGGCAATATTGTGGTTAATAAGGTGTGAAGTAGACTTAAAAAATAATAGCGGAACGGAATAACTGCATAATACAACTAAAACACAAGAACAGCATGTTAGCGAATGGAACTTCTTGCATACAATCTGATTAGTGGGTAGGTACAAAGTTACGAACCTTTATAAATTACGCAAGGTGATCATTGGTGAGGATCGAATGCAAGAGTTTGCTCAAGAAATCTGAAGCAACGTGATGTTTGATTTGCATATTACTAATGCAAGTCTTTTCTTATGAATGTTTTACAGAAAACCAGTCTCGATTAAAGAAATAAAAAGGATTTGTGAGAAAAAAAACTGCAGTCTTTTATTATTTACTAACAAGACCACTCAAAAGATACTGACTGCAATATTCTAGCGGAAAAGTTTTGAAACAAAGAATTGTCAAATAAAGTTTGCGCGATTGAACTTGACCTGGGATTTTAATTGATGGCTCACCAATAAAATTGGCATTCAAGGATGTAAGGTCCAATAGGGTCAATCTATATCAATACCGCAGGTTAACTAGTAAATCATCGGAGGCGTGCATGGTCATATCAATTGACGCGGCAGCATCAGTCCCCTGTGCTGAAACCAGGGTTGCCAGGCGTGAAAACATTTTCAAGGATTTCACAGCTCAAATGAATAAAATAAGGCGTCACACGATATTACTTAGACTCATTTTTACACCGCTTTTACTCGAACTAGAATCTGATATGGGTAAGGTGAACTACCAATATCATCTATTTTAGTATCATCTGTATTTTGTTGATCGCCAAATACTACCTTAATCTCCTTTTATAGGGAAATATATGGACCAACTTTTAAAAGTTTTACGAATAGCAAGTGTTAATTTACTATTAATACCATACGACCGCAAAATGGTCTATGATATGTGACAAGTTTTTGCCGACCCTCAGTAAACCTACAGAGTTTCCTAATGGGAAAATTTGTAACGACGCAGTATGCAGATGAATGGGAAACTGTATGCAAGTCTGTCTGTAAATCAAATCGAATTATCTCAGTTTAACATGGCTTGAGTTATATTAAAAATTATGAGGAAAGTGCAGCTGTGTCATGAAGAGCATCGGTATCATTAATATTTCAATGTCAATATTTGTGGTAATGATTGTTTTACCGTAATTTTCCTTGACTCAGTCTATCAACTTCGGATCAACGACCTAAAGTTAACTTATTGCTCCAATTTTTTACACTTAATTTCGATTTCGTCAAGTATTGTTTAGAAGTTACATCGTCGGATACTTGGATAGCCCGGAACAATTCGCCTTTGTCTTTTCGCTAGGTTGGTACACGGTACACTTTTGTAGGTAAGACACGTGACGTAACAATGTTGCAGCACGCAAGACCGTATTATATGGTGTGGCGATTTTAGAACACATAGATTTCTACACCATACGAAAGTTTATTAATTTTACGGTTATTCCATCAGTTTTCACTACAAATGGGTCGTACGAATGATTATCTGGAGAGATTGGCCAGTGGCTAACACGGCTTTCTCTACAACTATGAAATAACTAGTTTGAGTTTGCGACTTTGCATGTTCCTCTAAATATCACTTTGACGCCATAAAACGGTAGCTACATTCTTAATTGCACTTTCTCTCAGTGTTGCAATATTTTGCAGCGTCATACCTAGTTATGAATTTGTATAATTTACTACCTAGAATAATATTATCTCATAGTTCAGACATTTACGATAAACTATACTGCAAGAATAGTAATAGCACAAGAATGTGTTCTTATCTGGAGTATTAAAACTAAGATTTATAAAAAAAACGAGACATAATTTTATTACATTTAACTGCAAAATTACTTTTTGAATCTAACTTCATGATTTCGTTCGTTATGATAAAATTATCTACATCTTACTGTCATTTATCATATTCATTACCATTACCTATGCACTTTAATTTTTTTTAGGAATCAGGAATTCGAATTTGAACAGGATTACATTTACAATGCAAGACATCATCAATTCTGTGTAGAAATAAATCAGGAAGGGACAGTATTTTCCTTTCTGTGACTTGTTCGTTTTGTCGTGTACTAATTACTACCTTTGCGTGGTTTCTTTAACAAATAATTTTTAGGGAAAAAAAATGTTCGGCGCGAATGGGACAACTTTATAAAACCAATCTTGTTTCTAACATAAATGTGCATTACGTTCAAATATAATTTTCCAGGCAGCAAAATCTCATTGCTCTCCCGTCGACGACCCGTTACAGATAATCTGAGTGCGATCAAGCAACGGTACCGGTGCCTTCGTACGACTAAGTAAGTACCTTCTCGTCTTCGGACCAGTGCGAAGTCGCCACCGTGACAGAAGCCTCGCAACTCCGATCGATATCTTATTACGTGGGAACTGTTAAATGTGGCAGTTTAGTTGATAAATCCTGTGCCTCTGTTTTGAATTAAAAAGTAGATCTAGTTAGTTAAGAAGTAGTGTAGGTGGCGCCATGTTGGCATGTTAAAAAAGGTTAGAACGATGTGTTAAGGTTAAGAATAAAACCATTTAAAATCAGTGATTAATTTAATTTAATTGCCTAAAAACAAGTAAAAACCTACATGGTAGCAGAGCGTGGTTAAAAAAACATAAAAACAACATGGAAAAAGACAAGATCGACGACAACATACAAAAACTAGAGGGCGAAGAAACGTTCGCCACATGGCGGTTCCAATTAGAAATCGTGTTACAAAGTCATGATCTGTATGATCGGCTCGTAGAAGAACCCAGTAAAAAAGAAGAAGAAAAAAAGGATGTGAAAAAGGATGCGCAAACAAAAAAAATCATCGTGAACTCCATTTCAACAAAATACATACCGTTGATCATGTCATGCAAAACTGCTAAGGAAATGTTTAAGAAACTATGCTTCATCTTTGAGAAATCATCAGAAAATAAAAAATGTCAGTTATTACAGGATTTTTTTCAATACACGTATAACAAAAGTAAGGACATGACATATCATGTAAGTAAACTGGAGAACTTGGCTTTTCAACTTAATAGTTTGGAAGAAAAGATAAATGACTGCATGTTAATCTCCAAAATCCTCTCGACACTGCCTGCAGATCAATATTCATCATTTGTGACTGCTTGGGAGTCTACTCCTAAAACTGAACAAACTAAAAACAATTTAATTTCAAGGCTGTTAACAGAAGAAAAAATAATTAATCAAAAATTTGAAGAAACTCAAAATGCCGATGCATTCAAGGCAAGTACAAGCAACAAAAAATGCTTTATTTGTAAAAGCGATAAGCACTTATCGGCACAGTGTGACAAGAAGAAAAAGAAAGATAATAAAATTTTCAAAAAACCTTGTTCTATATGCAAGAAGACAAATCACTTAGAAAAAAATTGTTTTTTCAAAACAACGCAATGCAATATCTGCAAAAAAACGAATCATCAAGAGAAAGACTGTTTTTTTAGAAAGAACCAAGAAGAAAAAATTGCTTTGCTTACATTAGATCACACAGACAAGTCTACAGAGTTTATTATTGACTCGGGATGCACGTCTCATATGACTGATAGAGAGGAGATAATATTTAATGAAAAAAAATGCAAAATTTCGATTCAAACTGCTGAAAAAAATCATCAAATCATGTCAGAAAAGAAAGGGACTATAGAAGCAAATAACTGCAAATTTGAGAATGTGTTGCTGGTACCAAATTTACAAAAGAACTTAATATCAGTATCGGCTATGACTGAAAAAAATGCAGAGGTTATATTTACAAAAAATGATGTCAAAATTAAGAAAAATAACCAGATCATACTTCAAGGAAAAAAGAACTCTAAAGGATTATACAGCATAGACTTGAAAACAGTAACTAATGAAAATGCATTTTTCTTAAATAAAAATGAAAACAAAGCCCTTGAATGGCATAAAATTTTTGGACATCCCGGAAAAGAAACTTTGAATAATATAATTAAAACTGTTGAAGGAATAAATTTAACAAAAGAAGAAATAGATGCACTTCCCACCACTTGTGATGTGTGTCAGAAGTCAAAACAGGTCAGATTGCCATTCCATACCAGACAGAAAAGTACAGAAAAATTACAAATAATACACACAGATGTATGTGGCCCGATAACACCTACTACTTGGGATAATAAGAGATATATACTTACATTTATTGATGACTTAACAGACTACACAGAAATATACCTACTGACCAATAAGAGCGAAGTATTTACTTACCTGAAACAATATGTACAACAAACAGAAAGATACACAAAGAAACAAGTAAATATTATCAGATGCGACAACGGAGGAGAATACACTAGCCGTGAGCTGAAGGAATGGTGTACCCAGAGAGGAATAAAACTTGATTACACTATACCCTACACTCCGCAGTTGAATGGAAAAGCTGAAAGGTTCAACCGTTCTCTACTAGAAAAAATTAGAGCTTTATTGTTTGAATCCGGATTACATAAAGACATGTGGGGAGAAGCGGCTAAAACTGGTACTTACCTGATGAACCGTATCCCAAAAGAAGGTAACTCTGAAACTCCAACTGAAAAATGGTCAGGAAGAAAACCGAATGTGACAAACCTAAGATTATTTGGTACAGAAGTATACAGCAAGAAATTAACACCACTAAAAAAATTAGAAGAAAGATCTGAGAAGCTGATCCTGGTTGGTTATGCACCTACAGGTTATAAACTCTGGAATGGAAATAAAATTGTTACACGAAGAGATGTAAAATTCACTAAAACTAATGAAAAAGAAATACCAGTAATAAATAGAAACCTAGAAGAACAAAACGATGAAGAAGTGAAAATAATTAATGAAGAAGAAAAAATTAACAAAGAAGATGAAAAATTACAAAGTGAAGAAGAAACTGAAAACGAAAAAATACTAGAAAATGAAAAAAGAACAGAAAAAGAAAATACCACAGAAGAAGAAAATAGAACAGAAAGAGAAGAAAAAAGAACAGAAAATGAAGAAGAACCGAACCAAAGACCCAAAAGAAATAGAAGACCACCGAGAAAATTTTATGATTATGTTATGCTGACATACAAACAAGCAGTATCAGGAGAAGAAAAAGAAGAGTGGCTTCAAGCTATAAATTCTGAAAAGAAATCCCTAAAAGACAACAAAGTATGGGAATTTGTTGATGAAAAGGAGGCAAAAGGGAAAGAAATATTAAGCAACAGATGGCTACTAAAAGTAAAAAATAATGGAACATACAAAGCAAGACTTGTAGTAAGGGGATGTGAACAAAAAGGAGAAATAGACTATGAGGAAACATTTAGTCCCGTAATAAATGATTCATCTATAAGAATATTATTGGCTTTAGCTACTAAAAAACGTTTTAATATGATGAAACTAGATGTGAAAACAGCGTTCCTATATGGTGAACTAAAAGAAGATATATTTATGAAGATACCGGAAGGATACAAGACAGAAGAAACTAAAGGAAAGATATGCAAACTGAAAAAAGCCTTATACGGTTTAAAACAATCTCCACAAAGATGGAACGAAAAATTTACAACTATACTAAAACAATATGGTCTTGAGCAGCTGAACTCTGATCCCTGCATTTTTAAATCGAAAAATGGTCAACTGATAATGGGTATTTATGTAGATGATGGACTAATCATAGGAAAAAATATTAAAGAAATGAACTCATTGATAGAAAAGCTGAAAAAACATTTTGATATGACTTGTGAAGAAAATCCAGAAAGTTTTATTGGAATACAAATAGAAAAGCAAGACGGAAAAGACATTAAACTGGGACAGGGAGAATTTGCACTAAACATACTAAAGAAATTTAACATGGAGAATTCTAAATCCTGCAACACGCCAATCCTGAAAAATGAAAGAAAAATTGAAGAAAAAGAAGAAAAAGATAACAAGAAGTTTCCCTACAGAGAAGCTGTGGGTTCACTGATGTATTTATGCAGAAAAACTCGACCAGACCTGACTTATGCTGTCAATTACGAGAGCAGGAACATGGAAAATCCTGAAAAAGAAGACATAAATAATATTAAAAGAACCTTACACTACCTTAATGGTCACAGAGACCTCAAGATAGGCTATTCTGCTGACTCTGATATCCTGAAACTCGAAGCGTATAGTGACTCCGACTATGCGGGAGACCTAGAAACCAGACGTAGCACATCAGGCTACTTAATAAAGTACTGTGGCGGACCCATACAATGGTCTACTAGAAGGCAACCCATTGTTGCGCTTTCCAGCTGTGAGGCTGAATACATATCAGCAGCTGAATGTTGCAAAGAAGTTATGTATATCAAAACGTTAATTGAAGAACTAATAAGTGACAAGTTATCTGTGAACTTTTATGTGGACAATCAAAGTGCAATAAAACTAATCAATACTGGTGTTCATAATAGACGTTCAAAGCATATAGACGTACGTTACAAGTTCATGCACGAAAAAGTTTTAGCAGGTGAAATAGTGTTAAAATATATTTCCACCGATGAACAGTGTGCGGACATTTTCACCAAACCTTTGGACAATATAAAATTCTAAAAGTTTTGTAAAAAAAATATGTTTAATTAAGACTAAGAATTATGTTTAATTAAGATAAGGAAAAGTGTTTTTTTTTGTTTAGTTAAAAAAAGGAAAATAAGTTTTTTTTTTTTGTTTGAAAAATTGTTTAACGTTAGAATATTTTTTTTAATATGTAATTTTAAAAGGATTTTAAAATTAAGGGAGAATGTTAAATGTGGCAGTTTAGTTGATAAATCCTGTGCCTCTGTTTTGAATTAAAAAGTAGATCTAGTTAGTTAAGAAGTAGTGTAGGTGGCGCCATGTTGGCATGTTAAAAAAGGTTAGAACGATGTGTTAAGGTTAAGAATAAAACCATTTAAAATCAGTGATTAATTTAATTTAATTGCCTAAAAACAAGTAAAAACCTACAGGTAAAACCAAGTAAAACAAGTAAAACCTGGGAAAGCCAGTGGAAACAAAATTGAAAATGGTTCGAAAGTTACGCTTTGAACTTTCGCATAGTTTTTTCAATTCAGAAACAACTTATGTTTCTCGCGAAATTAATAAATCACCATCAAATATTGATCACAATAATAATTGCGTTAAAGTAATTTTTAGACAATGATTTTAAGAAGTTTCCTTTGGGTTTTTGTCGATCAGTACTTAACTGAAAAATTTCATTTTAAAAACGTTTAATTTGGCAGTTTATCGAACGAACATTATAGGAAACAAAGAAGAAGACTTTATACTTTATTCATCAGAGTGTTAAGTCTTTAAGAATGCTAAATTTGTGTATTTGTTGCCTTGTGACACCTCGGTGAGAATGAGGAGGTCCTGTAGAAAACCACACAGCATATTTAAAACACACGTTATGTAATTTATACGATAACTATTTACTTATTTTGGTTCATGACTCGTAATATCTGAAGTTGACTTTCTTTCCGATTATATGTCAGCATCGTTAGCCAAACACATTTGTTAAAGTTGTCGATTCATTTAAAGTCCATTTATTGGATGGTTCTCGGAAGCTTTCACTGCCATATTGGAATAATGGTTTTGTAATGCTTCTTAAATCTAGCTTGATATTAAAATCGCAAGTGTTCAAAGAAAGCGTTTCACCAAGTAGAGTGATTATAGAGACGATGCTCCCTGAAAATGATTTGACAAGGATTGGCTGAGTTGGTTTTAATTGAAAAGTATTATAAACATAAAAAGATCATTTTTTTACCTAGTTTGATGAGTTCGATTAAAAAGAACATCTCTTGAAAACAATTGATGTCAAGACATTTAAGATTATTTGGATTTCATAACAACATTTTTGGAGTTTAATCCATGAAGTTCAATCTGCGTACTAAGATAAGTGTTAAATTCACTGGAACCACTAGTAGCTATCTGTAGCTAAACAGTTTTATTCAAAAAATTAGGAAATAATAAAAAATGCATTAAGACTGTCAACAAATGAGTGATAGAAACTTTCGTTCCGACCTTCTGACAATGCAATTATGTTAAAGAAATTAATATTAGTCATCAACAAACAAAATAGGATGACGCGTTGGAGAATAACAAAACCGTAGAGAACACAACACTTCGAAAATTTTGTTGTAAAATGACACTTAATGCAAGTACACAGAATACAGTTTAGTAACTCAAGATGCCCTTTTCTATACCTTTATTAAAGTTTGTAGCACAAAGACGTTAACTAGACAAACATATATGACATGACTAATATCGTACACGGGCACGGGTATGGTTAAGACTTTGCCGGAGCATAATGCGTTAAATACGATTAAGAGCATAATGCTGAATGGACTTTTTATATGAGTATCTAAGTCTAAGTAGGTATATCATTTCACTAACGTCATTCTTTTACCCTGACGACATCGCTCTGTGCTAGGTACTTTTATTAATTGCGACACACTAGGTGAAAAACAGTTGTGAAGTGTAAGGTTCTGTTTCTGTAAGTTGCCTGGCATGTATGTATGCATGAGGTTCTCGGCTTTGTAGCATATGACGTCATCAAAACATGTCATAATCATAATACAGTGAGAAATTACCGTCACGGTCATGTCAACACCCCTAGCCGGAAGGCACGGTCACGCGCCAGTACGCGCAGGCGCAGGAAACACGGATATCCGACCCATAGCGCCATACTGTCACATACTAAACACTGGCGCGAGCGGCATGGGTCGCAATGCAAAAAAAAACTGGGACTCACAGAAAAAGATAATTAAGAGCTCGATAGTGTAATAGATTTCAAAAGATATACTATGAGTAAACAAAATGTAGTTAATATTTAGACAACTCACACAGCACTATCTAACACCAAACTAAAAAAGTACAAGCCTTTCTTTGGGCGATTATGGCACAAACAGCACTGTTTGAGATTTCAGCTGTTCTTAAATAAAACCATCAAATCTCTTTGAACGTGTAAAAAGGCTCTGCAGGCAGCTGAGAACTTTCTGCACAACAATGCGACAGCATCCCTCAATTAAACTCGTTAAAAAATAACATCATGTATTACACAATGTTATCCTACTTTTGTCTCGCAACGTCGCAACAATGAAAGTACTACCTCAACAATCAGCCAACAAAATAACCTAGTCTGAAATTTGACATCTACACTAACATTATAAAGAGGAAACATTTGTATTTCTGCATGTATTTATAGAATAAACTCAAAAACTACTGAATTGAATTTTAAAAAAATGTTCACCATAGAATGCTACATTATCCCTGAGTAACACAGGCTACATTATTTTCACAAATCCCAACGGGAACGAAGTCCCAGGCGGAAAGCTAGTATTTTATAAAATAATACGATGATGTCTGCTTATAGAAAGTCAACAATTACATCATTATTTTTAGCATAAGTACTGTTACTGGTTAATGATGAGCTTACCTATAATCGGTTTAAAAAAATGTTACCTAGTTCATAGATTTACATTATAAAATAGATGTAATGCTGTTGGTTCGCCTACAAATACTTAAATAAAAAATAAAAACGTTTGTCCGATATACAAATGTGGCCAGGTGTGCTTCAAAACACGTGCGTTTCCTTGTTATGCGGGTCAGGGCTTTAGGGTTAACAGAAGTGACCCGGTGCGATGATACGGTTTCTAAGGTATCCTTTACAATCACCAGTATCATACCATTACCAGGCAGAAGTCGCCATTTAGGGTCTTCGCTGATGCGTAATTTTTGTGAAAAATTTAGAATTTTAGACAACCTAATGCGTCTCTTACAGCGGTGTTTGTAGTAGATATCTTCGTTATTTAACATAGGCTGTCTAAAATATCTTAAAGATATCCTAGGTTTTCAATGGCCAGAGTTCTCTAACCCCATACTACAAAAAAGGTTTATGAGTGTTGTGACGCGAAAGACCGACCAAAACTATTTTTACAAATGCATTAAGTGTGAGGTAATATTACTAACCAATGTCTGAAACAAAGCGAATGTTATAGTTGCTTCATACGCTCTTCTTTTACCTGTCAACTTAGGAATTGTGGCTTAAAATACATTGTCAAATCAACATGAAACATCTAGTACTATAAGAGGAATGTGTATCGATAAAACAATCCTTTCCAATGTTCCTTATCGATTCAATTCTTGCAAAAGTATTGCGATAACCCGGTGATTAAACTAAGTCTGTTGAATGAAACTGAGAGTAAATAAAAAGTACGCATGAAATATTAAAAAAAAATGGTTTAAAATCGCTGATTGTGTTATCTTTGATTGGCTTGGTTAAATGGTATGGTAGTGGGACTGTCTCTTAAGGCGACTACAGCACCTAAATTACGATTTTATGATGCGTAGATAAGCATGACGCACTGCATTAAATCGAAGAAAAAAATACTACGGTAATATTCAGGACAGAAACTAGATAAGTAGTTTGCTGAAAACATGATTCACAGCACTTTTGGTTCGATAGAAAAAGCTCACAAAGTCACCTCTAAATACCAATATTGTGTATCTTTTAAGCTGTAAAAACGATAGTAAAATGCACACAGGAACTTGAATTTGCTATCAAAATGTTCGTGATTGAACACTCTCGATAACACTCTGAACCTTTCTCATTTTTCTAACTTTCGAACTTATTTTTACGCACGCACGCTTTCATAGTCCGTAAACTTCGTGTATCGACACTGTTCGCACTGCCGGCCCAGGACTGTTGAGAGACGGAAATAACACTATTCCTATGTGTGCTGCCTTTATCGGGTGCTGTAGTCGCCTTAACGACAATTCTGGCTTCGACTCTCGGTCGGGACAAATATTACAAAGCAGAGTTTGGTATTTGAATGTTTTCTAGGGACCCCTAATGATAAAAGGAGAACCTTAATTCCCAGCTTCTTTTTTCCGAAGAATCATCACGATGAAATAGGTACCGACATTTTATTCAACCTTTCAGAGTACACGTATTTGAAAACGTTAACAAAGATACATGATACCCTTTGCTATCAATATGTCCCAAGAAAATCGAATTATAAAAATATGAACTTTAATTATGAAGTTACCAGAGTAACTTAAAAGTTGGATCAATATTGCGGCTGTTGACGTAGAAATGACGCAGACTGGGGAGCGATCCCCTCGACATTTACAGTAGGTTGCCGTCACGGTGATATAGCATAACCCTACGGGAAAACCACTTCAGTTGTAGGTAAATCTCAGCAGAAAATACCGCTCATTACAATTCATTATCTAATCAAGGATTACTCATAAACTATTGCAATGACCACACCTTGTAATCACAACAGATTGAAAAGAAAGATTAAAACATTACAAAATATTTATTAGAACAATAAATAGAATAAAAAATTAGGAACAATATATCACATTTGTCGCCTGTTTCCAAACGATATGCCGGACTGCTGGCCTTTGTTAGTTCCATACTGTAAGGAGATGACATGCTGTCCAGCCTTGAGCTGCTCCTCGGAGAAATCTCGCACGTTCTTGTCAGCTTCCTTAGGACCAATAGACGGCTTGCCGAAATTGCCAGCCTTTCTGCCAAGCGACTGAAGACAAATGACTACAGAGTACAAATTCTGCCGCTCCCAAAGGTCAATCGTTTGGAACGTCTCTTGCGGAGGCACTCCCAATTTCTTCGCTGCTTCAAGAAACGCGTTAATATTCTCCATGCACTTGAATGCCATGGTGGACTGGTTGATCTTCTTTACGGATCCTTCTTGAATTGAATTGACGAGTTTGCAGAGAAGAGTACCATCTTTGAGGACATTGTAAAGGTTATCGACATCTCCCGAGGTATTGGCTGGTTCGCCGGTTAGTTTTTTGATCCACTCGAGTGTTTCTGTCGCGATGTTGTCGTTATATTTGCTGTTGATCCTCTGCTGTGCCTCGGCATTGATGCCGGCTTTGCCCGCGCGGTATTCAGCCATGTTTGTCTCAACGTACGGACACGTAGCCACTGAACTCCTTCTGATAACATGCTTTCAGTATCAGGTACACGATATGATACCGATTATCATGTGTTCGTACCCTGTGAATAATCGGCCCAGTGTTATCTTTAGAGCGCGATAATTTGCAATAATTGTTGGTAGGTTGTAAAGTATATCCGTTAAGGTTTAATGGTTGTCCAATATTACAGTATATTCGCGATTAGCACTGTAATGATGACGTAAGTTTTTTTATTTGAGATGGGGGCAGGATTTCTATGAAAGTCCGCTTGTAGGAGACTTTCACACAAGTTTTAAAGTATTGAATATTGGTATCTTAGTTAAATAAATAACTCTTTCACACCTTGAGCAAAGCACGTTAATATGAAGTTTCTGTACGCAACAATAATATTGAATCCTTTTAGCTATTTTTATTATTTTTTATTATGATTTTTATTATGAACTCTTGACCCCAATCTTGACCAAGGTCATAGATGAGGTCGACAATGGAGCGAGTTAACCCAAAAAATGCAGCCGCGTGTCGGCGTTGAATGTGTTATGATTACGAGATTTGAACATCGGAAGAGAAAACGTCCCGTAGGTATTGGTTCCCAGAAGTTATGGCAACCCTACATATATTGTACAGACAGCTGCAGAGATGCCTGAAATAAGGATGAAGTTATTTCACGAAATGTTTTAGGTATTTCGATGATATTTTGTATATTAATAAAGTTTTGTCAACTAAACAATTACGCCTAATCACGATTTTAAAATTTTATGTTTTTTCATAAACAACTTCATCTTTGTCTGGTAGGGGTGGTCAGGTATCTCTGCAGCTGTCTGTACTAATCAATAAATACAAAATAATACAATAAAAGATATGGTTTAATGTGGAATTTTCTAGGTGATGACTTCAGTGGTCTTATCAGGTGCACTGTAATCATAATTCCAAAGAGATGTTATCAGTTTATTGATTGAACTAATATAATTTTACACCAATATACAGATTAAACATAGTAGGCTAACTAAAAAAAACTCTTGTATTTAGTGTAAAAAATAAATAAATCCTTTCACTACACTGCTAATAAGAGCAGAGAAACAACAGTTTCTCTGCCGTTGACCCATTTTATTCATCTTTAAATACTTTTAAACATAAAATACTCGATATCTTAAGGAGGCCCCACCTAATAACTAATAATTTGTAATACCTACTTAATAACATTCCCTGATTTAAACTGCTCAAAATGTATGTCACACGATACAGTCACCTTTAGCAACTTATTAAGTGTTGATCCTGATTGATCACTTTGTATTAGTGTGCAATTCAACGACCGCTATGTACTTAACTGTTTTTGTTCATATTATAAATAAATAAAATAAAGACTATATGCCTGGTCAATAAACAGAACAACAAGGCAGAGCAAGCCTTGACTGTCATTGGCTTTTGAGGCAAGCTGCATTCTGGATACCTATACTTATAGTCCACTTGGACCTTAGTTATATGTCATTATTTACGATGAAGGTTCTAGGTATACAAAAAATATGTAAAAGATAAAGAACAAAGATATAAGATCAGCTTTATATCATAACTAGGTATTAGTTCAAAACTGACAAAACAAAGCCAACATTTGAATTGTAAGTCGAAATAAAAATGCTTTTTATTGTATTTAAAGATGAAACTGGATTTTTACATGATTCATCAAAATGTAATCATGGTCTTTATTTATTGATAAGAGCTGTGAGTTTAAAAAATTCTTAATGACATCATTAGGAATAAAATAAGTTATTTTGTTTCAATGTTTAATATTAATTTTAAAAGGTAATTTGTACAATAATTTAATAATCTAATGCAGTTTGTTAATTAGTCAAACTTTGAAATGGGTTTGCACACTTAAGAAAATTTCAACAAGAAATTAAAAATCACTGTATACCTCGTTTGTTGTTAAAAAATAAATAGATAAATGAGTCACTAAAGAAATACAAAATATAATGAAAACTACCATTGGAATTGAGAGTTGCTAAATTCAGCCTTGTTCACAGCAGATATGCATTTTTTATTGTCAGGACAAACAATAGAAGTACTGGCTCATTTCAAACAAAGGCCACTATCAAAATCTACAGATAACATTATATCGGTGTAATAAAAAAAAAACACAAAAAGTATCTTATTGATAAACCAACCTAATAATGTTTACCGATCAAGATCTTTCAAAGTTATTTCTTATTTATGTTAGTATGGCTTATCAATAAGAAATATACTTTTGATATCTTAACAAATGATCAAGTTTTAAAGGAAACAGATCACACATTCAGATCATACATTCCAGATCATACATTCTACTCTGAGAATTTAAAATAACCTCCTTATTCATAAAAGTGATTAAAAGTTAAAGTGGCAGTTAAGAGCCATGCGAGAGCATTCTAAAATAAAAAGTAAGACACTTTGCCATGAAGCTTGTAACTGTCACTTAACTTTAAATCACATTTATGAATAAGGGGGTAAGTACATATTTTTTAAGCAAATGAATTAAGTAAGTTAGTTAATTGAAATATGAATTTAAAAATTAAATTAGTCAAAGGAGGTCATAATAGAAGCAGAAAGAAAAGCAAGGTGAATTAAAGTTTTTGCAGATGTGCTCTTAAAACAAGTGGTCGATACTCGATAGGTTTTAGTTTAAGTCCTACCTACTAAGTTATTTTAAAACAGGCTAGTGGTTCCATTTTTATATGTAATATATGTATTACATAATTTATTTTTCTAGTAAACCCAAAAAAAACAAACTATTCAACAATCAAAATTTAGAGCAAAAGTAACTAGTATTGGAGGAAATCTGCAATAAAATCCAAGTTAACAACTTCTGTAAGTTGATTTATCACCGCACATCTATGAAGAACTAAAACTGCATGATGTGACACCTTATCAGGTTGTAAACTTTGTTTATTTTCAGAAAAAAATACCTACATTTTAATGTCATAGTGTAATAAGCTCTCCTAACATGAACCTCTGATCCTTGGTTTGTCATAAATAAACTAATAAGTAAGTAATAACATTGTGTGTTAGATCTGAATGTTAAGGATCGCTGAATCTTCTTACTAGTATGATGACAAGAGCGAACTAAACTACGTGTAAGCAGTAAATGTGATAAGGAATGCTAGCCACAAATCTAACAAGAGTCCAGCAAACAAATCATAAGTTTTAAACTCACCAAAACAACGCTTCTAGTGAGGAACAATGCCAGTTTACACGGTAAAGCGGTATATCAATAATTAATGGGCATTTTATTTCACAACACTGCACACTATCACAAAACGGATAAATTTTCAATTTTTTATTTGTCTGGCTGCCTCGCAAACTCGCGCGGCATGAAATTCACGAAAATGTTGGGCTGTTTGGTGACTTGACACTTGTTTGACAGCAAGCAACAAACCAACTGGTTTTCGTTCAGAAATCTAAAAATTGTTGCCAGGTTTTTAAATACAGAAAATGCAAAACCTAGCTAATGTTTTTGACTAAGTCTTCGCAGATGCAGTTTTTTCATGTAAAGTTTACTTAACTCATTTAATTTCTTCCCGTGTGTATTGTAAAAGTTGAATAACAATGGAATAATAGAACACCAGAAGAGAGGCTGAAACAGGTTTCTGATATCTTGCTTACGCATTGGAACAAACCATTACCTTAAATTACGTGACATCGTCTTTTTCTCGGTAGAATATTTATTGATATGAATGCGCCTAATTCTCTAGTGCTGCGCGCGCGGCAGACCGATCATAGTTGAGTGGGAGAGAGACGCAAGGCATTCGGCGGGCCTCTCTCTCGTTCGGTGACTCATCGTAACGTTACCGAGCGTTACACTTTTTCATAAGTGACTCCCAGCCGCAACCTAATTTAAGACGTTGTCACGTCAAAAGTTTGTCCCAGTGGCCATGATTTCCTATTTGATTGACGATATGAACTTCTGACAAAACTGGCTAACATGGCGGTACTGGTAACATTATTAGTGAATTCCTCCAATGACATGTGACTCGTGTGATGACGTCAGTGCCTGGCTCTGATTGGCTAGATAAGGAACGCTGCTACCGCTAGTGCTGTACGTTGAATTAAAGTTATATCGATATAACAAAATAAAATACCCACCTAGTGGCTGTTTCATGCTGAAAAGCCTCGTTGTTCGAAATTAGTCAATGAAGAAAGAAGAAAAAACTGCGACCGGTTACGATTGACTAAGGTACAGAAGCCAGCGCATCAGGTGACTCCATTTTCACTGCAAAACCGCTCTTACGCGTGTGGTAACGTGAGTTGCGGCCGTCCGTTCATTATAGATCATTATAAATCTAGGCAAAGAAAAGCTTCTGGCTGCTACTATTGAAACTATTAAAATCTCATGCGTTTTAAAAAAATAAATAAAGTTCTAGCTAAAAACAACATCAGAAAGCGTAAACTTCCACTGAATTCCATGTTGCTGATGAAAATGACACATGTGAAGAATTATAAAATTAATTAAGTATGCGTTTTATTTGTGCTGAATATTAATTTCATGCCCAAATTTAACTTTTCTGCCATTGTCATTTAGTGAGAGAAAGCACAACTTTTCTCGATAAGTCGACTCTTTGTGCAACCCTACAAATGAAATGTCATGACATTTTAATTTTCGTTCAGAAATCCTTACAAAAGTTAGAAAACGGAAAATACAAGGAAACTACTGAACACGTTCCTCTCTTTTCATCCGTAATCTATTACATTTGTCTTCATCTTAGTTAGCATCGCACCTTGTCCTTACATTTATTTGAACGTATACCTACGATACGGGTTAAAAACAATATGCCTGGCAAATCCGGCCCGGCAATAAAAGATTCAAATTTGTGGTGCTGATACTTTTCTATAAGGGTGACTTCTTGTTAGCGAAACTTTCAGGGGTGATTCTACCCATATGAAACTGAACCAAGTACAATTATGAAATTAAAAAAAAAAATCTTCTCTTAAGTAGCAAGGCAAAAATCTGATCGCTCAATGAAAAGTAGGACAGCGATTTTTATAGTATTTCGATATAGACGGAGATCCCAGGGCCGCCAGACCTTACTTATTTTCTCATTAACCAAATGTGTGGGAAATAATATAGTAGTGCTAATATGTACTACGAATACCAGCGAACCTGGGCCGACGGCCAATTTTCAGCTACCAGGATCTGAAGGTACTTCCAAAAATTACTCACTTGTCTTGAAGTCTGGCTGCTGAAATTTTATAGTATATAATTAATGAAATATAAAAATTAATGATCAACACCGCCAGACGCTCTCCGTCGCGTCGGCTGTAATTTCTGCCAGACGCTTTGCAGTTCGCAAGTAAATTATGCGATTATACCTACAATCTGAGCCGTGATTTTTTTATATGATGTTCTGGGAACTATAACAATACTTTTTATAGCACCCAGACTTCAAGACAAGTAAGCATTTTTGGAAGTACCTTCAGAACCTGGTAGCTGAAAATTGGCCGTCGGCTCTGGCTAGGTGGTATTCATATGTTAATAGTAGGTACGTATTAGCACTACTCTTTCCTCTTTGGTTAATGAGAAAATAAGTAAGGTCTGGCGGCCCTGGGATCTTGGTCTAATACATCTATGCTCTGTAAGAATACCCCAGTGCATAACTGTATAGCACTTTAATAGGGTAACTTTCCCTTTTAGGTACGTCTATCTATATCTTCTATCTATACATATTATAAAGAGGAAAGATTTGATTGTTTGTTTGCATCGAATAGGCCCCGAAACTACTGGACCGATTATTTTAAGTTAAGTTGCTGTGCCCTAGCAGGGTTCTACATGTTTACTAACCTTCTTTTGTAACATCTATTGTTCAATGTGGAAACGCAATAAACTATTGAGTATTGAAAAATTCTTTCACTATTAGAATCCTACATTATCCGGGATGGACATAGGGTACATTTTTTTTCCAGAATTCCCACGGGAACGAAGTCCCGCGCGGGAAGCTAGTATTTAATAAAGATGTTAATTACATAGAGAGAACATTTAGTTCTAAGTACATATAGGAATCAATATTTCACTAATAGAAAGCTCTCTTTCCAGTGGTTCGCATTGGCTAGATAATTAATTTTATACATGACTTTAATTTAATGATTATGACGATAATTACTATAAAAAAACACTTAAAATACTACAAATAATTTGCTGTCATTTAACCAAGTATTTTACAATTGCCATCTTTCCTCTAGCGACCCGCCCCAGCTTCGCATGATGTGTAGATATCTTTTTAAGCCTATGTTAAAAATCTGGCATAATGTATAATGTAGCATTCTATTTTTACCGTGTGGTGATCGGTTGAGAATAACACCATCCCATCTCTTTCCGTGGGTGTCGTAAGAGGCGACTAAGGAAACACAAATGAGACCTGCCTTCTAGTAATCCATCCCAGGCAACGACACTTCATTTTATTCTGAATCTGAGGTGTCGTCCTGTGGTCTCATGCGGTGTGGTAGGCTCTGTAAAGGGCCGTCTGGTTCGCGACCACCCTCCTACCGAAGTCCGACGCCAAACAGCTTGCTGTGTTCCGTCGGTGCGTGGGAGTACCAGTGCCTTTATAGGCATTTTCTGGGATAACTCGCTCCATAGTCGACCTTATCTTTGACCTTATGGTCAAGATTGAGGTCAAGAGTTAACCCATCTTATAATAAAAAAAAGGTCAAAGAATTTTTGAAATCAGTCCAGTAGTTTTTGAGTTTATTCGTAACAAACATACAAAATTAAAATAAAAGTATTTAAATTAAATATAAGTGTAGATGTGGATACGGTAGAACATATCGTTATGTCTATATAAGACGATGATCGCGATCTTACCCATACAATCCATAAATGCTACACATGCCTTCGTTAATATTGGACTATTAATATCTATTTTATCTTGTGTCGTGGGTTCCTTAGGGACACAAACAAAAACGGACACAATGGATCCAGACCGGGAATCAAACCCAAGAACCGTCATTGGTATGGCCTTGCTTACCTACCACTGAACCGAACTGCTGGTATTTCAATTCTATAACATGATCTCCATTGAAAAAAAAATATCTCTCTCCTTTCCTATTCTCAAATGTGTGGGTTCTAACAACATTCCTTATTCTAAAATATCACCCCATATCTATGATTGTACCAGTATAATCAAATTCGAAAGGACGAGAAAGTCTATTGTTGGTATGGCGACAACGATAGAGCGAAAAGTCCAAATTCCAAATTCGATGTAAACAAAGTTGCAAGGTTGTTGTGAAAGCAGCGACGTTAGGCCATGGCTAAGCTCCCTCAACACACAGGGTGTCCCTCTGACTGTGTGCCGGTGTAGGACCATCGATACATCTACGTCATAATGACGACATCCGACTCGTTCCCAACGTACTAGCAAGTGGTCTATCTCGAGAGAGGTGATCTGGTGACGTCTTACCAGCGATATTCTGATTGGACAAACTCGTAAGACAGCCTGTATAATGTGTGGTGTAGATATGGGATAGGTGCGCATGCGCTCGCGTGGTGTGAGGGCGGGCGGGCGCGGGCGCGGGGCGGCGCGTGCGCAGGGCGGGCGGGCCGGCGTCAGTTCGCGCGCGCCCTCGCCATGGCTCGGTGGCTGAAGGCCCTGGCGGCCGTCCTGCTGCTCGCCGCCGTCGCGACCGCGCGCAAGCCCGCCGCCAAACACGAGCCCCAGATCGAGGAGGTCACCGCTAAACAGTTGGAGCGTTTGCTGGAAGATAAGGATTTCGTCGCGGTGTTCTGGTGTAAGTGCGGTGTTGTGTGGAACCGCGAGCGCCGCCACTCGGCAGCCCGCCGCCGACCGGCGGGCGTCTCCGCTAAATTAGCGAGCCCCGGCGCTGGCCGCCGGCCAGGGCGGGGGCGCGCGCCGTGTCGAAACGTCTGCGACGGCGCTCGTCCAAATGGGTTATCGTCGAGTTAATGGTCTTCTGCCGAGCCTAGCGGAAGCCCGCGCGGATCGGCCTGAGCTTCGGTCCCGCATGATATTTTCGAGCGGTTCGCCCGCACTTGAGCAATTATGCAACCGAGCTGTGAAGACAATAAAACTTGACCCGGGCGCCGACCGCTGCGGCGCGGCCTAAAATGGCGGCAGTCTCGTTTTCCACGATGCTTCTTCCTCAAGGCCGCCAGGCGCCTACGCTCGAGCTGGGCTAAAACTGTGTGGTGTGCCGCATGTGCCGCTGAAATAGACTTACATTACGTGCTATTGGCATTCCGACTATTTTTGTTTGTCGCCAATTGTCATGAGATCGATGTGTAACGTTCGTTGACATGCCAACTTGTTCACCTCAGAGAAAAAAGCCATTTGTGACATTGGACTGAGTACTGGGCAGATTCATATTCACGAAATTTGTTATTTTTTCATTATAGTCTATGTGACTGTGTATCTATGTCTGATGTTCTAAGAGTACTATTCACTTTTCAGTCATTTGAATGATGCAGTAGCGACTGCAGACGTATAAAATATGCAATAAATCACTGTCAGACCGCGACACGAATGTAACTCTGTCTCTTGGCTGAGCCACTAGATTGTTCCTTTATGTTGTCGCTCTATTGCAAATTAGCAGAAAAACTTCCACAACGAGTGCAATTTTTACTAGCTTTTAATAGAGATACTGCTTAGTTTATTTTCTCGGCAATCATAAAAGAAAGTAAACACAAAAAAATACTAGGCACGGATATTAATGACTATTTAACAATTTTGAAAGTTCAGTTATGTTTTGAGACTGTTATATCATGATGAGGGTGACTTTTACAAACCCTCTGCCTACACATAAAGTAGGTATGATTAAAAACAAAAAAAATTAACATCAAAGTTTTAAACAGTAACTGCAAATAAAGTTAAATTATCTCGTTAAATATTAGATAAGCCCGGCCGGTTGTAATGTTTGATTTAATTGCATTTATAACATAAAGTAGAAATAATGAGCAGATTGATAAAGTTTAGTATTAACTAATGTCGCTTAATATTATAAGCGTAACAGTTATTTATATATTTATCCAGCTAGGGCAGGAAAAGTAAATATTACGATTGAAAATTTTAAGATTTTGGTCTTTAACGTACTCAATAGGTGGTAGTTATGTTTATTATCTACACTACACAATGCGATTGCTAAAGTTTCCGTAACACGCGAGGCAAGTCTGTCATGGCGGGATAAACCGACACATTGTTTTGTCACTTATAAATAGGCACAGTTGCTATGTTTTAAAGAAAATACATAATCACGAAAATGCCCAGTACAACTGTTTCTTTTGGAAAACATCCAAAATCAAAGTATGTTATCAATCTAGTTACTGGATTAATGAAAATTGTGGTGTTTTAACAAGAACTCTTTAATTTAGAGGTACATATACTTATTAGTTTAATCACAGTGTATAAGGAAAATACCACTTAGTACGGTCTAAGTCTAGGTACTCACAAGTAAAGTTCAATATAACGTTGAAGTAAAACAGAAAGAATCTGGGTACTGACTTTAACGGTGGCTCTGCAAAACTGACTTTGAAAAATCGTTACCTCTTAAAATTGTTTTCACATCCAACTTTAATATAGTTAAAACAATAAAGTAAGTACTTCCATCCAACTGAAAAGAAAGAATGTTGACCCGCGCTGTTGACAACAACCTATGATTCAACATTCCAATGTATTTCTAACTGCTATTTTTGGATCCACTTGTCCTTTCCTTCTTTCAGTGCGAATAGGCATATGCAAGAGACCGAAAATAACTAAAGCAATGTGAACTGGGGTTTAGTTTGCGCAATTTTCATATCAAATTAACAATTTTATTCGAAAGACAGATCTAAGTCCACAGTTACGAGTATGAAGTGGTAAGAGAGCCTTCATCAAAATCAAAGGGTGACTTTTTAAGATTAACGGTTCTCACTGGTAGTACCTGTCGCGAATCATAGTGCTAATTGTTATTCCTGCTGTGTTTTATTATTGTATGCCAGCTGTTCGTCATATTTGGGTTTACGTACAAACATACATACACACATCAACACGGTCTAGGGATATTGCACAATTTCTCATACAAAAGAGGTCTATTTGAGAAGCTATAATAGCATACTCGAGATACATAGAGGGCTATAATTTTCAGACGAGCAAGTGCTAAACCTAGACACGTGACGAAAATGAGAAAAAAAATTGCGTAAATTCGACCATTTTCATACAAAAAGCAGGCAAAAAGTGCATTTTCGTTTTCGTTTCCGTCACGTTTTAACAAATTTCAAGTAAAACAAAATTTATTGACTAGAATTGAAAATTCAAGTTCAGCACTTACTGGTCTGAAAATTATAGCCCTCCATGTATCTCCAGTATGCTTTTATAGCTTCTCAAACAGGCCTCTTTTGTATGGAAAATCGTGCAATATCCCTAGACCGTGTTGATGTGTATATGTCGCCGGAAATTAATAAGAATAGTAAGTTGATCAACTTTCGAGGTAGTTTATCAACTTTCGGCAAATCATACACGGCAGTTGAAATGTATTATTTAACGCAATAAATTATAGCTAATTGATCAACTTACGCTGCCTGGCTGTAAGTTTATCAACTAACGGTTTTGCCACACGTCAAATCATACATGAATGGACCAATCGCTGCTTACCTATTTTTACGTTAAACTGACATCCGTAATATAATACACTGTTCTTTGATTGGTCGATGCGACAACCTCGTAGTCGCCTTAAGTCCATCACCTTATATGAGTCATTTATAAATCCTTTATCTTACAAGTCCTGGGTCATGGTCAAATATTTAAAATTCAATGAAAAGAAACGAGGGTTAAGGTTTTATGTCCTATAACTACCACTAAACCACAAATTAAACTTTATACATAGTTGATTAATGTCCATTTATTAATCGCTAATCTATACTATAATCTATACTAATTCCCACGGGAAGGAAGTCCCAGATGGAAAGCTAGTTATGTATAAAGAAAGTGTAAAACTCTTGAAGGAAGAACTTATTTGCTTTGTGATTTAACGATCAAATAAATCATTTTATTTATGTACCAACCCGCTGATATATCTATGATGATAATACAAAGGAACATCAAAGGATCGAATCTATTCCAAGGGTTACAATACGCTATTTAATTTATAGTCTGCTGTCAGTTCAGCTGCCCAGTATTTTGCAGTTTAAAATATTTGATAAAAGGTTACAAAGTAATTGATAAGTAATAGTAAATAAATACATTATTTACCTTACAGTGGGATCCACTAACAAAATTATATTCATATTGGATACTTAGTTGCTGTAGTGTTTCATGCACATGCATCAAACAATTACGCACTAACGCTTTCAATTAACATTTATTTAGCTACATAACTATAGCTGTTTTGTTATAGGTGTTATTTATTCTGCACTTAGAAATATAATGTAATCCAGAACAGCACCTAATTGAAGCCGGGGTTTAGAATGGCACCTAAATCGAGCGCTTGCTTAAATTGTTAACATTTATTCAAACAGTACGAAAAGCTTACACTGTGTCTTTTATGAATTCAGCAAGATTCTACCTTAGCTGCATCCTAAAGGTCCAATACCTATTTTGAATGTTACCTACAACAACCACCAATTTATTACGAATCCATAAAAAAAAACAAGTGTCCAGGATTACCTGTGTGAAACTGTTCGAAATTAACTTCGACCAGATGCCATGCAGTCATGAATTACTACCTACAAGTTTTATGATTTCTTTTTACTGTAAGTACTTTGTAGTCGAGCTTTATGATTCAACAACTGCAGTATGCGCGTTATGATAGATATTTTTAAGCTTTCCTAAGATTTCAGACTTTCAGTCACGCTTATATGCCTGTCGGGGTAGGCAGAACGTTATGAGGTTCTAGAACCACTTGAGCCTTTTTGTACATTAATTCTAAGGGTTATTAGATGGAGTCAAGTAACATAATTTTGGTGTTGTTAGTTTACTTGACTATACCTACACGATAAGAAGAAGTTTATCAGCCTCTTGCCCACGGTGCCGGAAAAGAGATGGCAGCTGGCACATTCTAAGTTTTTGTTTCACATCTGAAAGTACTACGGTATGTTGCTTTTTGTAAGAAGTACAACGTAGGTTGTCGTTTCCGTTATTTTTGACTAGGTATATCATTTTTCGACACCGCCGCCGCTGTAATAAACTTCTTGTTTAGGTTCACTATAGAATTGGAAAGCTCCTGGTAGAGCCTTCTAGGAGAGCGATATAACTATGAATGTCACCATTCCCTTGTCGGTTAAATACGTCATGATTCATGAAAGAACCCCTTTTCCTACTGTTCTCGCGAAGATCTCTACAATGCCTAGATGCACTCTGGACTGAGTGCACAATTTAGCCTAGATTGACTAAGAAGAAGTATTGAACCAAGTCTATAGGAATACAAAAGTTGTTATGAGTGTATGTAGTTTTCCTGTAAGCATCTTTACGGCATTATTCATAACTATGCATAAAGTTTTCGCTTATATTGCGACTTGTTTTTTTTAACCTACAATTTGTCTTTATCGGCAACTGTTTGAAGGTTTGATAGTAGTTAGTACTAAACTTCAAAGTGTCTAGTATGTTTATTTACGAACTAAAGTAAGCACTCTCGCTAAAGCTCTCGATCAAAGTAGATTGTTTTTTCACGTCCGTCCTAGACAATGTTTGGATCTTTTACGACGAATTTAACTATTCCTAGATGGAACTACTTACATGGCTTAACAATCGAGGCCTAGGTGCGCTTGTCTTTGTACCTATATGTTACGGGCAACTTGGGAAGTACGGTCACTATGAATAATGACCGATCTGTATACATAACGCCCGTATATTATTTGTTGTGTGTTTGTGGGAATGACAAAAAAATACCTACTATGGGAATTTTACGAGAAAACTCTTCGGATATCATTCACTAGGCTTCTAGGTAGCAAAAATTACGTAGAAATAAACCAGAAGGGGACGAAATAAAGTTCAGGTGAAGAAAGGACCGATATTCCATTGCGGAAAGAACAAGGATGTTTGATTTTATGTTTTTAAATTTTATAAAGTCGTTTTGTTTGCGTCGTCACACTGTGAAAGGTATAAAATTTCAAATATAATTCTTATGGTCATCTTCATTCATGGAGCCATAAAGCTGTGTGTAGGGGATAGGGCTAGGGACGATATCGCTCCCATTGCGTAGCATCTCACAAAGACGCTGACAATCACGGATTACTAACACTTGAGCTATCAGCGAATCGTCTTGACAATCGATAAGACTTACTTAAGGAAGCCTTTGCCCAGCATGGGAGTACATTAGACACAAAAAGAGAATGTTTTGTTTCAAGTGTGTTTCAAGCTGTTAAGATGTGGTCAAGAACGTATTAAGCTCAACCAGAAGAAGCCTATTCACTCGAGGTTTGAAAAAGTTATATGACCTTAGCAACGCAGACACTGAAAGTGAATTCTAGAACGATATTGGTTTTGATAATACAGATGCGCGGAGCTGCGTGACATGCGACAAAGTCCTGGAAGAGCTGGAGAAAATCGACGATGACACGGACACCTTCGGAGTAGACTTCGTTAAGATCAACGACAAGCGGCTGGCCAAGCAGTATGGCATCACGAAATTCCCCGCCCTCACGTACTTCCGTGAGAAGGAACCGATCATTTACGAAGGTTAGTCTGCTTTGTAAACCAAATAAACATGCGTAAAGAAATAAGTAAAGTTTGGGATTGCAGCTACAACTTTGATTGGAATGCAGCAAATATATATAATATACGGGGTGGAATTTTTTAATGCCACCTGAAGAGAAAGTACTCTTAATACTGTAGATATTGTACTCAAAGAAAACATTCCTTTATTTTTGAAAAGAAAGAAAACTGCATTTAAGGATTTTAGAAAATTCACTTGCGACACCCGGGAATTGAACCAACTAAAATCTGCAAGAATACTCTGTACTTTTATTGCATCGATCGTTAGGGTCAATTATAAGGATAAAATCTATTTAACGAAGTTGGTAAATTTAATGAAAGGAAAACCATGAAATCCGGACTTATAAATTCAATGGTTTAATTTACGATTGAAATCTTTCATTTAATTTACCAAGTTTGTTAGAGAGATTTCATCCTTATAATTGACTCTTAACGTTCGATGCAATAAAAGTACATGTTGTAATTCTTACAGATTTAGTCCTTGAATGTTGTTTCCTTTTTTTTTTAAATAAAGGAATGTTTTCTTGAGAAAATTCCACCTTGTTTGCCGTGTGGTGATCGGTTGAGAATAGCACCACCTCATCTCTTTCCGTGGGTGTCGTAAGAGACGACTAAGGAAACACAAATGAGACCTGCCTCCTAGTAATCCATCACAGGCAACGATACTTCATTTTTTTCTGAATCTGAGGTGTCATCCTATTGTCTCATGGTGTGGTTGGGCCTGTAAAGGGCCGTCTGGTTCGCGACCACCCTCCTACCGAAGTCCGACGCCAAACAGCTTACTGTGTTCCGTCGGTGCGTGGGAGTACCAGTGCCTTTATAGGCATTTTCTGGGTTATCTCGCTCCATCGTCGACCTCATCTTTGACCTATATGGTCAAGATTGAGGTCAAGAGGTAACCCATCTCATAATAAAAAAGTACTTTTCTATCTACAGTATTAAGAGTAGGTACTTTCCCTTCAGGTGGCATTAAAAAATTCCACCCTGTTTTTGTTTACAAATGACTACACTGTTGGCCGCTGATGGCCTTGACAGCTTCACCGAGCAAGTGGCGAGCGTAGATGGCTGTCAGCCCAAAATTTTTAACTTCCAACCTGTATATAATATGGAACATATAGGTCTTACGCTTAGGTATGTATAGAGCCTGTACCATATTAGTATGCAACATTCACATACACAAGGGCAGGAAATCTGATGGATGGTTCCCAGGTATCATCACCAGTATTTCCGTTTTTCGGAAGGCACGTTCAGCCTTCGTCGGTCCCGGCTGATTTTGATTAACTGCAGTCGTTAAAACCAAGTCGGAGGCTCTTTGGAAGTTTAGGTGCTCTGACACCAGGTTTAGTCAAAGCCACATACCTATATATGATTATTTTACACGATAAGAAGATCTTATTAATTTGACTTGTATTTCCAGGAGATCTTATGGACGAAGAAAGCGTCCTGGATTTCTTGACGAGTTTAGAGGCAATGGACCTTCCTGACCGGATAGAAGAAGTCAACCAGAAGATCCTATCCAAGATCATAGAGGACACAAATTACGTAGCCGTGCTCTTCTGTAAGTATCTCATGCATGATGTCTTCTTGTTTGTTCTTCAATGTATCAGCTATCGTGGTAAAAAACATTTTTTTCGACTAACATAGTACGGCCCTCTGGCCAACCTGTACAAATTCTTTTTTTGTAGATTTGTAAGTAATTAGATCTTGACTTTCGCAACTAAATTCATTATCTTTGTATAGAAAGGTTTACTATTGAGCTGTCTCGTCTAAAATTGTGCCGTGTGTTTGATTGTGTTTTTGACGTAGGTCCTGATCACAAATCTTGCGGCCCGTCGAACAGTAAGTAAGATCTCCGGCTGGCGGCATGCCTCCTTTATGTAATGTGGCTGTGACTACGCTTAGTAGATTAGTGTATATTTGTGTCATTTTATGTTTCAGACTTGTTTTCCGCTTGTCGCGAATAAGTCCACTATGGAGACGTGTCATTTAAAATCAATCGCAACTAAATAATGAAAGATTTGCTTCAATTATTTAAATGAGCATCAGATGATGTATACGGCTAATTAAATATTTGGCGACGGTACAACTTATCGAAGTCACAGAACGTGACTCACGGAACTAATTAAAATCAATCGATGAATTAGATTATCATTTGGGAATTTTTAACTGTTCACGAATTAATTTGTTTAATTCCTAGTTAAATGAAAACCAGTACGTTATATTGATCGCACTTTGATGTTATGTCTTCGGGTTACTAGAACAGAGTCCAGAGACCAGACTGTTTACATATGTAAAAGGAAAGCTGGTATCAAAAATGCGTTTGTATTATCGGGCCGTGATGAGGCGGGCTATTTCTGGCGAGCTATTCGCGGCCAGCCAGCCGCCGGGATTGACGGACCGACCTGTCACGGTTACCTCGTCAATCGCACATTCTGTCTGCAACAAAAGATCTTTTGAAAATCCATTCATAACCAATGTCAAACGAAACATTTATTTAAAGATGACAGAAGCAACGCCTCTGTCTATCCAAATTTAAGACTCGGGTGACCTTGACCTAAATAGCCTTGGAATTGGAACTATACGTCATCCAAAAGCATGCTAGGTACATGACATGCCGTTGTTTACCTACACAGATTTTTTATTGAAATCTTAGGCTGGAACAAATAGACGAACATTTCCTCGTGTCATTACATAGAAACGTAATTTTGTTAGTTTAGATGTGATAACAATTGACTGCCGATATGGTCCTCACGAATAGATGTTGTCAATTCATAACTTTTCCTCTGTAAATCACTTGTAAACAGACCAATATTATTTCCATATTTATGTCGCACATGTAGACCTCCAGTATGACGAAATACCAACTGCACGACATGGAGCTTCAATCCCCGCACACACACTTACCTTTTAACACACGAAGCAGACTCATACATACGCTGTTAACTGCACTGCTTCAGACTTGATGAAGCATGACTCAATTACATTGGACACAGACAAAATAGTCAGAGAATGAGTGTTTAGAATATCTACTTCCCGTGTTGCAGATAAGCCTGAGTGCAAAAAGTGTGCTAAAGCACTTCAGGAGCTGGAGAACATTGATGACGAGGCCGACCAACTCGGCATCGGTTTTGTCAAGATCCACGACGAAGAACTCGCCGAGGAGTATAGTCTTGGAGAGTTGCCAAGACTTGTCTACTACAGGCATGAAATACCTATTATCTACGAAGGTTTGTGAATCATTAGGTACATACACTCTGACGTATGAATTACGAAATTGGAGAACGAATCTGATGAGGTTACGTAAAAGCTGGTAGGAAGCGCGTGGTCAGTTCATTCATGAAACAAATTATTGAAGATGATACTAAATGGATAAATATAGATTGTATACTAAACTTTACTATCACTATTACTCATAAGTACTTTGAATGTATTAATCGATTTCATTTATAGTTTTGTTAAGATCACATCACACATAAGCATTTAGCAAAAGAAAAGAAGTTTCGGTAAGAACCAAACGACAAAAATAACAAATGAAGTCAGAACTAGGCACAAAAAACAAAACCCTGTAGAAGTATGTTGTGTATGTGATGACGTTGGCAGGCGAGCTGAGCAAGGAAGAGGATGTGTTAGAGTGGCTCATCGCCAACAAGTCCACCGGAGACGAAGAGGACGTCATCGAGGACGTCACCGCCAAGACCCTCAACACTCTCATTGGCAACGTCGATAACCTGGTCGTGCTCTTTTGTAAGTATCGTTTAGCTTAAAAGGGCAAGAGAGTCCATAAAAGTTTTAATTAATACGCTGTTTAAAGTAGCAAGTTATTTTTAATAAAGGTCTCAGAGCATTTTGAACTTGGACTTTAAATAAGTCAATGTTATTACTATAAGAGTTTATTTTAATGATATCGTACGGTGTTTTGAATGGGGGAATTTTAAAGTTTTGTTGCTATACATAGTAATGAATTATGAATTATGTGCACGATTGGTATCGCAAGCGGCGTAAATAACCGCGCAACGGGTTAAAATGTAAAAAAAAAAACACTATAGTATCTGACCCTTACTGGTTTGGTCAAGTATGGGTTTAAATAATTTTGTGTATAACAGTTAGTCGATCAAAAGTTTAATTAAGTATACAGTTCTTTTACTTTCTTAATGTCTCACGGCAAACAGTATCTGTCTCGTTCTTGTCTCTTAAGAATAAAAAAGAAGCACTATAGTTTTCGTATGTTCCATACAAATTTTGACCTTATTTTAACAGACGACCACGGCGATGACGATTCGATGACGGTGCTAGCAGAGTTGGAGAAGATTGACGATGACTGTGACAGGCACGGTATCCAATTCGTCAAGATTGACGACACTAAGGCCGCTGAAGCGTTCGGCATTGATAGCATTCCTGCTATTGTCTACTACGAGAAGCAGATCCCTAATGTTTACGATGGTAAGCCTTTTTAATTTTTTAACTTTATTTACGCTTATATAGTTATAGTCGCTTATTACGCTTATATAGTTATATATAGTTAAGCTCGCCATTGTGTATCCTGTTCTCTGTAATAAAGTATAAATAAATAAATAAATAGTTTTTTGGATTCTCTTGGACACCTTTTTGCAACATTTTAAATGCCTACAAGGCACTGGTACTTCTACGCACCGACGGAACACAGCAAGCTGTTTGGCGTCGGACTTCGGTAGGAAGTCGCGAACCAGACAACCCTTCACAAAGCCTACCACACCGCATGAGACCATAGGACGCCACCTCAGATTCAGAATAAAATTGAGGTGTCGTTGCCTGGGGTAGATTAATAGGAGGCAGGTCTTATTTGTGTTTCCTTAGTCGTCTCTTACGACACCCACGGAAAGAAATGGGGTGGTGTTATTCTCAGCCGATCCCCACACGGCAAAAAATGTTTAGTCTGTCATTCCAAGTTTGTTTGGTATATATTTTTTAACGCCTAAAGAGCTATTTTTGTTGGGTTGTTGATGTTGACAGTTCTAGAGTCTTTGTGGTGGCAGCTCAAAGGTTCTTTGAAGTCTCACTCTACCTATTGATCAAAGGCTACAAACAAAATATGAATATACAAAAGGAATGTTTTAAATTCCAGGTGACTTGGAAAACGAGGATGAAATACTGGAGTGGCTCGTGGGTCAACTAGAGAAAGATGAGATCGAAGACGTCACCGATGAAATGTTAGACCGCTTGATCAAAGATGGAAAGACTGTAGCGGTTTTGTTTTGTAAGTGCACATTGTGTATTTCCTCTTCATCTTAGGAAGAAAATAGGAAATAATAAAATGTTCTACTATAAAATCGAAATGTTCATACTTATTTCAATTTTAGATGACAATAACGACCGCAAATCACAGAAGGTATTAAACGAACTAGAAAACATTGATGATGAATGTGATCAACTTGGCATTGCGTTTGTGAAAATTGACAATGATGAAGAAGCTAAAGAATACGGCATCGAAAAAGTACCTACGCTACTGTACTTTGAAAAGGGTATACCTACTTACTATGAAGGAAATTTAGAAGAGGAAGAGAAGGTTCTCAAATGGCTCCATCACCAAAGCGAGAACGATGAAATTGAAGATATTACTGACGAAATGCTCGATATGATCATCGAAAAAATGCCCTACGTTGCTGTACTGTTCTGTAAGTATTTTTTCACTTCCTATTGACCATAGAATTGATTTTAAAATTTTCAAAATTACTAACAGTGTTTTGTTAGAAATTATTTTAGTTCATACTGTCCCAGTCAAGAAATGAACTGACATATAAATGAAATACAGTTCTTCTTATTAATTTCAGACGACAAGGATCAGAAGAAAAGTCAAAAGATTCTGGCCGAGTTGGAAAACATTGATGATGAGTGTGATCAGAATGACATCGCATTCGTAAAGATTGACGATGACAAGGAAGCTAAAGAATACGGCATTGAGGCTGTTCCGACCATGGTGCTCTTTGAGAAGGGCATTCCACATGTTTATGAAGGAGACCTCATGAAAGAAGATGAGCTTTTAGGATGGTTGTTGCATCAAAAGCGTCACAGTGAAATCCCCGAAGTTACTGACGAAATGATGGATAAGCTTATTGAGAACACTGAATATTTGGCGGTTATTTTCTGTAAGTCATTCACCAATTCAATAACAGAAGGAAATAGTAATATTGAAAAATAATAATATGTTTGTGATCATGTTGGTCAATACCGCTATCCGCTAAGAAAACACCTGAACACGGAAAGCAATGTCTTTTTTAGTATTTTATCGTCCAACTGCGATCGCTTACCTACCAGACGTAGCCGATCATAACACAAAAAGAGGGGCAGAATCGTCTTTTTGACTTTTTACAGATTCTATTAAGTATACTCAAATAAAACAACATGCTTTTCATTAGGTATATTTTTTTTTGAAAAAGGGCTTTGCCAAGTAAAATTCATTGTCACATAATTAGTTTAAAAGTTATTTGTAATCTTGTTCAAAATTGTTCTATTTTCTATTTTTTTACCCACAGATGATAAAGATGACAAACAAGACATCAGAATTCTTAATGAACTAGAAAACATAGACGACGAGTTAGAAAAAGAAGGAATCGTTATTGTGAGGATGGACAATGAGGCAGAGGCTAAAGAATTCGGTATCGACCACCTGCCTACACTTGTATACTTTGAAGAAAACATCCCAGCAATATACGAAGGAGATCTAATGAATGAAGACGAAGTACTTCAATGGTTGATTGAACAAAAGAACAGTGCTACCATTGAAGAAGTCACAGATGAGATATTAACTGATCTTATTGATGAGCACGAATATGTCGTCGTTTATTTCAGTGAGTATTAAAAAAATATTTATGATAATTAAAGATGCAATTTTGAAAAAAAAAAAAAGAATTATGGCGCTAACAAAGCTCTAATTATCTCTAAAAATATTTCAGGTGGCAGCTGTGAAGAAGGCGAAGAGTGCGACAACATCCTTGATGAACTGGAAAACATTGACGATGAGCTCGACGAAACGGGCATTATTTTCGTCACTACTGAAGACATGACACTTGCCAAGAAGTATGGTATCAAGACCTTCCCTACGCTCGTGTTTTTCAGGAATAAGGAGCCTCTAATTTACAAAGGTAACTGATGTGTCACTTTCTAAAACTTGTAACATTTGGTCTGATAAAAATGAGACCAGCTATTACGAAAATCTATTTTATTTACATATCTGTTTCAGGCGACATTGAGGATGAAGATGAGGTGTTGTCATGGTTAACAGATGAGGACACCCTTGAGATTCCTGGAAAAATTGAAGAAGTTAACTCTAGGATGTTAGACAAAATCTTAGAGGAAAATGATCATGTTGTCGTATTCTTTTGTAAGTATAATGAATTGACTCATTCACTATTTTCGTATTCTACTAAAAAAAATCAGAAGATAGTTTGCGCAGTCTCGTCTAGTTTCAAATTTGTCTAGCAGTATATGACTTTTAGTATAATATAAATTTAATGGAAACCCTCTGTTTAATTTTGTAGATGTGGAGGGAGACAAGAAATCCCAAAAGATATTGCAAGAACTTGAGAATATCGACGATGAATGTGAAGAGAAAGACATAGACTTTATCAAGACATCTGATGAAGGAATCGAGAAGGAATACGACCTACCTGACCTTCCAGCTTTGGCTTTCTATCGACACAAGTTCAGAACGATTTACGATGGTGATCTTATGCATGAAGAAGCTATTCTTAAGTGGGTGTTGGAACTTCATGACTCAAAACCCGATGTCATCGAAAGTGTTGACAGGAAAACTTTAAAAGATCTTATTGAAGACGTTGAACATCTTGCCGTATTTTTCTGTAAGTCTCTACTTCAGTTTTCTTTTAGGAGATGCCAGCCCAAATGTTGTAAACGCAAACCGAAAATAAATACGAGAATGATGCCAATTTGACAGCTCTTGTAACAGAATTTAAAATATTGCAGTTAATTAAGAAAAACTACACTTATCTTATTCATTTACACGTCCACATATTATTCATACATAATATAACAAACATAAAGTAGTAATGCTAATATTTTTAAAAACTGATCAAAAAAGTCCACCACATTAGAACGTGACTTAGAAGGTTGATGTCAATTGTGTAATGTAAAATGAAGAAGATTTGTTATTGTTGCAGATAGTGATGATTGTGACACCTGCGATGAAGTGCTTGAAGAATTGGAGACAATTGACGATGATACAGACAAGTATGAAATCCAATTCGTAAAGTCCAAGGACTCAAAGTTAGCGTCAGACATTGGCATTTTCAGTTTCCCGGCGTTGGTCTATTATGAAACTGGAGTTCCTATTATGTACGATGGTAAGTTGTTTTCTGTCTCATATAAATTGGATTTAATACGTAAAAGGGAATTGTATCCGATAGAATTAGAACTTTAGAAATATTCATCTTCTTTATAAATAAAAATTAATAGCAAATATGTTTCTAAAACTTGAAAATAACTGGAACATTAAAAAAATATGTTTGTAATTGTCAGTCAGGGCATGGTTGATAAAATATATTTTTTTTAAACCTACCGGAAAATTTCTACGGGACCGAAGTTGCGGGTGAATAACTAGTCCGCAAATAAATATAGGGCAGTTAACTGGACCGTCTATTTGTACTACTTATTCTTATAGCAATTTTAATATGTTTATCCTGTTTATAGGTGATTTAAAGAACGAAAAAAAGGTTCTACAGTGGCTTATAGATCAAAAAAGTAAGAATCCACATCCATTTATAAATCTTTAACGTAATCTTTAAAATAATATTCTTATAAGTATTAAATGTAAAATTAAAATATTGATTAAGAAATATTACGTGCATGACATCATTCTTGATATATTTCTATGCAAAATTGTTATTCTTTATGCCTTAAATGCTGGATGTTTGAGCTATGTCATTTTGCATGACAGTTACTAATGCCTGCAGGTGAAGATAGCCACCGACAAAAAACTAAAGCTAATACTAAATCGAAGGCCAATGCAGATGTTGATAAAAAAAGATCGGGGCTTACGCGAAATAAAGATATAGACGCTAACAAAAGAACCCCTCAGAAAAATTTAAAATCCGCTGAATGGAAAACCATGGGTACCCTGAAAGTGAGGTTTCCCGGAACATTCGACGAGAAGGATAAACGCCACGTCGTCGCAGGGAAGACCAAAAAGAAGATAGCTGAAGACGATGATGGTGACGACGACGACGATGATGACGACGATGATGATGACGACGATGACGATGAAGATGACGACGATAATGACGGTGACGACGATGACGATGATGACGACGACGACGATGATGACAATGACAATGAAGACGACGAAAAAGAAAGACTTCGCGCACAACTACAAAAAATTAAAGATCGGTTAAAAAGGGTTCCTGGGAAGGAAGCTACTTGGAAGAAATTTGGAAAGTTAAAGATTCGATACCCGACTAAAAAAATAACTCCTAATGACAAAGACGACGACGATGGTGACAATGATGACGACGATGACGATGACAATGACGAGGACGACGATGATAACAATGACGACGACGACGACGACGACGACGACGACGACGAGGATGACAATGACGACGACGACGATGACGACGATGATGATGACGACGACGACGATGATGATGACGACGAAGTAGATGACGACGATGATGATGACGACGACGATGATGACGACGACGACGATGATGATGATGAGGACGACGACGACGATGATGACGATGAAGATGATGAGGAGGACGATGAAGATGGCGATGAAGATGAAGAAGATAAAGTCAAAAGGCGGAAAGGAGCCAAACCAAAAGTAGGTAAAAATGTTCAACATCGCAACAAGAATAATAGAAATAATGATGATGATGACGACGACGACGATGATGATGAGGATGACGACGAAGATGATAGTTTTTTTAGTAGGATAAAAAGAATGTTCACAGGTAACAAATAGTGTTGACCCCCGAAAGGTGACCCTGCACGGAGGCACGGATCCTACGTCATACATCTGCATGGTCAAATAGGTTAGGAACCCGCATGGGTCCTATTTTCCAGCTGTCGCCTGCAGTCATTCGCGGATGCTTTCCGATTTAAATGTTTTCAGTTCTTATTCTTACTAACAATTCATTCTAGTCTTAATAGCGCGCATAACAATAGGCGCATAGACAAAATATGCACAGTATTAACGAGTTAACTCTTTATGATTCATATGTCTATCGGATATAAACAACAGATTTTTACTGACTGCAGGCGATCGCTGTTTCTACATTGGATTGGGGGCGAAACCGGCTGTCCCAAAAATGACTTACGAACCCTACCAGTGCTGTCCCACTAAAGTTCAGAGTCCGACCAAAGTAGCCAAAGCGACGCCAACCAAGATGCCTTCCAAGAAACTCGACAAGGAGAAACCCAGACTAATCCCCGACAAGCCAGCGAAGGGCAAAAGTAAGGCTCTTGCGACCAAACCGGAAAAAGGCGCTAAAGGAAAAAAAGGTTTATTCGACTCTGAAGTCAATTGGTGGTGGTAAACTATTACTATGATGTTACAATGTACTTGCATTGGTATCGTCGATATTACTGCAAGTGGACGTGCATGCGAGGCGTCAAGCGGACACGAATGTTATAATCTCTCAGTAGCCTTTGCAGGGCTCGGTTTCACCTCTGTGATTCTGTAATACCTAATGAATCGTACATAAGTAGTTTATTCTAACGATGCATCAAGTTTGTCATGAAAGCATTAACAATACTAGCTTAATAACCTCGTGTCCCTTGATCCCCGCAAGCACTTAACAAGGTTGATGTTGTACTTCCGTGTTGCACATGATCTGTAATCGCATTTATATGGGCGACTTCTAGCACAAGCTTTCCTTCAGGAACACTGTCTCAATTTTTACTTCATATAAGTACGTTTACAGCTCATTGGTTTACCCTTTTTAAAGTATTGTGCTTTACGATACTCAGTGTACTATAAATTTCAAGAACATGGTGGTGACTAAATATTGGGAGTTCTAGAGACTATAAGCTAAGCAGGTGTACAAATCGTTAGTGGATGTAAATTGATTCCAATATTTAGATATTATAGTAAAGGGAGGCATAACAACATAATTATAGGCATTTGTTAATTGTATTTTGCCGTGCCATCTTGAAAGACTTATTGATGTAAGGATTTCATGTTCATTTAGTTTTCTAGCCCTCATGGAATCTCATTATTTTGTAATACATTATTTTATATCAACAAACAAGTTACCGTTATTTATTTTTACAAACGCAATGCTAGGTAACAAAACAACAAGATTTTTGTAATTAACTTTCTAAAAATTGTAAGTCGGCTCTTAAGCCGTCTTTAAATTTTAGACCGAATGATTTAAGCGTATTCCCTAACAGAAGTATTATGACAATAAGGGGAATCACTTGAATCCTTTGCTGAAATTATTATCGGAACCTGGAACCTAGTTCAGCTGCTGGGTTCTAGATGACCATCACTTGTATCACTTGGTACTTTGGCCACTGCCTGATCAGTGCTGGGCGTTGTGTGACATTATGTCGATGTAAGTTGTAATGTTTGGCCGAAAATTAGCATGGATGTTTTTTATAACTTATTTATTTGTTACGTTGAATTGTTGAGTCAGCGCTGGGTCAATATTTTTTGTTAAATAAATAATTTTTTCTATACTTAAGTCTTTTGTGATTACAAACACACGAATGATGTCAGCATGGTATTGCTGTAGTTGTATCCGAGCATGTCAGTTAATGGATGTAAACCGGTGAGTTTCTAAACTATAATGAAATGGATGTGGTTTCTTTTGTATAATATTGTAAATATGTAGGTTTTCAGCATTAAAGTAACTGTAGAAATATTTTAGGAAATCTTTTGGATGAACATGAGGTCTTGGATTGGATGGTTAAGCAAAAAGAAGACGAGAGTATAGAGGAAATTGACAGAGATACCTTGTTCAAATACATCGAAACGAAAGAATTTTTAGCAGTTGTTTTCTGTGAGTATAAACTGTTAGATTAGAAATTGAATCCGATAAAATGTTTAATTATATTTCAGTGTTTGCTTACCTTCTTGTTGATTAAAATATTTGTCATCGTAGATAAAGAAGAAGACCCTAAATCTCCTCAAATTTTACGTCACGTGGAGTTGATCGACGACGAAGCATCAGAATATGCAATAAAGATTGTAAAATGTTCAGACCGACTCATGGCAAAGAAGTATGGTTTTCGAAATCCACCTGGTATCACCTACTTCAGAAAGGGGAAATATATTAATTACGACGGAGATATGGATGACGAAGAGGAGATTCTGGACTGGTTAACGAATCCTGAAAACATGGAATTAACTGATCATATTGAAAAGGTCAACAAAAAGATGTTCCAGAAGATCAGGCAAACATCAGATTATGTTGCGGTGTTCTTTTGTGAGTGTTCCAACAGCACTTTATTCTAATTCAAAATGATTTAAAATGGGAACACCTAATGAGACATGAACCTATTTCATACATTTGTATCAAAAAATTTAAGGTATTTCCACAATTCCAATTGTATTGCACATATGACATGTTTTAGACAGTAATGACTGCAAACAGTGCCCCAGAGTGCTTGCGGAGATTGAGCACATAGACGACGATGCGGATGGCGCGGGTATCAATTTCGTGAAAATCGATGACAGACAGATGGCTAAGGACTTTGGAGTCTTCGCCCTCCCTGCCGTGTTGTTCTTCAAAATGGGATCTAAGGATCCTGTGATCTATGCCGGTGAGATCTTTGTTTAATATTTCACGAGACAGTATATCAGTGTTTAAGGAAAATGATTTATGTATAGATACTGTAAATTTATTTCAGGGGACTTATATGACGAACAGCAACTTTTGAATTGGCTGCTAACTCAGAAAAATCCAGCCGGCGACGTTATAGAAGCCCTAGAAGGCGAAGACTTGATCAAAACTATTGAAGACGAAGGATCACTTGCGGTTTACTTCTGTAAGATGCACATGAATTTACCACCTTACATTTCTTACTGTACAAACACCTACACAATGACACATAATATTGGCTAAGTTTATAAACTAAATTTTCAAATTAATGTTGCTTTTCTTGTATTCTGTAACATTTATGTTACTACGCAAATTTTTAATGCTTTACTGATGATATTTATGTTTGTGCAAAACTGCTAACAATTTTACAGTGAGAATCACCATTAAAACCATCGTCATAGTGATCGTAAGTTTATATCGATATCTTGGAAGTTAACTTTGTTACTTTTATTAGGGAACAAAACGCTATGTGAGATTTGCAATTCCAAAGCAATGAGAAAGCAGATGAAAAAAAAGAGAGCTGCTGTCGAGCATGAAGAAGATGAGGAACAGGAGGAGGGTACTGCTATATATTTCGCACTGAGCCTCCACACGATTGGCATCTTGACCCTTTTGTATTTGTTTGAATCCTTAGGAGTATTTTGACGTCTGTATTCCAGCTTTTGAGAATTTAAATAATTAGTAGATGCAAACATATCCGGATTTGTTATGACGTTTTTTGCACAAGCAGTGCTTAAAAGCTGTCATATAGTCTTATGTTTTTAGATGTGCGAACCTTTTAAATGTGCCGTCGAATTGAGTTATGAAATTGCATGACGCATGTTTATATAAAGATGTGTTTTTATTTCCTAAGTTAGATATTATCGTGATCCCTTTGTGTTCGTCTAGTGGTGCAACATCTTTAGTTTTTGTGAAAGTAACCTAATTTTGTGCTAAAGAAACTTATGGTAGATGTCATTATTGAGATTGTAGAATCATAATATAGGTTTATCCTTTTATGTTCGTAGATGTTTTTTGTGACATTCTTGCATTTATAGAATAGTTTGTATTGTAATATACACAAATATCAAAAAAACTCGGACAATTTGCTCTATGGCGCGAAAAATTCAGATAAATTAACAAAACATTTTAATTGGCAATAGATATGGATGTTTCAGATGGGCCCGATTGCGAACAGTGCATCGGGATTTTAGAAGAACTTGAGAATATTGACGATGATTGTGACAGACACGGCATCAAGTTTGTCAAAACACAAGATTATTCTATTGCGGAAGCCTATGGTGTCACAGATTTTCCAGTAATGGTATACTTTGAAAACAACATACCGAATGTATATGAAGGATCTTTAGCAGAAGAAGAGGAAGTATTGCAATGGCTTATTACACAAAAAACAGAAGATCGCATAGAACTAATTACAAGAGTGATGCTAGAAAAGATGGTAGAGGAAACTCAATATCTCGCCGTGTACTTTTGTAAGTAAACAAACTTGTTCTCCTTGTTTTACGTTACTGTATCGCATTTAAGAAATTTCCAAATGGATTACTTTATTTCAGACAAGTTGAACTGTCACATTTGCGATCATATTCTTGAAGGCTTAGAGAAAATAGACGATGAATGTGATGTATTCGGTATTCATATGGTAAAGATTCAGGATCCACAGCTTGCTAAACGTTATTCCATTAAGACTTTCCCAGCTATGGTATACTTCAGGTATGTTGAATGAAACCTCGTCTAATTCAAATCAGGTAGGTACTTTATTTATTATGTGAAATACCTATTGTAATGTGTATTTTTTTAGGAATGGAAATCCACTTCTTTTTGAAGGCGACTTACAAAACGAAGAATCAATATTAGAATGGTTGATTGATGACGATAATAGAGAATTAGCGGATGAAATAGAGTCAGTAAATGAACGAATGTTAGAACGCCTACTGCACGAGTCTCACTTGCTGGTGGTGTTCTTTTGTAAGTAAACTTTAGTTCGATAGATAATATCGAGAGGAAGACCCTATAATTTATGACAGCTAATCTTACAAAACCAAAATTAAGAGCTTAGTTATATAGAGTATATATGTAACTTCTTTTATTTACAGATGATGACGAAGACTGCCCAGAATGTGAAGAAATCTTAGAAGAACTGGAGCAAATTGACGGCGAAGTCGATCAGTTTGGTATTGACTTTGTTAAAATAGCGAGCCCAGAAGCGGCTGCTAAATATAATGTCATCAATATACCATCTCTTGTATATTTCCGCAAACAAGTTCCCATGTTATATGACGGAGATCTACACCAAGTTGACAGAATCCTGCAATGGCTAACTTCTCAGGACGTTTTTGAAATAAAAAATGAAATCGAGGAGGTCAACCGTAAAATGCTGGATAAACTGTTGGAAGAGAACGAGTTTTTGGCTGTATACTTTTGTAAGTTAAAATACTCTGAAAAAAGTAAACCGAATAATGTACAAGTTTCATTTATTTATAACTAGCTCTTCGCCCGGGACTTCGTTTCCGTGAGAATTTGGGAAAATTATGTAGCCTATGTGTTAATCCAGGGTCAGCTACCCCCATACCAACCAAACTGTCCAGCCGTTCTCGAGTTATAAGTGTTCGAATCGAACAAACCCGACTTTGTTTTATACAGGGCTTAGGTATATCTCTTGCAACCTCTCGGGTGGTAAATCAGTCCATGAAACTGAACAACTTTCCCCAAGGAACATAGGTCAAAATACGAAAAAAAAATTGTAGTTCCCATGCGCTATAAACGAATGAAGTTTGTATGGGAACTCAAAATTTTTTTTTCGTGGTTTGACCTATGTTCCTTGGGGAAAGTGGTTCAGTTTCATGAACTGATTTACCACCCGAAAGGTTGCAGGAGAGATACCTTAAGCCCTGTATATTAAGAATCGGTTTATATTTAACCTGTTTCCAGATGAAAAGTCGCCTGAAAGTCGAGCAGTATTAGATAATTTAGAAAATATCGACAGTGAGACGGACAACTTGGACATAACCTTTGTGAAGATGCAAGATCCTAGATACGCGCGCAAGTGGGGCGTCACCAAACTACCGGCGATTGTCTATTTTAGGAAGCGTTTCCCAAGCATATACAGGGGTGAGTACGTACCTAATTCACATGCAGATCGGGACAACACCACCACAAGTTGGGCCATGAAGATAAAGGTTTAGGAAAATTTCGTACATAACAATTTGAAGTTAAACTACCTACACTGTTTAATTATCTGTTTGCTAGGGTTTATTAAACATAATGCGTTTTGTCCACAGGTGATCTAATGTCAGAAGAAGAGGTACTGGAGTGGCTACGAAAGAACAGGTTTCGGCAACCTGAGCTCAACATCTTCATGTATGCTCTGATAGCACTTTCAATAGCCTTCGTTATGTATACGGCTTTCCTTCTGCAGTGCTTCAAGCCAGCTCCGCCAGCGCCCGCACCACATCCGAAACAGGCGTGAGCCTTCAGACTAAAGTTCTTTTACACTGGATAATGACTTTTTCCAAGGCTACGGACCTCAGTCTGTTCAAGAGTCCATTGCTTCAATCAAATCTCCCAATCCATGAGATTTGATCGACAATGGATTATAGCGAATACAATTTCTTGGGATCAAACTTTCGATAGAGGTATTAGTATAAACGAAAGCCTGAATAGATTTGCAAACCTTTTGGGAGTTGTGTTTAGTTGTGTAAGGTCGTAGCTGAACGTCTAAGAGAGAAGCTTTAGAGGGCGTGCTTTGTTTCTCTTTCACACCTTCAGCTATGTCAATGCCTGTATTGCTACAGGACATAATTATTGAAAAGTCTGGCAATTCTGGATGTTAATAGTTCATCAATGAGTTTTCAGGCAAATGCTGGATTGACAATTTATAAGTACTAAATAACTTCGACCTCTGACTCTATTTTTAATGACGTGTTTTGCTTCAGAGTTTTTAGCAAACGCTAAGTCATGACAAGATAAAGATAATGACGACGAACTAAATAAGAACCAGAAAAGTTGTTTATATGTTATTATGCCCAAGCGATTACTATAAACTCTGAATAATTTTTGTTTATGGCATTTCATTTAATTTATTGTTAACTTTGTTAAGACTGTAATATCTTCTTTCTAGGTATTCGGTAGTGAATACTTAATACATCGTCGTGGACATTTGCTTAGATTTTATTATTTTGAGAATGTCGTCGATTCATCTGTGGCAATTTAAGAAATGTCTCATTTCTGTGTACCCATGTTTTCTACTATATGCGGTATTATTTACACCGATCTGTCTACTTTTATTAGCCTTTTAGGTTTTGTTAAGCGTTTATGTTTGTGTTGGGGTTTTATGAGCTCTAGAATTATTTCACCTCAGAGAAGTCTTTTTTTATTCCAATAATCGATCGTTTTGGTGAACTTCTTTAGTAAAATAACCTTGAGCTCGAGTTTTTGAGTGATTGTCCATGGGCGGGATCTGGACTGACGCCCGCATATTACTACGTTACTTCTTTCTTCTTCAGTATTTTAATAAGTTCAGAAATATGTGAATATTTTTTTTTGTTAGGGGAGTAGTTATATCTGTCACTTTACCAGGTCTTAACCGTTTTCTTTGACAATTTCATAAAAGTGGCGTCGTCTAGGTTTCTCTTTGCCTATTTCTCCTTTGTGTACGGTGGATATCAGTTTCTTAAAAATAGTAAATAAATAGAAAGAAAAATCTGTAGAAAAAGTGGACCGTTCGGGGTAGTGTCGATTAATAATTTCATTCATATTTTATTTTTAAAAAGTTAGCGTTGTCTTGGACACCATGCTGTTAGTTAGGGTATTCGTTGACAACAGTTACATCAACTTAAGGTTTAAATTGTTACATAGATGTTTATTTCCCTTGCGAATTCGAATGGATAGGGTAACTATTTCTTTAAATTGCGGTAGAGATTACCTCGTAACACGTTCTTGCTAATTGTAAACCTTACCTTTTTGATGTAACGTAGTAATATGCCTGATATTTTCTGTATCATTCCCGCTCGTATTGTATAATGTGTATATTTATAATGATACCTTCGATAATCGGTAAGCAAACGGTAAGGGAAATAGGAAGCTTAAACAAATGTGCTCAAAAGAGTAAGCGCGACAAGCAAGCGCTTTGTTAGTTACGTTGTATATAAAATGTAAATATAAATACCTTTATAAAAATAGTAAAAGCAAGGCTTGTTGTTTTATTTGCCTCTTTATTTTGATGGTGACCTATCTAAAAGCATTATTCAATTCTATTATTCAATGTTAGAAACTTGGTACGATGCAAAGATTTTCCAGGTTTCCGCAAGTTTAGTGTTACTATGGTAAATACAGGGCTTTAGGTATCTCTATTTCAACCTCTCGGGTGGTTAATCAGTCCATGAAACTGAACAACTTCTCCAAGGAACATAGGTCAAAATACGAAAAAAAAATTTTGATCTCCCATACAAAATGTGCTATATGCTGATGAAGTTTGTATGGGAACTCAAAATTTTTTTTTCGTATTTTGACCTATGTTCCTTGGGAAAGTTGTTCAGTTTCATGGACTGATTAACTACCTGAGTGGTTGAAAGAGAGATACCTAAGTGACTTTAAATTAGAGAAAGTTAAGGATGTGAATCATCTCATGAAACTGAAAACTTTTACCCAGGAACATAGGTCGAATAATGAAAAAAATATTTCACCTCTCCATACAACTTGAGCGATCAGCTGATTTGCCTTTGTTTGTGAAGTTAATTTTTATTTTGAGAATTTAATATAGGTTACATTAAGGAAAGTTGTTTAGTCTCATGAGGAGAACGGCCCCTTAAAGATTCACTCCAAATAATGCAGCCACCAACATAGTACAGTAAAATTAGGTTTTGACCTATTATAGACATTGATAATTATTACTGATTCCTAATTATACAACCTGTTCCTTTTGATATCCCATAATTCCATGGATCAAATGGAATATAAATTATTTGTCAATTATTAATCATTTCAAATTTTTATTTTCCATACAACATAATTCGGTAAAATTTGAATTTCCTATAAAATACCTTTACTTAAGAAATGACAACGTCGCATTATCGTATTCTAAATTACATTAATTTTATCAATGAAAGTGTACCAACTATAAGGACTCGTTTTATGGGTGAAAGATTTTAATAATAACCATTTAAAAACATATGTTCCTTGGACTTTTAAAATTATTTTTATGCATAGAATATGACCATAAAGTTATGGGATATTAAAAGGAACAGGTTGTATTTATTACTTACTAATTACCTTTTGGTCTATATGTTCGGTCACGTTCCAGGATGACACTCTGAAAAGTCCCAAAACCTCCCGAGTGGAATGGCCGAGATATCCTGAGGAGGTTATGGGACCTTCCCCAGCGTCGTCCTGAAAGGTATCGGAACATATTCTAAAAGGTCCCGCTCAGTAATTATCAATGTCGGGGTTAGTAGAAAAAAGCATTCGTAGCCCAATGGTGCTCGCTCATCTCAACCGATCAGTGAGGTTAAGCAACGTACACAGAGGCAGGGAATGATGGGTGACCAAAGTGGCAATTAATCACGAACGTTTTCGTGCTTTGGAGGGCACGTTAAGCTGTTGGTCCCAGCTGTTGTCGATTTGCTACAGTCGTTAAAACCAAGTCAGAGGCCATTGTGCGGTTTGAAAACTGACACCACGGTTAGTCAAGTTCTCCACACACTTGACTATACCTACACGATAAGAAGTAGAAAAAAGGGTCTAATATTCCTGGAGTAACAAGATTGTGCATACAATAACATAGTTTGTGATTATATTGTGCCCCAAGTATAATACGAGTACTATTTATAACTTTATGCATACTATTTATCATTTATGTAAATGCACTTAAACAAATCGACGGGCAGGAAAAAGTATTACTTAATGATTTTAATGTAAATCAAAAGCTGAAGTTTCTCCCTAGTTAGAAACTTGTTCGAATATTTATGTAATCCCATTTTTTTCAAATATTCAGGCAATGTTTTTGAGATTTAGTTTCTTGCTGCTTTTTCTGTACCACCAAGTACTTAGACACTCAATTATTAATTAACTAGCTTCCCGCCCGGGACTTCGATCTCGTGGAAATTTTGGAAATATTTATACAAATAAAACTTCTTCTTAATCATTCGTCCATTGGTGAAAACTGTATGAAAATCAGTTCAGTAATTTTGAGTTTATCGCGTTCAGACAGACACGGACAGACGCGGCGGCGGCGGGGGAGTTTGTTTTATAATATAGTATGATATATGAAATTATGATATGATTATTAAGCCTATATGATTAGAATAAAATACATTTCTATTTAACCAAATTATTAAAATGTTTATTAAACAATCAACAAAGTTTATTACTTAAATCATATTATTTCATCATAATATGTATGAGTCAGTCTTAGACTTGTGATTTACTTGCATTTTAAGGTATAAATACGTAACAATAATGGCTAGAACATGCAAATGCAAAACAAAAATTATCACCTACTAAATGTAAATGCAGTTTTTCTAAAAAACACCAAGCAAATAACCAGTAAAGGTGCATTGAACAGAAATAAATTCTTACATGTCTTACATATAGCTGAGGTAAGGAGGGGACACATGCCCAATCTTGCTTGCGAGAGAGAGAGAGAGAGAAATAGAACTAGTGGCGTCATCGCGCGCCCCGCCATATACTTGTCAGTGCAAAATCACAGAGGCGTTGTGAGAAACTGATTTCTTCTCTATTGGTTGCGTGCTTGGTGTTAAAAACTATCGCTGTTAATTACACAAATAGCCCAATGTGCTTGACAAATTAATTTACCTACCCACTAAAATCACTTACTCGATTTATTTAAATGTTATCTCATTTACTACAGTTGACTCTACTTACTAACTAGGTAAGAAGGTTCAGAGGCCTGCATATTAAGTTACCACATACGTGCACTCTGAGACGTTATAATAAGAATAGTTTTGCAACAAAAATGTAGTAACCTGGTGCACCTGGACTCTGTAGGTATAATACCATAATATTGGGCGAATTTCAATAACCTGGCGATAATTGAGCATGTAAATCAGCCCACGAATTTGAACAACGGTACGATCAGATGATTTACATTTGTAAACTCAAAAATTGTGCAAAAATTCTTTTCAGAAAAAAAACCCTATATTTTCCCCAACTTTTATTTTATACAGGGTGTAAAAGACAGCTTAGCAAAAACTGAAACCCTGAACTCAGACAATCATTCTGAATTATTTTCCAGTGGAATTTTTCTCCGGAAAATTTGATTTTTTTTCATGTTTTTTGATATTTTCTGCTTACATTTTTTATTAATTAATTAAATACACTCCATTTTGCAATAAAAAACAATCATAACAACATAAAACACGAAAACCAGGAATGTACATCGCACTCCGATAGCAGCGCGGCGTGGGGGGATCGCGCGCGGGGCGCGGTTTCACGCTTCGTTGCGTAGCGCCAAAGTAGGCAAATAATGAAAACTCCTTAACATGACGTTTCCGGGAAAAAATAATTACTTATGGCTGATGATAGTTATGGGTAGATTTCACCATTTAAGTATTTGCTAAGCTGTCCTTTACACCCTTCATAGGTTGGGGAAAGTTGTTCAGTTTCATGGGGAGATTCACCGTGTAAAGTTTCCATCCGACTCGAATCGGATATCCGACAAGACTACCCATCTTCTTATCAGCCCATATACGTCCCCACCGAGGGGCACGGGCCTCCCTTCGAAACACGAAGGGGGATTTAGGCCATAGTCCACCACGCTGGCCCAATGCGGGTTGGTGGACCGCTAGTCTTTCGAAAATGAATTTTCTCGGACGGCGGGTTTCATCACGATGTTTTCCTTCAACGTTGAGCAAGTGATAATTAGAAATCCGTAAATAAATCCGAGAAGACGAATTTAGTGGTACGGGCCCGCACCAGGATTTGAACCCGCGACCTTCGGATTACAAGTCTGGCTCATTACCAACTGGGCTATCAAGACTACCCATCACTGCCATCTAAATAGCTTAAGAGAGGGATGCACTGAGAATATGGGTGCAGGCAGACATCAAAGGTAAGGTTTTCTTCGCGAACGGAAAGCTAATATTTAATAACAACCATGCATTTTATTACCGTGTTCCTCCTTAAAGTTGCTATATAATGGTTAGTTTAGTTTCTTCGGGGTTCTTTAAGTATTTGCTCTTTTCCTTCTCGAATAGCTCGACGAGCCGTTCGGTGAACTGTTTGTGGACTGCTTCCACTTCTTCATTTGTTGGTTCCAGATTCCTCACCACTTCAAGTGGAGCGCCAACTGAAATGGAAATCGATCAGTAAGGAGAGATGAATGAAATTAAATAACTTACAAAGTATTAAACCATGTTGATGTCATGTTGACCCTGACGTCACCCTTATCTCGCTCGCAATAGCGCCGGCTTTCGAAGTGCAAATGTTGAAACTGACGTGTTGTTGTCTGTACATTGCTGCGGTTCGTTTACATCTCTTGTTAAAATCACTTTTGTGTCTAAGCATTGTATTACAAAACGATCTATGGTAATCGACATCCATGGTAGTCCATCTGACTCGAGTAGTACTCTAGTACTACATATAAAAGTGGAATAGTTATAAATGTTATAATGTAATTTTATCGACTTAAATAAATGTACGAGTTAACGCGACTACAGCACCCGATAAAGGCAGCACACATAGGAATAGTGCCATCTCCGTCTCTCAACAGGCCTGGGCCGGCAGTGCGAACAGTGTCGATACACGAAGTTTACGGACTATGAAAGCGTGCGTGCGTAAAAACATGTTCGAAAGTTAGAAAAATGAGATTTATGGAAAGGTAACAGCTTAAATCGAAAAATGCGTTAGCTACTTATCGAGAGTGTTCTATCACGAACATTTTGATAGCAAATTCAAGTTCCTGTGTGCATTTTACTATCGTTTTTACAGCTTAAAAGATACACAATATTGGGTATTTAGAGGTGACTTTGTGAGCTTTTTCTATCGAACCAAAAGTGCTGAATCATGTTTTCAGCAAACTACTTATCTAGTTTATGTCCTGAATATTACCGAAGTATTTTTTTTCTTTGATTTAATGTAGTGCGTCATGCTTATCTACACATCATTAAATCGTAATTTAGGTGCTGTAGTCGCCTTAAGACTTTATTCTACTGCCCCCTAATATTAAGCCCTCGGTAGTGTAGTCCTCTGAAACATGGAGGTCTAAAGGATGCTTGGGACTTCCTTATTTCCTGTCTATACCGTCAAGGAAACCTTTGTGCAAAATTTTACTTTCAAGGTCCAAGGGCTTGGGCTGGGGGTTGATGAGTCAGTGAGTCAGGACCTTCAATCCTTACTTAATATTATAAATGCGAAAGTAACTCTGTCTGTCTGTCTGTCCATCTTTCACGCCTAAACTACTGAACCGATATTGATGAAATTTGGTACAGAGATAGATTATAGCCTGGGAAAGGACATAGGCTACATTTAATCCCACAGTTGGGCACGATATAACCTGTAGTCCACGCGGGCGGAAAGCTAGTTTTATATATTTAGATGGATACTATATATTTATCTGTAGAACCGTAGCAGTTACAATTGACCATGATCCAGGCTTTGGCGGATCAGGTTAGTGACGCCATCTGACCTCCGTGACCCTGCTAACAGGAAAACCTGTACGGATTGGATCATGGATACAAAAATAGTCTCCTAAATGCACTGTTTTTTTTCACGATATTTTCCCTAACCGGATCGTTCAGTGTGCTAAAAGTAGGTAAGTTTATAATTTATAAATCATAACAACTAATTTGTATATGGGGTGAATTTAAATTAGCGAAACTTTAGGGGGTGATTCTACTCATGAAACTGAACAACTTTCCCTTCTTCTTCTTCTTATCGCGTAGCTGTAGGTATAGTCCAGTGCGTGGCCAACTTGACTAAGTGTGTGGTGTCAGAGTTTTCAAACCGCCAAATGGCCTCCGACATGGTTTTAACGTCTGTAGCCAATCGACAACAGCCGGGACCGACAGCTTAACGTGTCCTCTGAAGCACGGAAACGCTCGTGATAAATTACCACTTTGGTCACCCATCAGGTTCCCTGCCTCTGTGTGCGTTGCTTAACCTCACTGATCGGGTGAGATCAGCTAGCGCTACTGGGCTACGAGCGCTTCTTTCCCTAAGGAACCCATATGACACTCAAAAAATATGTCGTCTTATTTATTTTTATTTATTTTAATGGAGGTTCAACAGCTTATAATATAATATACATAGTGTTTAACATTTTAAAAACAATAAGCCAATTACAGATCCTCACAGGTAGAAACAGGTACCGCTGAGGTGACTAATCCTAATAAACAATTAGTTTTAAGTTGACACTTTAGTAACAAGAAAAATTGCCAGTTAAACCACCAACATAATAAAAAATTTTGACATATCATAACTAAACCAATTTTTGAAAAAAATTTCAGTCTAAGCTCGTCTCGCCGAAACAAAACCAGTATTGAAAAGGTCGAAGTTAAAATCATTGCATTGGTTATTAAATTTATTGCTAGCTCGCCAAACAAACGCGTTCTGCCGATAATTGGTAAAAACGAAAGGAATAAAGTACTTCGTACGAATGTGCAATAAAGAATTTTCAGTGTTTTGGATTGTGTAAAGTCCTTTGAAGCACGCATTACAAATCCAAGAGCCCTGAAGGCTTTAGTCAATATGTTTTCAATGTGGTCGTTGAAAAGAAGCTTACTGTCATGCATGACCCCGAGATCACGGACACAAGTAGCACGACTTAATGATTCGCCTTTGAGCAGGTAGTTATACATAACAGGTGATCGTTTGCAACTGAAGCTGACCACACTACATTTCGATGCGTTTAGATCTAGTTTGTTTTGTGCACAATAGCTCTCAAGTCTGTAGAGGTCAGCCTGCAGAACCACTGCATCTTGATTAGAAGATATTGAAACAAATATTTTCATGTCGTCTGCAAAGCACAAAAGACGCGAGGAATGGAAACAATGTTCAATATCGTTAATAAATATCAGAAATAACAGTGGACCAAGCAAAGATCCCTGGGGAACTCCACTAGGGATGGAAACCCACCCGGACATGTAATTATTGACCACTACAGCCTGAGAGCGATTATCAATATATAAGAGCAGAACCAACGGAGAAGGTCGCCTCTGATACCGATCCTTGAAGGTTTATCCAGGAGAAGGTCATGTTGAATACGGTCGAAAGCGTTACTGCAGTCAGTATAGACTACGTCCACTTGCGCTCCGCCGTCCATGGCCTCAGTCACATATTCATTAAGTACGACCAGATTGGAGACAGTTGATCTACCTCTCAGGAATCCATGCTGGAACTGACTAAAAGATTGTTTGAGGGCTGGATAGACTTGGTTATAGACCAATTTTTCCAAGACTTTCGAGATTATATACAATTTTGAGATTGGTCGATAATTAGTTACATCAGATTTTGGGCCCTTTTTATGTCTTCTCATATTAGACATCTGCAACTGTTCGCTCAATTTGTATGGAGAGAGGGAAATTTCTACGTTCCTCAGGGAAAGTTGTTTAGTTTGGTGGGCTGATTACACCCTACATTTTCGATAACTAATTTAAAGTATGCCCAATATTTTGTTTGGTACTGGCGTTCGAACCACAGGTCAAACAGGTCTAAAAAAGGTACAAGAACTCACCGACATTAGTGATGGGGGCCCTCAAAGGCACGAAACCCAAAGAGTACTGGAAGATGCCCCGGCCCAGCGGGAGAATGGGCGAAATACCCGTATAGCGCTTGACAGCCTCTTGGAACCTTCTCAGCAGGCTGTTCTGAGGGTTGTCAAACGGACGGAACACGTCTGGCTCGCCGAACGAAAATACTGGCACTATTGGGGCGCTGGAAATAATACAAAACATAACTCTAAGGTATTACAGAACGCGACTCAGACTCTGATCTATACTTAAGTAGCCGCTTAATCAGTCTGTCGTTTTGATAGTGAGAAAAAGATAGACAGTCAATACTTAAGTATACATCCAGAGTTGAGTCTCCTTCTGTAATACGGGCCTCCAATTAAAAAAAGTTATCACCCCCGACATTCGTTTGCTCATAACTCTTAAACGACTGAACCGATTTTGATCAAAACATAGCTAAGAACCATCTCGATTAAGTCAGCTGTCAAAAAAAAAATCGCATCGAAATCGGTTAATTCGTTTAGGAGCTACGATGCCACATACACACAGATACACACGTCAAACTTATAACACCTCTTTTTTTGGTGGGGGATAAAAACATACACTTTGCTTGAATATGGTTCTCTTTCTTACAAATTACTAGCTTTCCGTCCGCTACTTCGTTCACGTGGAAACAGTAGCTTATGTCAATTTCCGGTCCTCTATCTAAGTAACCGTGTAAATCTAAGACGGAAAATACCATAACAAAATGCCCATTCAATAGTCATTCATAAGAACAGGTAGTTTTAAAAATACTCCCAAGATTTGAAAACAATTGGAGGTCATCCGTATCTGGGCTTTTTGTTCTACATAATTAAATTTTAAAAAATATCCTAAAAAAACAGTAGGCACTTGTAATTTTCCACACAAATTTACAAGTAGAAACCGTCTTAAAGGATGAATAAAAAATTAATTGCCAAGTTAATTTAAAAAACGTGGATTTAAATTACATTTTTATATCTTTATGATTGCTTTTCATCCCATGTCGATATTATTTGTTTTATCAATACTTACAGAGTAAACAATAGGATACGATACTGTTAACTTATATTTAATAGTAAACTATTGAACATAGTACTAGATAATAAGGTCATAAATAATACTTACCCAGATTTAATCGCAGTGCGTATGAACCCCTTCCTTTTGCTGAGAAGAATTTTGTATTCTCCAGGATGAGCATCCAGGGCTTCTGCTGCGCCTCCTACGATCAACGCCACGCATTTGCCTTTATGCCTCTTCTGGTCCAACAGATATAATAGACTCTGTTCTGATGAAGAACATGCTCCATGCGCCAAGATCCACTCTCTAAACAAAGGCACCATGAAATGCCCTTGCAGTGTTATCATGTTGCAATCCATTCCGGGGAATATTTTATAGAAGTCAAGGGCGTTAGTGGCAAATGCCCCGAAGGCCCCAGTGGATACAACGCCGTGAGGGTAGCATGCGAACAAATAGTTGCGGTTCGGGTCCAGGTCCACTGTCTTGACTAACTTGAGTGGAAAGTAGTCGCGGAACCACCACCACCAGCGCCAATTTCTAACCCATTCTATTCTGCAAGTTGAAAAGGAAGTCGGTTATTAGAAAGACACCCTTTTTTCTCACAAAACTACCCCTATGTTCCCTTAGGTCTCTTTCACCTAACGGTGCTTTAGGTGAAAGAAGGAAAGGAGAAGGAGGAAAGAATTTTAAGATAAAAATTACAATTTCTAGAAAGTCGATTAGGTCCTTCTGTTGGCAACTTGGCCTGTTTTTCGATAATTTAACAGGATAATTTGTCGACTAGTAACTTATGGACTTTTAGGCTTGAATGGTGTTTGAAAATACAAAAATATCTAAAGTAAACAAAAATTATAACCGATAACAGTGATACAGTATCAAAATAATCTACACTAATATTATAAAGAGGAAAGATTTGTATTTTTGTATGTAACGAATAAACTTAAAAACTACTGGACCGATTTCAAAAATTATTTTACCATTAGGATGCTACGAGTACATTATCCCTGAGTAACATAGGCTACATATTTTCCCCAAATTCCCACGGGAAAGAAGTCCCGAGCGGAATGCTAGTAATTTATAATTTAATTTCGTACTGAATGAATTCTTACTTTCTACCCCCGCGATCACAGGTGCCGACATCATTGAGCATCCATATCGAGTACAGGATCGCCAGAAACCAGTACTCCGAGTACACTAGCTTGACGAAGAGGATGACTGCAATAAGCTCTCCGAAGACCAGGAATGTGATCCACGCAGCAGCACCCAGAGTTTGCAAGCGGCGATGTAAGGGCACGTTCAATGGAGCCCATTGTATCTTGTTTAGATTTTGAAATATTGCACTGAAATATAAAATAGTCATCATGGATAACATAAGATAGGGTCTAGTCCATAAGTTTCATATTTTGTGACGGAAGTATCAGTGAAATATGGTCCCTCGTGTTCTCCATGGTGGTGTGATCTGGCCTGAAACAGATCGTACCTAAATATTCCGAAATTACTTCATTACACACAAAACCACATACAATTTTATAAAAGTCCTACAATAAACAGTGTACTATGGCGGCCTTATCGCTAAACGTACCTAAGCTCTTCCAGGCAAACCAAGTTTAAGGGGTAACTCTATGAGTATGAGTAGTGCAGTGTTTATCAACAGAAACAATCTGTATACTTCGCAAATATAAAAAAGTTAGTTCTTTGCTGATCGATTTAATGTTATATTCTTGAGACAAGTTTATTTAACTTTATAATTCTTATATTAGCGTATCTATGTCAAGTCCGGTTAGATATTTAAGTAACATTTTTGATTACAAACGATGTATGATTCTGATTGATCATTAGTACAGGTAGGTACCATATTTAGGCCTGTTATCACAGCTATTATCAGTCAATAACGTTGTGAAGAAAGGCAAGTAGATAGCAGGGTTTATTGCTTCATTCCTTGATTAAAAAACGTAAGCCTACTGTGTGGGTTTAGGTAATGGAAAATATACATGACAGGAGTCAACACTACATCTCAAACCTTTAAGCATCTGTTACAGCACTGCTCAGCATTTGGCAACGCGCGATATAATCATGAAATGATTTGTGGCAACTTGAGGGTGTCACCCCACAATTTTGGAGAATTAGTCAAGAAAGAGTCTACTATAGACTCCTACGACGTATCATTAATAAAAAATACTGTATCAAGATTAAAACAGTTTAATGATACTTAAATTTTAGTATTGTAATTTAAAGTAAGTATATTTAGAGTATAAAAATATCTGTAAGTCCGTTTTAGCGTAACTAATTACCAGAAGGGAATGTACCTATCTGTAAAATACTTGAAAAGAAATTGTATAATGGGCGCGATGTTTAACTAAATAGTATCAACTTGCTGTTTAGTTAGTCTCCTCATATTATTGTGTCTTACTTAGTTAATTTTGTTTACCTATATACTTTGTCTGTGATTCATGTCATGTAATTTGATTATAAATAAAAGGAAAAAAAAACTAAGTAGCTTTCAGTGCCGTAACTAGCATTTTTATACGCTCGGTGCGGGCTTGATAACTGCGCCCATTTATAAAATCATAATAACCGCCGCCGATCGTTAAGTACTCGTAATGTCAATATTTGCAATCTTAGTCTTTCATATTAATGTTATTTACGTTTAAGAAGAATTGTTACAGTAGGAGTAGGACACGAATGTACTGCGCTATTCTGCGCCCCTTCAGGGTCTGGTCTGCGCCCTGTGCTTGGGCATCGCTGGCACCGCCCCCTAGTTACGGCCCTGGTAGCTCTTATGAAAAAAGTCAAGAGATAAATGACGCTTAATATGAAGGAAATCGATCAAAACAATTATTTATTGGGAATCGACCACATTCTTCATTTGACACACCCTTAAGGAATTCGATGAAATATTGCTTATTAGTCGCGTCGCTTATGGCCTTAGGTAATACCTAGTTAATTCATAAGAAAGTAATCCTACATAAGTTTTCCTTTCTTGGGTATCTAACCCCAAGAAAGAAACATAATACCTAAGTTGTCTCTAAGGTTGCCTGAAAGAGATTGCGCTCAGCGATAAAGCTGCCATTGCGCACTTTTGTGAAACGTTTTTGTGATTTTGTGTCAATAAAGTGTTTCTATTTACCTATCTATCCATACCCTAGTCTAGGTACCTAAGTTACGGGTCTAACCCTCACCATTACTAAGCACTTTTCATCATCTTTTATATTGCGCCTCCCAATCTGTATTTCCGAGTTCATATAACCCGAATCTCTTAAAGTTTGAGTGAATAAGCGTCTTCTGGATAGCTTGCTATATTCTCAACCGCATCTTCACCCTTGTACTAGATTATGGTCAAGAGCAAACACATTATAATAATAATAATAAATAATAACTTCCACCTTATGTGAGCAAATGGTTTGAAAATAAGCTTGTTCTGTTTAGAGAGGAGTTAAGTGTTTCTGTAAGTAACTTGGTATAGAGGTGCAAACGAAACGAATGCTTAAAAATGGATTTCAATCATCACTTCATTTATTTTACAAAAGTGGAAATAAGTCCTTTTGAAATTACACTCTTCACTGGAGCATTGGACAAAACAAAGTTTACGAGTTTCATTGTATAGTAGGTAATAGGTTAAGTAAATAATAAGTTAACACATTCATAACTACACGCACATGTGTTTTGAAAACGATTTCAAACAGATAATAAAGTAAAATAAAATCTAATCTTACGAAATATGTATTATTTAAATAAAATAAACAAGAGTACTTACTTGAATATTTTGCCAAATATACTTGTTTCATTCTGTGAAGTTTTAGGCATCTTTCAGTATTACAGCTCACAACTACCGGCAAAACGCGTTAAAAATAAAACCGCGATGATAAAACGATAATAAGCAACACATGCGGGCGCTGGAGAGGTCAGACAACGACTAACATTTTACTAATCTGTTAATTTTATGATTCATTTATGTTTCTACTACTTGTTGTTTCGTCAGAATTGAATGAGCCTTAGATGTAGTGTCACAATTATTTATCTTTTGGTATGTAATTAAATTAAACTTGTCGGGAGCAAACGTAAAAACATAAATGTACGCGAATTTAAACCCGAGATCTTGTGTGGTTATCAATGAGTTGTAGGAATGTTCATTAAAGTTTCTATAAGTGTAATGCTGTCCTTGTTATGTCGTCACGAAGGAAAGCGACAGTATAGCATTTTAACTTTGATTGACGTTTCTGAAAATGGTCGTATGTCTAATTATGTTTATTGTATTTTGTTATAGGTTCTCGCTACGGGTAGGACCGTCTTAAGGGCGGCATATTGTGACACTGTTAAATTTGATAAAATCCTTCAAGATCTGAATACGAACTTTTTATTATTTTTCACCTACGAACAGGTAGGTACTAATTTAATTATTTATGATTATTATTTTACCTTAAAAATGTTTGCGTTGGTTTTGTGTATCATATTTTTAAGTAGGTACGTAAGAAAAAGGAAAAGATGAACGATATTTTTGGGAATTAATAGAGGATGGAGGGTAACAAAAGCCGCTACTAATAAACTAACGAAGAGAGACAATATTAGCCCGCACTGATCTCCCTACTCCATTTTGTACATCTGTTATTTAGAGATAGCACTATATTCAGATAAAATTTTGACTAGTTGCCAATTGCTGCCCTAGCTGGCCGTCTACTATAATATTGCTATAATATTATGTAGGTAAGTAATAGGTGCCCAGAAATATTTATGAATGGATAAAAGCCCAGCGCCACCTGATAATTATTTTGTCAAAGTCATTACGTTATTAGGTACCTTCAATGGTTACTTAGGATTAATTGATCGGAAGAAAGTCATGTGGTCATCCCCTACACAAAATAAAGTGCCTTTACTCATTGTCCATCCTGACTATCCGACAGTGACGGAGCTACACCAAGAAAAACGACTGTCAATCTCTAGCTTTCTATTATACCTCCATCTTTATTGAGAATCCTAGATAAACAGTCAACTAAGCACTTAAGAATTTTTTATGAAATCAACTTCCATGAGAGTGAAGTCTTATACGCATGCTAGGGTAGCAGCTGATGTCGTATTGTTTGTGACGTAAGCAACGTTTTATATAATGCAAGACAAAGAAGCAAGTGCAAGGGTCAAAGTACAGAGGTCATGTCTAACAACAATAACATGATGATCATGATTCATTTACCATCGTTAACAGTCATTCGATTCATTGCAATATTATCTACCGTCAATATAGTTTTTGTTAGTAAGTGTATTTAAATAAGTAATTGCTGTGTAGGTACACTTAGGTGAACTTTCAAAGATGCCTAGGTATTTTGATTGATATTACTTATCCGACAGGCACTTAAATGAAGAAAGAAATAAAATAATAAAACATTAAAAGAAAATGTTACAATTTGCCTACGTATGTTACAATTAGTTATTTAGATCAGATGGAACCCGTCAACGAGGAAATTGTTGTATGGAGACTTCCGAAAAATTTCCCGCCTATTTAGCATGTGATGAAGTTAGGTAATACTGATTACAAATGTACAATAATCCAACAAATTTTCCTAGGAGAAGTTAGAAATCTAACCTAACCTAAACTTGATAATTGCTTATAACTCTCGGTAAAAAAAATCCCCCGCTAGTCTATATTGTTAGGTAAAATTATTTCAGTTAGTGATACCAGCACCAAATTTCAGGATGTTGTTAAACATGTTATTTTATGTAAAAAACCGTCGGGACCCCATCTGTAAAGTACCTGGATCCGGAGATATGACGTCATCTTTTTTTTGTATGAAAAAAAAAGTAAAAAAGTTCTGAAACCCATCGTGTGTGGTATCAAATTAAAGGGCGTTTTGAACTGATTCAAAAAATATATCACATCATCACTTTATAGTCACGAATTTAAAATAAAAATAAACATAATTTTTAAAACATACCAAGTTTAGACTACTGCAGATGCGACACTGTTCAATATTTTTTTGTGATATATACCTCAAATGATACATAACATACTCATATAGAACCCCAAGAAACCGATTTGGAAAATACTAACATTTAGTTTTTTTTTAATTTTTCATTTTTTGCAAAGTGAGGTACTAAAACGATCATAAATGATAAGTTATTTTCGAGCCACTAAGAGGGACAAGGCATGTGACATGCAAGAGGGAGGACTCCTCTCGTCCCTATCTGAGGAGGAGAGGGAGGAGGGGGGGGGGGGGAATTCCCCTCAAAATATACTGCAACGTTACTGAAAAATTTTTAACGCTAGAATCTTATTAGGCAGGGTATATTAGGTAAGTAGGATATAGTCCTAGCCCCGTCCCCCACCTTCCTCCTCAGATAGGGATGTATACAATCAAAGTTTAGGACGGAAAATAAAAGTAGGTACCTGTACTTATCTGAAGTTAGCACAAACAAAAGGAAGACTACTTTATTTTTGACGAATTTTGATACTTATAAATATTATTGTTATTGATCATTTTCTCTTGAGCATGATCCCTCGCAAGCACAAAGTAGCGTGCAGTTTAAATAGTTTTTTACACACCTACATCTCGTGCACCGCTCTTTACATTTACACGCTAAGAGTTCCTTGCAGATGTTGCTGGCGTCAGGGATAGTTTTCCACCCAGGCGTATGCTGCAGCAGGCCGTTCGCGCTCTTTTTACTCTCCCAACCCCAGTTGCAAGGGTCCATTCGAAATGGGTGATGGTTGAGACAATTTGTCCAAATATTTGTCTGTAAAATGGCTCGTTTTAGGTGTTGCAGCAGTGCATCTTGCGTCGGAGGTATGTTTTCTATAGATCGGTTCCTTTTGGTGAAAAGCACTCTCCTTGTTGTATTTACCCTGGAAGACTCACTGGTTGGATGGTACATTAGCACTACAAATTTTTCGAGCAAGTCAAATTCCTCACTCGTTACCAACGGTTCCTCTCCACGCGAGTATAATTCAAAGGCTGCGTCCACCTCTCGTAATAGCAACCACTTCTTCCATGCACTTTTCTTTCCAATTCCACAAAACGATGACACCGTGTCACAGCCGGTAAAAGCGTGGAAAAATGGCATCAAGTTTGCCATTTCATTGGAAAGAAAAGTGCAGAAATCTTGGACGGGCAAGTATTTTACATTTTTCCCCGTACTATATTCTAACCACAGCTTTTGTAAGTCAAGAATCTTTGAAAAAGCAAAGATGGCTATAATGAGCACGTCAGAATCGACCGTTTTAATGATCACATTACTGTGATCGTTTTGTGCAGCGTCTGAAGCGTGCAATAATAGTCTTGCATCTGCTTATTCTTATTTTTATTATTCTGTCCTAGTGCTAGATGTATGAAAAATTATTTAAACTGCACCCTTTGAGATACTATGTATTCACTACTTCCTAGAATCACTAGCCAGCTAGATGGAAAACGTAAAAGGAAGAGGTTAATCAAAAAATGTATTATTCCCCCCCCCCCTCCTCTCCTCCTCAGATAGGCACGAGAAAGAGCTTTTCTTGCATCTCACATTCCTTGTTCCTCTTAGTGGCTCGAAAATAACTTATAATTTGTGATCGTTTTAGTACCTCACTTTGCAAAAAATGAAAAATTAAAAAAAAAAAAAACTAAATGTCAGTATTTTCCAAATCGGTTTCTTGGGGTTTTATATGAGGATTTATGTGACATTTGAGGTATATATCACAAAAAAATATTGAACAGTGTCGCATCTGCAGTAGCCTAAACTTGGTATGTTTTAAAAATTATGTTTATTTTTATTTTAAATTTGTGACTATAAAGTGATGATGTGATATATTTTTAGAATCAGCTCAAAACGCCCTTTAATTTGATACCACACACGATGGGTTTCAGAACTTTTTTACTTTTTTTTTCATACAAAAAAAAGATGACGTCATATCTCCGGATCCAGGTACTTTACAGATGGGGTCCCGACGCGGGACGGTTTTTTACATAAAATAACATGTTTAACAACATCCTGAAATTTGGTGCTGGTATCACTAACTGAAATATTCTGGTCGATATAAAACCTTACAATAACCGCTACGCCTCTGAAATTTGGCATGTGATGAAGTTAGGTTATATTAATTACAGATTTACAGTAATCCAACAATTTTTCATAGGAAAAGTTAGAAATCTAACCTAACCTAATCTAAACTTGAAAATTGCTTAATTACTTTTGATGAAAAATTCCCCCGTCTCTGAAATTTGGCATGTGATGAAGTAAGGTAATATTAGTTAAAGATGTACCTACGATAATCCAAAAAAATTCCATAGGAAAAGTTAGAAATCTAACCTAACCTAAACTTGAAAATTGCTTATAACTCTCGATAAAAAAATTCCCCGCCTCTGAAATTAGGCATGTGATGAAGTAAGGTAATACTGATTACAAATGTAGGAACATTAATCCAACAAATTTTCAAAGGAGAAGTTAGAAATCTAACCTAACCTAAACTTGAAAATTACTCATAAGTCTTGGTACAAAATTCCCCCGCTTCTGAAATTTTGCATGTGATGAAGTTAGGTAAGTAATATAGATTTCAGATGTAAAATAATCCAAAATATTTTAATAGGATAAGTTAGATATCTAACCTAACCTTAAACTTGAAAATTGCTTATTACTCTCGGTGAAAAATTCCCCCGCCTCTGAAATTTAGCATTTGATGAAAGGTAATACTGATTACAAAGAGAAGTTAGATATCTAACCTAACATACCCTAAACTTGAAAATTGCTTATAACTCTTGGTTAAAAATTCCACCGCTTCTGAAATTTTGCATGTGATGAAATTAGGTCATAATGATTACAGATTAATCTAACAATTTTTGATAGAAAAAGTTAGAAATCTAACCTAACCTAAACTTGAAAATTGCTCATAACTCTCAATAAAAAATCCCCCCGCCTCTGGAAGAAATTTGGCATGTGATGAAGTAAGGTAATACTGATTACAGATGTACAATAACCCAAAAAAATTTCATTGGAGAAGTTAGAAATCTAACCTAACCTAATTAAATTCTGAAACGGGTTTAAATTCGCTTATATGTATTTATTTTATTAGGTACCTATTCCCGACGTTTCGACGCGGTTGCACGCGCCGTGGTCACGGGTCGCGGTGAGTCTACCCGTCCTAACCGTTTCAGAATTTAACCTAACCTAAACTTGAAAATTTAAATACGCATTTAATACATGCTTTAACGTAACATTAAAATACATACATACGTATTCGTTGTTTTGACTGTAGCCTACTCCCAAAGGTGTATTAACTCCCCAGAGAAGAATAGGCAAGAAACTCTGAGGGTAGGTACCTAAGTACCTACTCTTTTTAATCTTATTACATTTTTTTTTCTAATTTTGACAAAATCTGAAATAACTCTGGAGCTGCCTGCTCTAGATCATCAGACAGATAATCAAAAATTATGTAATAGCCCTTTTTGCATTTTTTTTTCAAAAGGTAAATATTATAAACACATTACTCGTATTACAGAAATGCATACATTTACTTATAAAAGAGTTCATGACTTTATGGAGGTCACGTCTATACTTAGTTTTTTTAGCACTAGAAATTATGTAAACAAAGAAGCAGTGGTAGAAATCATTTTTTTACGAAACAAAAACTATGATAGATACAAGAGTTGAAATAAAATTATTGACAGGCCCAAACGATGCCACCAATATTATCTTTTTGTTTTATTTTCAGATATAGATCTTAGAAACAAAAATATGATTTAATTTCAATATTTAAAAACCCTGTATGCCATTCTGTCCTTTCTGAATGAGTCGGTAAGACGAAGGTTGATGAAATGTCTGGTTTTGTCTCACTTGGATTATTGTGTTACAGTGTATGGTCCGTGCCGAAACAAAAACGCTGAAAAACAAATGCTGAGAGTGCAAAACCCGTGTATCAGATTTGGTTACCATATCTCAAACGATGTCATTATCACACTCTTCTTTAATACTTACAACACACTTAATAATAATATGAAGAATAGAAAGACGTTAAAATTTAGTAATTTAATTTTCAAACTAAAGAAATTTGAGATCCCTGCCTAACTAGCAAGAAAATTTAAATAGACTAGCGCGGACCCAGGTAAAAAGTGTTCAGAACGATGTCCTAAATTGGTTTTACTGCCACCTAAGTTGGAGTTCTTCAAAAGAAGCTTTGGATACTCAGCATCCAAAATATTGACCAATCTTCCGCCTCGTATTAGGATTTCGAAAACAATTAACCTGTTTAAAAGATTGTCCAGAGAGTGGCTAATGTCAACAAATAAATCATCATGTGTCTGGTCACCAGTTCCTCAGGTAAACTAAGTAGAGTCTCTAAATGATAACCCATGATGGGGTCTGGGTTTTTTGCAAGTATGAGCGTTGAGTAGGTAATGCCGATAAGTTCATGTTTCTTTTCTTTTATTGTTTATTTCTGCCTGAATTTTGGCAAGTGTTGTTACCTCATTATTGAAAACAAAAGTTGTACACTTTCCTTCGGATTTCAGAGAGAATTATGTCATCTAAATTACTGAACTTATACGGTTTTCTTTGGCTAGGAGGCAGAGATTGCACATCACCATTTTTTTAAATATATAAAGCTATACCTATACAGTAGTTTTAGATATCCCTGCAGTTGCTGCTGTCTTTGAGACTATATCCCCTGTATTGGGGAAGTTGTCTTTAGACAACATTTCCAAAACCAATTTATGTATGTTTAAGGCCACTTGTTTTTCACTGGCGCTAAAAGGGATTTTGCTTAGGTCTCTTCCTTAGGTCATGCAAGCACATTTGGCGAGCTTTTGCTCCTCAGTCCTCTCGGACCGGCTACTAGCTCAGTCAAGTTAAATATTATTAGGGGGTCGTGCTTGCAAAAGGTCGGGTCATTCTGATTTTTTTATATGTTGTTAAGACCTAAACCAATATTAAAAAACCAGATTTGCAATTTCCAAAGTGCTGTGCGAGCAGCGGTGTGACCAAAAAACCATGAAATTTTCGGATTTTTTTCAGTTTTTGCTCAATATCTTAGTGAAGGAAGGATCTGATCAGTATAGTCACTATAGATACATTTAAAGTATAGTAAATTTGCTACAATTTGAGACCAAAGCGAGCTCTCTACGGCTATTTGTTTCCAAGATACAGTTCTTCAAAAACAAACCGGGACGGTACTGTTCACCCACGCCTTTACCGGGTGCGATACCACCTCAGCACCATTTGGCCAAGGAAAGACCAAAATCACCACACTCCTGAGTAAGAATGAACCACTTGCTGAGCAAGACTCCACCCCACAAGCCGTGAAAGAAGCCGGCATCAAGTGCTTTGTGGCTCCATATGGGGGTGACATCGCGAGGGACACTTTGAATTTCCTCAGGTATAAGACGTTTGTCACTTCAATGAGCATAATCCTAGCCCGTTTGCCACCGACAGAAGATGCCACAGGCCACCATGCAGCAAGGTGCTACCTCCAAGTGCAGAAGTGGCGGAGAGTCAACTTGAATCCCACTGATTGGGGGTAGAAGATGTCTTCTCAGGGACTCATCCCCATCCCCACCACCATGGATTCCGCACCTCCTGCCCTTCCGCGAAAAATTTCCTGTAAATGCAAGAAAGGGTGCTCTGGGAGCTGCTTGTGCAGAAAGGCTGGGCTCCGCTGCTCAGTCCTTTGCCAGTCATGCGGTGGCAAATTGCGCACTAACGTCCCGGAAGTGGAGCTGAAACGCTCGGATGATGAAGATGACCCGAATACAGACTGGGCTCCTCTCCCAGCGTCCATCACTGTCGAAGAGGAACCATCTTCATACGAACCCAAACCTGGGTCATAAAAGATGAAAAGAAAGGCATAATTTGGCAACCAAAACACATTACCTACATGATTTATATTACTTTTTTTAGAGGTACTGTCAGATTATGTTACTTTAGGTAGTTGTTGTTTTAAAACCGCTGGGTACACAGATACTAGTTTGATCTCAAATGAAAGCTAATAAAATTTAATACAACTTAACATTTGATGTGGGATGCATATTTTATAAGATATTTCACAAAATAATTGCACGTTCCGAAAAAAATCACTTTTTGCACAAAAAGTAATATTTTCTAAGAACTGTAACTCGGGAACCAGTAGCTGTAGAGAGCTCGCCTTGATCTCAAATTGTAGCAAATTTACTATACTTTAAAAATATTTATAGTAACTATACTGATCAGACCCTTCCTTCACTAAGATATTGAGCAAAAACTGAAAAAAATCCGAAAATTTCATGGTTTTTTGGTCACACCGCCGCTCGCACAGCACTTTGGAAATTGCAAATCTGGTTTTTTAATATTGGTTTAGGTCTTAACAACATATGAAAAATTCAGAATGACCCGACCTTTTGCAAGCACGGATTTACATCTAGACTGAACTAAACAGACTCGTCCATTATTGAACGTAATTATATAACAAAAACAACAAATAAGGTAAACCGTGCCGGCACATTAACGCCCGCACCTCTCTCGGGCCCCTTTATTGTCTCTCCAAATAAATGGAAATCCTCAAACTGAAAAATTTACTCATCGCACTCTTGTGAGAGATGAGTGACGTTTGATCTGTGCTGTGACATTTTATGTTTGCAACCTCTGCTTCTTGAAGTCTTTTATAGGTTAAACTTTTCGAAATGAATTGTTTATTTGTATTTATTTCAGTTTCGTAGTATAAATTTAAATTTCAATGACAAAAGTGTCACATTATTGGGCACTTAGAACTTAAAAACATAAATTAAAAATACAATATGCATTTACTCATATTAGGTATTTTCGTTCGCCACATATTAACATGACAGATGAAAGACTCAAATTTCACAAGATTCTAATGGTAAAAAAAAATGAAGTAAGTATAGTATCTTACAATATTTTTAACATGTATTATAATTCTAACTTTTCCTATGAAAATTTGTTGGATTATTGTACATCTGTAATCTGTATTACCTAACTTCATCACATGCGAAATTTCAGAGGCGGGGGAGAGTTATAATTGCAAGCAATTTTCAAGTTTAGGTTAGGTTATGTTAGATTTCTAACTTCTCTAATAAAAATTTGTTGGGTTATTGATGTAGGTCAGGACAGCTGAGACATGTCGCCCGGGGAGATCTCGCATATTCAGGTCGATAGCAAATCGTTTGTGACGACAAACAAGCAAACTTTCATCGTTTGTGACGGTATACTTTCGCCAAAAAATCAAAAAAACATGGTTCAGCCAGCCGGATTTTGCACTTTTTGGAGCACATCAGATCTCAGCTCCTGAAGGGTTTTCGGGATTCGTTCCTGATCCAAAGGAATGTGACGCCTATGTGACAGAAATCCAAACTGATTTCATCTATCGTGATGCAATACTTTTGGAGAAATCTTGAAAAACAAGTGTCCAGCCAGCCTGATATCCGGCTGGCTGAACCACTTGTTTTTCGTCGATTTCTCGCTAACTAACGCGTTTCACTCTGAACTTTTTTGATCAAAGGTTTGTGATGGCAATGTGACAGGGTACCAAGCAGGTTTGAACGCCCGTAACGAATGCACTTTTGAGATATTCCAGAAAACTAAATGGTTCAGCTGGAAAAAGTCAGGCCAGCTGAACCACCTGTTTCTACCACTTCCAGGTGCGCTACACTCGAGGAATCTAGACCAAAGGTTTGTGACAGAGATGATAAATACGATGGTTCGTTTGTGATGGCTCAAAATGCAGCCCAAAAAAGTTATAAGCGATTCTTTTTTTTCCATACCTACATTGATTAAACTAGGTGACCATGCTTTCAGTATTGCAAGGACAGTCCCTAATTGAATTAAATATTGAAGCATTAATAGAATGAGCAAGGCGCCGTGTAGATGACTAAAATTATATTAACAATTAAATTAAACAATACTATGTAAGTCATCTTTTAATATCACCTAATAAGGTAGGTCAACCTCCTAGCCAAACATATATAAATGATAAAAATATAGTCAACGTGTCAATAATTTTATAAGCTTCCAGAAAAAAAAAATTACAAGGTAAATTATTTAAGTCCCGTTTAACTGTGTTCCTCCTGGAGTACTGTTTCTATTTTTTAGAATATGACAGCATATTTACCAAATAAATATATTATTATAATTAAGTGGGTATTTTTGTATGTGATATAATAAAATTAATAAAATACTAAGATATAATTACCTTAATATTAATATTATATAACAAATAGGTACTTATACCAATTTCATGTGACATAATGTCAATATTTGTATACCTGCTTGCAGGTTGAATTTTATCTGTGTGACAGATGTATTCATACAAATAAATATTTTCTGTTTCTGTTTCAACAGTTACGAGAATCCTGGGTCTTGTGGTTCAAATAAAATCTGGTTATCAGTATCACCTGACCTGGGGGGATTACTTCACGAACTGCAAGGGGAGAATATCCTTCTTGTATTTCTTACTATACTAAAATACTCATATATTTTAATTTTTCTTCCTTTTTGGTGTCCTTTCGTGAATTGTGGCCTTTTAGGTATCCTAGTCCATTTTGGAATTTTGTAGTTGCAGTGGTTTTACCGAAATTGACGATTACACGTTCGCCCCAAACAGTTCCAGCCACAATTCTATCGCGGATACTCCGGCCCCTAGAAGATCCACACCCTTTAGTTAAGTCCCTTAAAATCCTTACTCTATACTTATTAATTATAATCATAAAGATCGAGATATCTAACGAATAGGTAGGAATTTTATTCGTCGACGAATTAAATAATCCCCCTATTTGGTTTAGATACCAATTAGATATAATTAATCCTCAAAATTCTATTGTTGTGTGATATTAATATTGTTCTAAATTAACCAGCTTTTCTTTCCCAAACAATCTTCCAAACATATTTTGCACTTTCAATTTTAAACCCCATGAACACCTTGATAGGCCTACGCTATTGTTAAGTTTATGTTTTAAATTTTATTGTGTTATTTTTGTGCCATCCCTTTTGGTCCCAGTGTCGAATTCGTGTATAATTTTTTTGTTGATTAAACCCTGTTATTCAATAAATATCGTCTTCTTTATTAAATTTGTATTTCGGCGATTACCACTCGTACATTGATCGCTGAAATCTGTAATCAATATTACCTTACTTCATCACATGCCTAATTTCAGAGGCGGGTGATTTTTTTATAGAGAGTTATAAGCTTTCAAGTTTAGGTTAGGTTAGGTTAGATTTCTAACTTCTCTAATGAAAATTTGTTGGATTATTGTACATCTGTAATCAGTATTACCTAACTTCATCACATGCCAAATTTCAGAGACAGGGGAGTTTTTCGGGTCCCATACGCCCCGTTGATCGGTCTATAAGTGAAAGATAGGAAATAATTTACCTACCCATCCCCATAGAGGTCCAAGATACGACAATACGGTCAGTGGTAGCTAGGTTACGTAGACAGACACCGTCCTACGAAATCCGAGGTCAAGTGGGCTAGCTGTATTCCGTCTTCGACTGCGAGTTACCAGTTACCAGTGATTAAACAAAAAAAAATTCAAATAACAGCAGTTCCACCTAAGTACTACCTACCTACTTAAAAAATAAATATATGGAGAAGTATTTACGATTGGCACAAATGCGGAACGTACTCGTCGGTAAGTAATAAAATGCATAGTTAAGTACATATTACTTATATGTACTTATAAGTACTTAATAATAACATCTTTGTTTAAGCTCTCATAAGAGTGTTTTTATTATCATCTAATTTTAAGAAAATAAAAATGTTCTAAGTTATCGTGTCCTAATGTTGATTAACCTTATATGTAGTATTTCTTTATATGATTAACCGACATTCAGTGCCAACAGACTTTCGAAATAAATTTTAATAATTTACCTTTTAATGCGATCAGAAAGAATTAAAAAATATTATTCGTGAAAAAGAAAACAACAGATTTACAAAAATAGAGACATCGAACAATTCATTTAACGAAGAATGAAATAAAAAGTGCATTTTCCGCTTTTCTGTATGTAATCTCGGTTTCGAGACAGCGGCGTCCATTATAGATAACTAACACCACAGACTCGTACATACAGCAGCACGTCAGGTTATCCGTTTGAAGAACGAAAGCCGCCCGCTATTGCATGAGAGGACTATTACGCGTACCATACGGTATTAGAATAACGGAACAAAGAGTGAAGCTTGATGTAGGGTTTTACTTATTTCGCGTAACCTAGAAGAACAATGAAAAAGAGTCCAAAGTGTCACGCCGCTGGATGTGCTTTAGATTCAGATTTTTTTTTTCGCTATCTACTTTTTTAAATAGATGGTGTTTTTCGGTCTTACTAAAAATAAATTACACATACAGAGTGGAATTTTGTAATGCCACCTGAAGGGAAAGTACTCTTAAAACTGTAGATAGAAAATTGTACTCAAATAAAACATTCCGTTATTTTTGAAAAGCAAGAAAACTGCATTCGAGGATTTTCGAAAATTCAGTTGCCACACCCGGAAATCGAACCAACTAAAATCTGTGAGAATACCCTGTACTTTTATTGCTTCGATCGTTAGGGTCAATATTATAAGGATGAAACTCTAACAAACTTGGTAAATTAAACGAAAGGAAAACCATGAAATCCGGAAAATTCAATGGGTCGATACCAACATGCTAAATTCAATGGTTTAATTTAATATTTCATAGTTTTCTTTTCATTTAATTTACCAAGTTTGTTAGAGAAATTTCATCCTTATGATTGACCCTAACGTTCGATGCAATAGTACAGGGTGTAATTCTTATAGATTTTAGTTGGTTCGATTCCCGGGTGTGGCATGCGAATTTTCGAAAATCCTTGAATGAAGTTTTCTTTCTTTTCAAAAATAAAGGAATGTTTTCTTTGAGTACAATTTTCTATCTACAGTATTAAAAGTACTTTCCCTTCAGGTGATTTAAAAATTCCACCCTTTGCGCATACCCTATTACATGCACAAGCACACACTGCTTTTTAAAGGTTTTTGGTCGTTATAGGCTTGTACTTCGTAATGTGTAGGTATTATTAGTAAGGCCGTTATTCTTTTCATTTGGGAAAGGGTTAAAACAGCCAAACGTTATAATATAACGTAAGAGAGTTTCTACCGAGGATGAGTTCCCGTTTTATGGTTGCGATAGCTCAGTCGCTATTAGTTTAAAGCTATTGTCAGAGTTCCAGTCTTTTATGTACCTAAATAATATAGCTGTCTTCTCTCGTACAGGGAAGAAATTAATTGATTTAACACAAGACAAAAATAAACTACAGAATTTATAGTGAAAAACTTCAACAAATTTTAATCTAATCTAAGACTAACACAAATGACATAAAAAAACATTGTTTGATTCAGACCTCCCTTCTAAATTGGTCAAAAACAAAAAAAATACTATATGAAAGTCAGTAAAACTAATAATAATATAAATGGGTAGTAATTATTCTACTTTATGTCATTATCAATTATCTCCCTGTAGGTTTTGATCCTTTGCTCAGTTTCTTTGATGCGGTCTTTGAGATCCTTGTGCACTTCAGTGTATGACTTTATTGACTGGTTAGTCTCCGTAAATATGTTCTGCAGGATTTGCAGGTTTAGTATCCTAAAAAGAAAACATTAGGTATTTCAAAAACTCACCCAGCTGTCATAAGATAAATAGCTTCCAAACCGCGAATTCGTTTGCGTGGAAAAGTAGCTTTAGATACCTTAGATGTAACTTTCGGAGTTACTAGCCTGTGTCACTCTCACCCCAATATCTCTGTGCGAAAAATAAGATCGATCCGTTGCTGTGTTACGACGTGAAGGACAGACAAACAACACTTAAGGCGATTAGATCCCTCAATTTCCGAATATTGAGCATTTTGTAAAGCTTACTTCTCATTTATGACTGGCCAGGGAAAGTTGAAAAAAAAATATGTGAAACATCTGTTCAAGGACTACATGTGGAACGTCAGTATTTTTTTTTTACGTCTTTGTATTGTATTTTAAAAAAAATACCACGAGACATCGATTTTTGACTTAAATTCCTTACTGCTCCTAAACGGCTATGATATATGGAAATATTCTTATACTAATTAATTAAGAATCCCTTTTTCTTGAGACACAACGTTTAAATTTTGTAAATCGAACAATATTTTCATTCAAAAGTTACGAAAAACGGAAATCCGAACGTTTAGTTGCAGAGGGTGGTCTGCGCGGGCGCGGGCGGCAGTCCTCCGCTGGCATTCCGACGGGACGGCTGTGTCACTCGTATCCAAACTTTTACGAGCGATAAAGCGTATTTTCTGTTTGCCTGTGTGCGTTGACACAGTATATTTATGTATTAGTGTGCTTAGAGAGTAGTGCAGTCAGACGATATTATTGTGTTACGGTATAGCTCGCGCGTGGACGCTAATTGTACCTACTATTATAAGTTTGTAATCTAGTCGTAATATTTGATTATTTTGCGCTTATAGACGTTTGACGAAATTTAATTGTATTAAGTACTTATGCGGATCTAAATCTATATGATTGAATATATATAATATGTATAGGGTGTTAAGTAATTCGATCTTATCCTCTCAGGTGGTGAATCAGCCCATGACACTGAACAATTTTCGAAAATTCGCTTGCCACACCCGGAATCGAACCAGCTAAAATCCAAAAAAAGCACCCTGTACTTTAATAGTATTGATCGATAGGGTCAATCGTAAGGATAAATCTCCCTAACAAACATAGTAAATTAAGTGAAAGGAAGACCATTAAATCTAAGCTTACAAATTTGATGGGACGTGTTAAAGCACTTTTACTTAAGGGTCCCTTAATTAGGTTTTATGTAGTTTAATGGTTCTCTTTTCATCTAATTTACCATGTTTGTTAGAGACATTTGATCTTTACGATTGACCCTATCGATCGATACCATAAAAGTGCAGGGTGTTATTTTTTTGAATTTAAGCCGGTTCGATTCCCGGGTGTGGCAAGCGAAATTTCGAAAATCCTTGAATGCTGTTTTGTTTCTTATAGAGCGGGACCTATTCGTAAAAAAGTCTTCAAATAACGATTTTCGTGGGACTTACCTCCGCCATACGAACTACTGGTATGTACTTATTCGGCATATTTTCCTGAACACAAAAAGTGCGGTAGTCACTTTCTAAGGGTATGGAGGGGGTAGCTATGACGTGACGTATTTTATTTACGCTATATTTAGATAACTACTGGACAGATTTACTTAAATAGGGTCTCAAATGAAAGATAATTTAATGAACATTGTTTTATTCTAAAGATTCATTAGTGTAAACCTAGTAACAAAATAAATATTTTCAAAAAACGACATTATGTAAAATTAAACTTTTTTTACTGTGTGAAAAGAACAGAAACCGTTAGGATTACGGTAATTTAGCTCATTATAAAAAAATTGCTACACTTATCAGCATTCTAATGAACCTAAAAACGTTTAAGTCGAGCTATAAACAACGGAACTGCAGTCGTCTAAGTGAGCGTGGGTAGCGCCGAACTGACTACGGTACTTAGATTTGGTACGAATAATCTTGAAAATAACGTGACAAAACGGGTAGAATCACAGCGAAATGAAAAAGTATTATGAACAGGCATAATTTTTATTAACAGGCATTTTTTTTTGTCAAAAATTTTCTTCATTTTGTTACGAACTATTTTCAAAAATTCTCGTAACCAAAATAACGCTTCGTATCGTATCGAAATAAAACTCTTCATACTTGCACGTACTTGCGTTATATTTTAAAACAAAGGACTCAATGGTACTGGTCTGTACTGATGGGTATGAGAGTGTAAACGTACGCACTCGAGGCAGAGGCAGGTCGCTGGCGTACAGCCGCCATTATATTTTTTTACATCGGCAACACTGAGATTCATTCGAAGGAATCCCTGCACCGTGCTGCGACGTGAACTTTGGCACTTGTCGCTTCATTCATTTGAAATCGTTTGGTCAGGCCTATGGCACTGTTAGTACCAATAGCTGCGAAATTGCGCTGCTATCGCCTTTTAAAACTAAAAAAAATAGTTGATGTTTGATATGGGTTCCTATAAAAAAGTTCTTGAGCTTCATGAGGAGCCCTAAATTTTGCTAGTTTAAAAGCATTAATAAAGCTTTTTTTATTTGAATCTTTGGCCCATTTTAATAAATCATACATTAATCGAAACAGACTCTTGAGTAACTGTTGCCTTTATGTTGTTGCTACGTAACAGCTACTAGTTTGGTATCCTCTAAGTTTAATTTTTTGCCTGTTCTTGGAGAATGATTGCACATTAAACAGACATAGTTGAAAATTCTAATGCAATTGTTTTAAGCATCTCCTTTTCAGATAACTAGATTATGTAATATGACATGCTATGGTTAAAGTTACATTACACGAATCAAATGTTTTTGACCCTGATTGATTTGTTAAATACATAGTTTCATTAAATAATAAAATAAGATAATAGATACATATCCAATCGCAGGGAATATTTTGTTATGTTGTTTGTGGTATTATCTAGATATAACTAAACAAAAAAGAAAAAAAAACAATCAAAATATATAAGGAATTCATAAAAGTAGTCATATCTTCAAAACGGCTACTCCTAGCGCAAAAATAATCAAATTTCCAACCCCCTTTAAGATACCCCTACACAGAGTTCGAGTAATCCGGTGCCACCATATTTGATTCCGTCGGTTACAGTTTTGTTTTTGATCATAGCTTGAATGTAGGTAGAGAGAAAAATTCAAAGCACTCACAATTATTATGTGTATAAATAAATTCCCAGGTACCGAGTCGGTATCTTACGACATCGATGACGTCATTCTATGTAAAAGAAGGACTATTCTACCAATTGCACATAATAGCTGTAAAAATTAGCTGTGCCAAAATATAGAATTTTAAAAATAACTAAAAATAGTTAACCATCTACCTTCATAACGATTCCCTTTTATGATAGATCGGTTATTGCCGTTGTATCTAATTAATCATGAAATATCTACATCAAAAGGGTTTCCTTTAAAACAATTAAGGCGTGTTACTTACGCGTTTATGCGTTGTCCATCCCACTTCTGAGGTGTAAAACGTGCATCAATCCAAAGGAAACACCAGTCCTCTTTAAACGTATATTTCCACTTCATGGTAATGTACAATTTAATTATATTTTAGATCTCACTATTTTAACGGACACTTCCGTAAACTACATTTTCTAAGGACACGACTACTCTCCTCAACTACCAGGCAACGAATGTCCCCGTCAGCCAAACTCCCCTTCCCTTTTTGAATTTCGCATCAAGTTAGCCACTAAACTTTGCTACTGTTTTGTCTGTCAGTAGTTGTACCGGAAAAAGTCATTCACCGAACTATTCAATTCAAGTTAAACACTCAAAAATATTTTTAAAAAGTGCAAAAATTGCTAAAATATGTAACGAAACCTTACACTCGACTTAAACGTTTTTAGGTTCATTAGAATGCTGATAAGTGTAGCTATTTTTGTATAATGAGCTAAATTACCGTAATCCTAACGGTTTCTGTTCTTTTCACACAGTAAAAAAAGTTTAATTTTACATAATGTCGTTTTTTGAAAATATTTATTTTGTTACTAGGTTTACACTAATGAATCTTTAGAATAAAACAATGTTCATTAAATTATCTTTCATTTGAGACCCTATTTAAGTAAATCTGTCCAGTAGTTATCTAAATATAGCGTAAATAAAATACGTCACGTCATAGCTACCCCCTCCATACTCTTAGAAAGTGACTACCGCACTTTTTGTGTTCAGGAAAATATGCCGAATAAGTACTTACCAGTAGTTCGTATGGCGGAGGTAAGTCCCACGGAAATGAACTTTATTCTCCTTGGGTCCCGCTCTATTATTAAAAATAAAGGAATGTTTCCTTTGAGTAAAATTTTCTATCTACAGTATTTACAATACACAATACAATACAATATTCTTTATTGCACACATAGGATTACAGAATATGTTTATACAGCGAATTTGAAATAATGTATACAAATAGGCGGCCTTATTGCTTAACAGCAATTTCTTCCAGGCAACCTTATGGTATAGGAGTTATAGATTGAAATGCGGGAAAGGCGCAAATATTAATTAAATAATAATTATAAATAAGTTGACTATTTATGCACTAAAAATATATCACAAATATATATTTATTAAGATTTATATATATTTATTATATTTATTTAGAGTACTTTCCCTCCAGAAGACGTTAAAAAATTCCACCCTGTATATATGCGACCGGTGAGAATGCCAGAATTGTCGAATAATAGCATTACGTCGATTGCGGCAATCAAAATAATTCAACTTAGATTAAGTATAATTACTTACATACACCGACATCTTTTGTTATTAGAAGTACCTAGTTAGATTCATCAATACAAACTCAAGTGATAGGCAGTAATGTATGGAGTGCGCTTCTGTGCATTCTACGCCTGTGTATTCTTTGACCGGTGTTTTCTTGCGGGGTGCGGGTTGTGGCGCGCGGGGCAGAGGGCTCAAACGTCAAGGTCATTGACGACTCTAATCGCCTTAACACTGTTTTTGAGCAATAAAGAATTTACATTCATACATACATACAAACAGACTTTTACAATTATAATATTAGTAGGTATATTTAAGGTAGAGATAAAAGGCGATGGTTAAAGAAGGTTAACTGGCTTTGATAGCTTAGTTGGAAATGACTTTGCATACTGACCTGAAGGTTACGGGTTCAATTCCCGACTACAAAAAAAGAGTATGTATGTATGTATAAATTATCTAGCATCCATATTACAACTCTTGTTTCGTTAAAATTATGGTGCTGTGTAAGTTGTCCAAGAATATTTATTTAATATAGGTGATGATGAAAGGTAAAGGTAAAAGGCAATGTTGAAAGGTTATAGTAAGGTCGAAGCGTAATGATAAAAGGCGACGATAGAAAGTAATAATTAAGGTGAAAGTAATGATGAAATCTAAAGGTGAAAGGTAAAGGTATATTGCGAACAATGGCCAATGAGAAAGGATAGAAGGTATGGTAATGATAAAAGTAAAGGTAATGGTGAAAGGTAAAGGTATAAAGGGTTACCGGAAATTCGATACATAACCAATAACCGTCATGTGTGGGCTTGGAATCGCGAGAGATTTGGAGGAAAAATCTTTGTAGTGGCACTTTGTCGTGAATTTGTGCAAAATAAATGTATCGAATGTGTCGTGCAGATTACTTAAATAAATGCCTTATTTCACTAGCTTTCGAAAGTGGTATGAATCTTTACAAAAAACTTTATGAAACTTCCCACAACGTTAAGTTTGACTGAGAAGGGCCAATTAAGGAAGGAATTGCTGGCCAAGGGGCCAGCAATGTGTCTTGATTTGACACCTTGCAACTTTTACCTTTGGGGTCACGTGGAACAGCTCGTTGCTCAGCTAACAGCATAAAAAATAACGTTGAAATGCTAAGGCGGAGGATATTAAGCGCAGCGCAACAAATAAAAGAAACTTTAAACTCTCGAGTTACTAAAACCGAAATAGCGAAGAGATTACGGGCATGCATGAAGAACTTCAGCTCGCATTTTAAGCAGGATTTTAAATTTTATGTTTGTTAATAAGTAGTGTGTAGTTTTAGCCCATTTTCATTTCTCTCCAGTTAGAAAAGTCAACATGTACAAAAAACCACTGCTGTTCTGAAAGTTCCTTTTCAAGTTATAATTTTTTTTTCATAAAGTTCTTTGTAAAGATTTATATCACTTTCGAAAGCTAGTGAAATAAGGCATTTGTTTAAGTAATCTGCACGACAAATTTGGTACATTTATTTTGCACAAATTCACGACAAAGTGCAGTGGCACAGATTTGTAGTGACAAAGATTTTTCCTCCAAATCTCTCGCGATTCCAAGTCCACAACATGACGGTTATTGGTATTACTTCAGCTTATTATAATCTCTAGGAACCATTGAGATGTCAGCTTTCAGATTATGTATAAAAACATTACTATAGGAAATTCTTTAAGTTACATAGCTTTTTTTGTCAAAAATCGGCATTTAGCAAAAAATACACAAAAACGCGAGTATCTCAAAAACTAATAACTATTGGCTAGGGAAAGAATAAAAAAAAAAATGACAAAAATGAGCTCTACTTTAACCCATTGAAGGGAATGTATCGAATTTCCGGTAACCCTGTATATCACGCACAATGGCCGAATAAAAAGGATAAGTGCAGAAAACACCTAACAAACAGCAAGGTAAAGACAAAAGGCTACATTGAAGAATAAAGATGAAAGAACAGTTTGAAAGTAAGTTGAAGGTGCAAGTGAAAGTGACTGATGAATCTAAAGACAGAGAATGGCTAGGGATCCAACCCCTTGTCAGCAAAATAAGGGAGCCCTCTGTGCCTAAATTCACTTTTGAGCTAGATTCAATTAAGATAAAGTTTAGTTTTAATATAAATACTATATGTCTTCACTATATATATATATATATATATATATATATGTATAAATGTATATATTTCTTATGCTGTATTTTTGTAATTTAGTAGTAGTAACTGTTAATATTTATTTTTATAACTACTATAATTAATGCACACAGTTTTGTGCCCGTAATTTATAGCTTTTCTGACACCGGATGGGTTGGCTGGAAGAGATCTCTTATAGAGATAAGCTCGCCTTTGTAATATTGCTTATTAATTAAGTATAAAACTATGTGTGTACAATAAAGAATAAATATTCATGGAAAAATCACTCAGCGACCTCTAACCCCAAAGAATTGAAACCCTAATAAGCAAGGCTTGTACTATGGGTGCAAGATAACAGTAACTGCTATACAAATTATATGGGTGTGCATGACTATCTTTGTGTATGTTCCCAGGGACCAAGGTAAAACCTTAGTATGGGCCTTTCTCTGTGTAGCATTTACTTATTTATTATTTGTATAACACCAATAAATAACCTTGCCTAGATTACTAATAATGTAAACGAAAACTTTTGTTCTAAGACTTTTTATAATTTATAAGACATTAGGTAAGAATAACTTAGATTAGACAACTTCCTGAAAAGTACAGTGAAGAAAAACTGTCAAACAATGAATAGCAGGATACAGGCGCTATCAGTTGTTCAACTGCCTGCCTGATCATTAAATAATAATAATCCATCATGACAATCACTTGGCTTAGGCCCGTGGCCGCCGTTAGTCCGGCTTCTTTTAAGATAGCCGAGGTTTTTGAAATAACAAAGAAACAATAATAATAATCTTATAAAGCCTTTAAGGCGAATACAGCACCTAAATAACGATTTTATGATGAGTAGATAAGCATGACGCACTGCATTAAATCGAAGAAAAAAAATACTACGGTAATATTCAGGACATAAACTAGATATTAAGTGGTTTGCTGAAAACATGATTCAGCACTTTTGGTTCAATAGAAAAAGCTCACAAAGTCACCTCTAAATACCCAATATTGTGTATCTTTTAAGCTGTAAAAACGATAGTAAAATGCACACAGGAACTTGAATTTGCTATCATTGAATTCGCATTAGCGAAGGAGAAGAGGATTTTACTATAAAATACGTACAAGGGCAGCCGACAATAATAAAAATCAAAGCCAAAAAAAACTAAATTCTAAAACCTCAAAAATCCATCACAGGCATGTGGCAACTGTAGCTACTGGAAACACATGCGACTTCGTAAAGAAGCTCTCACCAAATCTCTATACAATCACCATTATGTACACTAATATTCAATCAATTAACTCTAAACTGGATCTATTCATTGCTAGAGTGAACAATACGAAACCTACACTGATTATAATCACGGAAACATGGCTGAAACCAATCATACCTGACTCCTTAATAAAAATACCTGGCTATGACATTTACAGAGATGACAGGATCGACAGTGGCAATATAAGCTGCACATAATAATAATATCAATATTCTTAAAGCTAAACTAAACAGTGACTACAATACGAAACATGGCGGCTCAGAATGCTTGTGGCTGGACATCAAAGTTGGTAGCATTGAAATCCTCTTATGTGGAATCTACAGAGGGCAGGATTCTACCCTGGAAGAAGATAATATCTTGTTGGAACAGCTTCAAATTGCATCTGAATCGCATACAACGTTAGTTATGGGAGATTTCAACTACCGTGGGGTCAAATAGCCTCTCGAAGACTGTGGATATCTAACGCCAAAAGAACAAAACTTTGTAAACTGGTATAAAAGCAGCAACCTGGAGCAACTTGTCGACAAACCTACAAGATTTCGTAAAGGCAACCAGCCATCCTTTCTTGATTTAATACTGACAAATGATGAAACACTTATCGCTCAAATTAAACATGAAGCTCCAATTGGTAAGAGCGACCATGAGTGTCTACTGGCAACTTTACAGCTGGTAGCAAAACCACAACACAACACCGTATACAGACGGAACTTCAAGAAGGCAGACTTTGATAAAATCAATAGAATCCTGATCACAATACCTGGTAGTATAAAGAACCTCAACTGTGCAGAAACACAATTCGACATGTTTCTTACTGCATATAAGCAGGCCATTAAGTTGCATGTTCCCCAAACAATAATTGGCAACAAAATGCAAAACATGCCGTGGGTGTCTAAAGAGACAAAAGAGTTAATTAAACAGAAAATAATATTATGGAACAGATATACGAGTACCATTACAGGACTTGACAAAACTTATGAAGAGTACAGATAAAACATTTTTAACAAAAAAATTACCCGCCTTCAAAAAGGGTGAAATAATTTTTTAAAGCTGTTTCACGAGTAAGTAGTGGTTACGGGTAAAACAGCAAATAGGTGAATTCATAGCGGAATATGCTAAATAGAGAGGAATTTTTTTTTGACGTCGGCGCCGAACAATAACGCGCATGGCATAAATATCTTAGTTTTTATACTGCCAAAAAGCTTGTGCGAATACTTATTTCATTTAACTAGGAGACGTATTTTTGAAACAATAGAATTCCATTCGCATACGTATTGACAAGATTTGTATGCGATTCTCATGCGAATCTTGTCAATTCTCATACGAATTGGAATTCTATCGTTTCAAAAATACGTCTCCTGGTCCTGTTAAACCGGCGCCAACGTCAAAAAAAAATTCCTCTCTATTTACCATATTCCGCTATGAATTCACCTATTTGCTGTTTTACCCGTAACCACTACTTACTCGTGAACACAGCTTTAAAAGATGATTTCACCCTTTTTGAAGGCGGGTCAATTTTTTGTTAAAAATGTTTTATTTTATTCTTTTTAAAGGTTATCATTTATCATTCATATAACTCCCTCGTAGATCCATACTAATATAATAAATGCGAAAGTAACTCTGTCTGTCTGTCTGACCGTCTTTCACGCCTAAACTACTGAACCGATTTTGATGAAATTTGGTACAGAGATAGATTAGGTTCTGGGAAAGGACATAGGCTACATTTTATCCCACAGTTGGGCACGATATAACCTATAGTCCACGCGGGCGGAGCACCGGGCGCAAAGCTAGTTTATTATAAAGCACTAAATCACTCGAGATTAAAGAGCGATATAGTGATCAATTACTTTCACCCCACGGAAAGATATGAGGTGGTGATATTCATAACCAGTCGCAAGATGGCAAGAAAGATACGGGGTAGTACAATTCTCAAACCGATCGCCAGATGGCATGAAATGTATGGGGTGGTGGGTGATATTATCAACCGATTACCAGACAGCAGGGAAGATGTGTGGTGGTAATATACGCTACCGGTCACTAAACGGTAGATCCCCACAAAGGAGCCCCAAAAAATAACTTAAAAGTCTCAGGGAACTACTTCGTTTTTGCTTCGTTTACATTGATGACCTACACTGGGCGTCAAAAATAAGTAGTACACTTTTCAAATTGCAATTACTCCTAAACTATAGTAGTTACACTTATGAAATAAAAAGCAGTTTATAGTAAACTTAACGAAGTTTATTAAAGTTATATTTTATTTGGCATGAATAAAGTTTCAAACTTAAAATTAAGATAAATACTAAAAAGTATCAATTTTTAACGATATGTCAACCACTTAATTTTCACGTTTTGGAACTTTTTCACAATTTAATAACTTGTGTTGCCGCCTCGGGCTCTAATTACAGCTTGGATCCGGTTTGGCATGCTGAACACTAAGTTTCGGAGGGGGTGTTGGGGAATATTTTCCCATTCTTCTATCAGCGCATGTTTTAGAGCCCTGAGTGTGGCAGGAGGTGGACTGCGCCTTCTGACTAGCCTCCCAAGCTCATCCCAGGCGTGTTCAATCGGGTTGAGATCTGGGCTTCTCGATGGCCAAGCCATCAAGTTGATGCCAACCTCCTGAATGTACTCTTGTACGTGGTGAGCAGTGTGTGGCCGGGCGTTATCATGCATTAGGATGGCTCCATCACCCATATTTATTAAATATGGCCCTGCATACTCGTTGAGGATCTCCGAGGCATATCTTTCACCAGTCAAAGTCCCATTTTCTATTACCACAAGCTCTGTGCGACTCTCTGAAGAGATACCAGCCCATACGTGTACAGAGCCCCCGCCATATTGGACTCTTTCCGAGATACAAGCTTGAATGTATCGCTCACCGGGTCGTCTGTAGACTCTCCGCCGTCCATCTGAAGTGTATAAAGAGAATCGAGACTCATCTGTGAATAAAACTCTAGCCCATTCTTCTTCGCCCCATTGTACGTGTTGACGGGCGTAGCGTAGTCTTGCTACGCGATGCTCTGTCTCAAGTTTGGGGCCATTTGCTGGTCTTAGAGGCTTCAGGTTAGCTTCAGCAAGTCTTCTTCTCACTGTACTCTCACTGATGTAGTCTGTTCGGGTCCGAAGAAGCTGTTGCTGAACCTCAACTGCATTAAGGTGTCGATTTCTTAACACAGTGGAAACAATAAAGCGATCTTCTCGGGTACTTGTGCACCTGGGTCTGCCATTACCTCGTCTCCTTAGATGGTTTCCAGTCTCTTCGTACCTTTGCTTTACTCGCTGAACCGTTCTTAAAGTTACACCCACCCTCCTTGCAGTACGACGCATACTGATGCCCACTTCGAGAAAAGCTAAGATTCTTGCACATTCTTCTGGTGAAAGAGGCATGATTAGTCAAATTTACTCTCTGAAGATACCTATGCTTTTCAATTACAATTGCTTTATCAGCAGCGAATGTGTCAAACACAAAAATCCTAAGTAAGACAACACCTTTCAACAGTTTAAAAAAAGTGTTTTTATTTATTCGTTTTTTTTAAAGTCAAGCATTATAAGTTCTTATAATGCATGAAGTTTTTATTGAATAAGATTAAATTTTCTTTTTAACCTTTTTTGTTTCAAAGGTCTAAGTTTTATAGTTTGGGAGAAATCGCAATTTTAAAACTGTACTACTTATTTTTGACGCCCAGTGTATTATCATCCACATATGTATATGACCGTTAATTTCAGTTTTTTTTTATTTATGACCGAAACTACTGAAGCGATTTCGATAAAATTTTTATGGGACTAATCTGGAAGTAGATGCATCCGAACTAAAAAAAAATTTTGAAATCGGTTTACAAATGACGGGAGTTTTGAGGTAACAAACATAAAAAAAACACCCGAATTGATAACCTCCTCCTTTTTTTGAAGTCGGTTAAAAAGTAAACAATAAATTATCTAACCAAACGAGAAATTCTCGCATAGTATATGAAAAGGGCTTGCTGCAGGCGGGGCCAAAACGATTTTATTCGTACATAAGGCAGCAAGTAGCTTCAAAAGTAACTATTCCATCGGTTTTGATTAATAAACAAGGGCATACAGTTACCCAAGCAAATGAAGTAGCAGAAATTTTTGCAGATCAGTTTGCAGGAGTATTACAAAGAGAACCAGAAAGTGAACTTCCAACATTAAATCCAAATCTTCAAATTGAAGAATCCATAACTGAGATTGAGTTTACCGCAGACAACATTTTCAAAGTTATTAAAGAGATGAAGTTGGACTCTGCCCCAGGACCAGACGAAATCCCAACAACCATCTTACAGAAATGTGACGTGGTTGATACCCTATCGAAAATAATGCGGACTCCCTATGATACTGGAATCTTACCGACGTTGTGGAAAAAAGCAATAGTGACACCTATATTTAAGTAAGGCAGTAAATTAGATCCGTCAAACTATAGACCTATCAGTCTTACAAGTATTGTGTGTAAGGTTATGGAAAAAGTTATTGTCTGCCACATAAGAGAATTCCTATCCAAGCACAGAATTATCAGCGATCAACAGCATGGTTTCTGCCCACACCGATCTACAATTTCAAACTTGCTTTAGTGCATTTCATCTTGGACGGATAGTTTTAATAAATAAAAAAACCCACAGATGTAATATATCTTGACTATGAAAAAGCTTTCGACAAAGTCCCAACAGCAAGACTCCTTCATAAACTTAAATTCATTGGAATACGTGGAAAGTTACTGAACTGGATTGAAAGCTTTTTACGAAACAGCACGTTTCAAGTGAGAGTGGGTGATACTCTGTCTAGCCAAAGGGAGATTCACAGCGGAGTACCGCAAGGATCAGTATTAGGCCCTATTCTATACATCATATACACATTTGACCTACCTCACGAACTGAATAACGGCGTTAGCGTCTTTGCGGATGACACAAAAATATTTGCAGACCCGTTAGTGAATTATGAATTATGACCGCCTTCAAGCAGACCTAGACAAGATTGCAAACTGGTCAAAAGAATGGCTTATAAGAATGCCGGTAAATGCACTATATTGCATATAGGAAAAAACAAGCCTCACTTGAAATATACTTTGAACAGCGTTGAACTACTTGCCGTTAGTGAACAAAAAGACTTGGGAGTAATTATCTGTGACAACTTGAAATGGGAAGAACATATTTCATCGATTACCAAAAAAGCAAATAGTTTCATCTACTTAATTAGAAAAGCCTGACACCAGAAATGATGCTAACAATAATAAAACTTATGTTAGACCTGCTCGAATACGCCTTCCAAGTCTGGAGCCCATATTTCATCAAAGACATTGACTTACTGGAAAGGGTTCGGCGCAGTTTTACCAAACTACCTAGACAACTAAAGAGACGATCATACAAAGAAAGACTTGAAGTGCTGAAGCTAACTTCTTTAAAGGAGCGTAGAGAGCGCGGTGACCTGATCGAAACCTACAAGATCCTAAATGGTCACTATGATATAAAGGATTTCGATAAACAGATGCTTCGACGAGACCACAACACCCGCTTAAGAGGACATCACCTTAAACTACATACCCGCTTCTCCTATAATAATCCCCACAAACACTTCTTCTCTAATAGAGTCGTGCAAGCATGGAATAAATTACCAGAAGAAGTTGTTTCGGCACCAAACGTCAACAGATTTAAAAACTTGCTAGACAAACACATCACAGGCATAAAGTCAAAATGAATGTCGTTCAACTGGATGCAGGCTATAATCAGTTGTTTCAACTGCCTGCCTGTCTAAAATAATAATAATATTCCTTATTGATGTGGCCATCTGCAATACCCATAATCTCCTCTCCACTCATACCGAAAAAAATTGCTAAGTACACGGATCTATCAATAGAACTAAGAACACAGTGGCGAGTAAACAATGTTAGAACTATACCTATTGTACTATCCACAACAGGCGTTATCCCCAAAACCTTACACACCAGCCTCAGCACTCTTAACATGCATTATTCCACACTCACGCTCATGCAGAAAGCTGTGACCCTTAGCACGTGTCGCGTGGTCCAAAAATGTTTATCACTGACAACATAATAGCACTTGGCTTCGGCCCGTGCAAATCTACCTCCACGGAGAGAATATATTTGAGATACATCAGACAAAATAATAATAATAAAATGTTCATGATTGAACACTCTTGATAAGTAGCTAACGCATTTTTCGATTCAAGCTGTTACCTTTCCATAAATCTCATTTTTCTAACTTTCGAACATGTTTTTACGCACACACGCTTTCATAGTCCGTAAACTTCGTGTATCGACACTGTTCACACTGCCGGCCCAGGCCTGTTGAGAGACGGAGATGGCACTATTCCTATGTGTGCTGCCTTTATCGGGTGCTGTAGTCGCCTTAAATAATATTAGTTATATACTAGTGGACCAGTTATACCGCTATGTAGGTACTTATGAGCTTGTATATTATAGTGAGTATTCTAGTCTAGTTCTGCCAGGTTCTCGGTGTTTTACAAATAACCCTGTACACATTTAGTTTTAAATACATATTAACATAAACATGCTGTCTCCTCACAAGCACATTGAAAATGCTATTTTCAAATATTTGTGTAGGTTGAGAATCAAATCTTTATCCTTAAAATTAGTGGGTAAGGTAATTCCGGACTGATCTACCAGGTACACTCAAGAACACGTCAAGCTTGACACTTTGAAATTTGGACCAGCCCTGCATTGTATGGCGCGCAGTATCAATCAGAGCTCAGCTTAAACTGGTAGTGTAAAGCGTGACCTGCTCTTGACTATACAAAGAAAGTAAAAAATATCAACTTACTTAGATTTCAAGTTCAAAACTTTAGTTCTTAAAGCCAAATATTCACTGGAATGGTCACTGAATTGGGATACACCTTTGATACGATGGTTGAGCCATTCCATCATGAGTTCCATTTGTTCACTCTCTTGCTCTTGAATACTGTTTAGCATCTCATCTCTCTTTTTCAATTCATTTAATTGATCTTCATGAAGTTTTCTTCGGTTCGCATCAGTTTTCTTAAGCTTATCTAACTCTTTTATGCACCGTGGAATTTCCTTTTCGATTTTGTCTATGAATACCTGATTCAGTTCCAATTGTTCTTCATAAGTCAGTTCATGATGTGTTCTATGCATAAAACCTGCAAAAAAAAAAAACAAGTTTTCTCATAAATTCACACAACAGCCACTACTACTTAACCCCTTGTAGAGCCACTAAAGGAATTACATGTAATGGGCTACCAACCAAGAAGTTTTGTAAACAATTATAGATTGGCCAGTACCACTACCTTTCGGTCAGTGGGTCTTTCTTAGGTAGCGATGAAGAAGCGGAAGCGGCGCCTCCACCCCGCAAACCCAAGGCGCGATACAGCGGAAATGGTCACACTATAGTAGGTATAGAAAGTTGGACGCGAGTACAAACCTAACAGTGTGGATGTAGACCCATCCGCAGCAGTGATCCTTTGTAGACTAGTGTAATGCTTTAACTGGCAATCGGCAATTATCCTGTTCACCTTCGCCTGAAGGCTAGGTGACAGTCGGCCACCAGGTTCACTGCCTAGTTCCTTCACAATTTCAAGGAGTAGATTCTCCTGGTTCAGCTTCAAATCACTGTTGTTGTCTTCGGTATTCGTTGCAAAATCCATTTTGACTACCTATAATGTTTATCTCAAAAAGTGTATTTCTCAAGCAAACACTTTCAAGAAATTCAAAAGTAGAAATTCGTTGGACTTCGCAGGAAAACCACAAGAAAACAATCGAACTAAAACGTCAGTTTTAATTACTTTCTCTATGATGAATCAAACGAAACGAATATAAAAATCAAATCAAACGTTCGCGTTTGTTTTTACCTGCTGTCAAAACATTGCCATGACAGGACATTTTTTTTTCGTTATCGAAAGTCGGGAGGCAAAGGTCTTCCTTTTTCTTCTTAATATTTCTGAACGAAAACAAACCGATAAAATTAAATGCGTACTTCTAAACAAATGTCACAGTGGTTGTGTTTCTTTTACTCTTGTTAAAATGATATTGGCAAGAAGAAGAAAGCATATCTACCTTTCAAATTTTTACGACTTTTTAATTTGTAGCGGTAGCGCTTATATTATAAAGTACTGTGTGTTGTGTAGTGAGGACTTTTTTGGCCTATTGCTTTTGTTGTATTTTCTCTTGTATTTTTTCATTTTTTCCAGGAATCTCTTTAATTATGAGTTAAGTTATTAGTGTTTACTATTGTAATAATACTAGATTATCGAAAATGTCGTCTCAATCAGGTGAAAATGCGAAGAAATCATCAGATGGAGAAGTGGCTTCCAACAATGGACATAGCACGCAATTCGAATCTCAAAGGCCGGGTGATAACGACAAGAAAACAAACAAATCGTCGGGTGAATCTCAGGGCACTTGTTATTGGTAAGTTTGAATTGTTTTTGCTCTTTTATATATTTTGCTTTTCTCATGATTGATTGTGAGGACATAACCAATTTTTATCTTGTTTTAGCGGGAAAGATAGAAACCTCAACATTGTGGAGTTGCTGTGTGCATCATGTAACCGTTGGTTCCACGAGTCGTGCATCGGATATCAGCTCGGGAAGCTAGTACCGTTTATGACAAACTACTTATTTATATGCAAAAACTGCTCCCCAACGGGATTGGAAACATTTAAAAAGAATCAAGCTCGTGAGTTCTTTTCTATCTAGTTTGTGTAGGCAATGAAGGCTTTTCAGTACATGACCGAATCACACTGTCCTCATTTATAGGGAAAATCATTCATCATCATTCTTACTTGATCTAGGCTTGTATTTGTGCCTATACAGAAATTGTGACCAGCATTTAAATTAATACTTACTTTTCCAACCAAGACTTGGCAACCCTAAAGAGTGTTGCAAAGTGGGCTGCCCCTTTTCCAACGCGCTAACCAAGATTTGTGTTTGCCTAGTTTCTGTGTTACTTACATTACAAATTATGATAATAGTAAGGACATTGTCACTGAAAATTAGTTAATATATTTATTAGTATGTTTTGAATTGTTTGATAAAGTTTAAAAACATGATTTTGATATTTTTTCAGCATTCCCACAAATGTGTCTGACAGCAATTGCGAACCTTCGCCAGGAAAGCATTAAAGTTGGCAGCAACAAGGTCCTCTTCAGTAAAGACCGGGAGATCATCCCATACATAGATCAGTACTGGGAAGCTATGACCACCATGCCCAGGAGGTAACCACTTTTCTAAACCACTTAAACTATAGCACCATTTAAATTATAAATCACTTTTCTAAAGATTATCCAGTAAAAAAAAAACACTTTATCATGTTGCCAATGTAAAAATGCAACAAAACTCTCATAAGACCTTTAGAAAAAAGTGTTGTGATTGAAAAATAACGTTACTCGTTCATCTGCAGCATTTTTTCAGTACACAAAACTGAGCACTATCACTCATAAGCACCTGAACTGCCTCAGTGCAAAAGTATTTCAATCTGTTGCTTCCATTATATGGATACAACTTAAAGGAAGGACAGACAAACAAATACAGACAGAATTACTAATTTATTTTTTGCAATGAAAAATGTATCCTATAGAAACCCTATACTTAACTATTGCTGTGGTAATAGTCAACAAACTTATTATATTGTTTAAGATTTTTGCAGATACTCATACAAAACAAAAATCATGGTAAGAACCTGTTGAAATAATTAAAAACTTGCCACTAAACTTAGTACTATCACCTTCACTAATGTAGAAAGTAGCCTAGTATGTCACTCTTTATTCTTTCAATTATTTTTGTGCAAAATATCAGGTTTTCTTTCCTACTATCAATTATGTGAAGAGTGGACACGAGGACAAATAAATCTAATTTGTATACTTTACTTTGCCTACCCTTATGGGACAAAGGCGTGAGCTTGTTGTGAATGTATCTACAGGGCTTTAGGTATCTCTCTTTCAACCTCTCGGGTGGTTAACCAGTCCATGAAACTGAACAACTTCCCCAAGGAATATAGGTCAAAACACGAAAAAAAAATTTGATCTCCCATACTTCACTTCATCAGCCCATATAGGTGCCCACTGATGGGGCACGGGCCTCCCTCAATAACATGAGGGGTAAATGCCATACTCACCATGCAAATCCATCTCCATCTCCCATACAAAATGCGCTATATGCTGATAAAGTTTGTATGGGAACTCAAAATTTTTTTTCGTAAAGCCCCGTATATTATTATTTTACCATATTATCTACACCAATATTATAAATAGGAAAGATTGATTTGTTTGTTTGCATTGAATAGGCTCCGACCAATTTGAAAAAATCCTTCACCATTAGAATGCTACCTTATCCCAGGGTAATATAGGCTACATAATTTTCCCGAATTCCCACGGGAACGAAGTCCCGGGCGGAATGCTAGTTTTACTATAAGTAAGGAAGTCAAGTCAGCAGGGCTAAGATAATCGCCGTGCCATAATTATCACACGCCGTATCACACGGTCACGTGACTTTTTGTCGTTTTCTCGTCGGACCCTAACATAAACTCATTTTTGTCATGTCATGGCATGTCGTTCGGTCAAATTAGCCACGTGAGATAGTTTTGTCATCAAACCCTAACATGAAACGCATTTTTGTCGGGTCTTGACAGATGGATATGTGATATTATGGCGTGCTCGATTTTGAACGTGACAAATTTTTCCACATGAAAAAGAGAGCCCTTCCCGGTCGAGGAAAATCGAACGTTTGTTCTAAGGTGGATAAGTGACTGGAAGTGGAGTCGGACATGGCGATCCCTTATCACAATTATATGATAAGCCTTTACGGAAGGCGTCAGGCTAGAAAAAATGAGCGAAGGCGCATTAGAGACATTTGTGACCCCTTCGATATAGAATACCCAGAATTCCAAAGTTTGTGGCGAATTTCAAAGCCTATGGCTCAGTTTATAATCTCTAGGCTCACAATAGACCTAGAGCCCAAAAACGGGAATGGTCTCCTAGCCCACTTAAAGTTAAGCTGCGGATTTCAATACCTATTTATCTAACATCAATATACTTTAATCACTTTAGTACTATACTGGGCTTTAGGTAAATCTCTTTCAACCTCTCGGGTGGTTAATAAGTCCATGAAATTGAACAACCTTCCCAAGGAATATGGTGAAAATACAAAAAAAAAAAATTGAGATCCCATACAAAATGCGCTATATGCTGATAAAATTTGTATGGGAACTCAATTTTTTTGTCATATTTTGACCTATGTTCCCTGGGAAAGTTGTTCAGTTTCATAGACTGACTAAGCACCCGAGAGGTTGTAAGAGATTTACCTAAAACCCTGTATAAATAAATAAAAATAAACGCTACACACTCAAAGGCCCACACTAAGGTTTTTCCTTGTGTCGTGGGTCCCTTGGAATACACAAAGACAAACACAAACACCCATGACCCGAGAACAAACATCTGCTACTACACAAACATCTGCTGTATACTTTAATGACTTTAGTACTTAAGTATAACTTATAGGTAGTACTTTGTTAATTTGATATCTTGTGCTGCATATAATTTCTGGCCAATTACATACATAATACTCGTACATAGATAGGCTGATAAACACATTACCCTCCTTTGCGTCGCGCAGTCGGGTAAAAACTGACAGTGGCGTCATTTATGTGAAAAGTCTATGAATTTTCCTTTTTTATTCATAAATCGCGTCCACATATGGTCTAAAAAGAATGAAAGAATTTGGCCAACCCAACATCGGAGCCTTAAAATAAAAAACAACTTCAACTTTGACATCTAGTCATGAGATAAATTTTGTCGCGACGAGATGTATCTCTCTCATATCGTTCATGCTAAGGTTCGTGACAGAGAAGACGACACGAGATATTTTATCGACATGCCATGACATAACGCCACTGCGATTATCTTAGGCCTGCTGGAAGCAAATAAGTTATTTATGTCAAATGTGGCATCAATTAGTTCTAAAACCACTGATGCTCTGCCTACCCTGATAGGTATTATAGGCGTGAGCGTATGTGTGTGTAAAAAAGCAAGTAACGATTTTTAGACTAAGGTTTGCCGAGGACTCAAAACGTTTCAAGGTTTTTTTTGACATTTGTGCTAACTGCAGTCAATATCTGAAAATAGTTTTGTAATTATGTAAAAAGTATATAAAATAAACACTGGCCAGAAACAAAAAAATCTGACAGTTGCAAGACAACTGCGACACAGGTGATTATCAAAAACGAAGGTTAATAATTTATAAATTAATAATAAAGATAGGTTATTATTAAACTCAAGAAAGTTATACATTCCTTTTCTTACTATAGGGTGACCCAATCTTGGTACTCGACAGTGCAGCGTGCGCTTATAAAGGACATACAAGTGTTGTTTATCTACGAAGAGGACTCATCTCAAGGTCCTATGTTCGGCCTGCACAATCTTGAGCTGACGGCCATTAAGCCCAACTATGACGTCATGATCAAACAGGGCCAGTTGAAGGTTACCGACATGGGCGTTGCTACCGGTAAGTGTTTTTTTTTCAGAAAAAGATAAGCTGCCTAAAAGCTCAGCTATCATTATTTTACCGCCCGCCAATGGGCGTTTCCCCACTGGACGACACGGCGGCCGGCGCCGGCAACGGCGAGAGTGACAGAGCTATACTAGGAAGCAAGAAATCAGTAGTCTGTCTCTTTTCCTAGTATAGCTCTGTCACTCTCACCGTTGCCGGCGCCGGCCGCCGTGCCGTCCAGTGGGGAAACGCCCAACAGCCACCACACAAATGTACAAAAAAAATACATTTTGTAATGGACAAGAACTTATTGCTAACATCGTAAAAAGAACCACAGCACCAGCTTTCTGAATATAAAGAAGTGAATCAGCCTAAGAAACTTAAAATTTTTCATAAGAAACAGGTCGAAATAGGAAAAAGAATTGGTCTTTTCATACAAATCGTGCGATCTCCTGATTTTCCTGTGTAAGAGAAATCGATTATTTTTTTAAATTTCGTAATGAGGTCCGTGGGGAATGTTGTTGAGTTTTTTAGGGAAAATCAACCCCTAAAGATTCGAAAAATGATATAAAGTCGCTCAATGAGAATTTTCGCGATCTTCTGACAAACTCGGTGATTACCATTTACCTAGTTTAAGAATTCTTCGTGACCAGTGAGGCCCCTAGCAGACGGCGTATTTTAAAGGCGCCGACGACGCGCCTTTTTTTTTTTTTTTTTAAATGGCCACGCTCGCCCAGCAGTTCTGCAGCGGAGGCTCAACAACAACATCTATCCCGGTCTGCACATAGTGGTACGAATGCACAAACCCCTCCATTCATGCTACATTTTTGCGCCGACGACGACGCGCCTTTTGCGTTTTTATAGATTTAAACGCGCGTGTGAAGCGCGTTTGAAACTCGTTTGAAGCGCGTACAAAGGGTCGGAGGAGGGCGTTTGTATCGCTATATCTGCGCGTATACGCGCTGTAAACGCGCGTTTCACGATCGCCCTGTATGCTGAGGTAACAAGGTTGCGTTCGAATAGCGTTTAAAAAACGCCGTCTGCTATAGCCCCTATAGGGGCCTAAGTGTTCAGAGGGTCATGTTATAAAAACTTGTCCCTTTGGCTGGATGAAAAAACTAGAGAAAGATGTCCTCTCAAACTTCCACTTTATAGTATTACTAGAGGATGCCAGAGACTTCGCTCCTGTGGGAATTTTATAGAATCCTTCCATATTCATAGTTCCAGCTTTCTATAGGTTTTAGGGTATGGGTTTGGCTTTGGTGGAGGGCTACGTGTTCTATTTGACAGTCGAAATCGACAGATATATTGTACACGTACCTAATTTTTTCGCCGATTTCATCCGTTTCCCGTGGGAATTTTGGATAATTCTTACCTACATCATGCATCATTAAGGAATGTTTCCTACTTTCACTTGTCTAAGACCAGCGGTTTAGGCTGTGTGTTAATTCATCATTCAGTCAGTCAGTCAGTCAGTATTCCTCTGTACCGATTCCGACTAAGTACTTTCGATGTTATTAGCAAAAACTCAATCAACATAAATTAACATAGTGCTTGAATGTATGTTTTCCGATAATTAATTACTCTATGACTCAAAATACCGTAGTAGGTATACATATATTCAACCGGCACGGAAAATGTTTAAAAAAAAATTAAATTTTCCTGGAATGTTGTCTATTTTTCATTTTTGTCGGTAACTAATATAATAATTTGAAGTCTCCCCGCGCGTTTGTCCGGCTGTAAGTTAGCAATGATTGTTAAAAATCTCAGAAATCACTGCAGAGATTCGTTTGGCTGATTCATGAAAACTGTCTCTACCACAGGACTTTAGATTCCTAGGTTTTAGGAAAGCTTAATAAATAATGTAGACATAAAAAATATCATTTATTTGGCACTTAATTAGACATTACATTAAAATCTTGCACTACCTGACGCTAAAAAGAGAGACACTGCCGCATCAGAAATAGAATAAAATCCCATAGTCCAATGTGTGTTTAAATAACAACTAACGCACTCATCGTTCATGGAGGAGTCATATCATACTATTGTATTATAAATTATAAAACAAAGTCTGCCGCCACGTCTGTCTAAACGCGATAAACTTAAAAACTATATTAAACGGATTTTCAAGAGGAAGGTTTATGTGTATAATTTATTCCAGAAGTTCCCACGGAAACGAAGTTCCGGGCTGAAAGCTAGTCTATACTTAATATTATAAAGAGAAAAGATTTGATTGTTTGTTTGTTTGCATTGAATAGGCTGCGAAACTACTGGGCCGATTTGAAAAATCATTTCACCATTAGAATCCTACATTATCCGTGATGGACATAGGGCAAATGATTTTACCGAATTTCCACGGGAACGAAGTCCCGGGCGGAATGCTAGTTGCAAATAAACTGATTTAAAATAGTTAGAACCTTCATACGAACTTTAAAGGACTTCCTGAAGTTTTGAAGTAGGTAATTGGACGAAAAAATAAGTGCCTTCTATCTATGTATGTGAGAGTTCATGTTCAAATGTAATGAAGTTCTCTATATTATGACTAAATGGTAGCATTACCTCACAATGTACAAATCCATAAAAATCGATTAAACAGAATTGGAGAGAGGCCAAGTTTTGAAAAAGTACGAGAGCGTCTGTATTACACGTTGCATTGTACATTGACTAGACTACGGAATCATTATTGAATAATGACATTGTTCTGTCTTGGTGTTTGTAAACAGCGTCGCTTTACGCACACAGAGGCATTCTCCACGTACACTCGTATTGAAGTAGTCTCGATAACACTGAGTAGCTGTGTTATTTTACGTCTATTGAAGTATTGATTTTATATTTAAATCGCGTTGCCTTGAACTTATGGCGGGTGAGTTTTGATGTTAAATCTGCTTCTTTATTTGCACTTCTTATGTTCATCATTGTTTTTCTCGCTCGTTTTTCCACTTCTGTCGCGAAGCAAATTTTATATAGTCGAGATCGATAGCTCTGTGTATAAACTTGGTAGTGTAATTTCATGAATACGGTTGGCCGGTCACGAAACACGTACGTCTGAACAGTAGGTACAAACACACCCAAGGACCAACATTATCTTATCTGCGGCTGCGTTACCACAAATGTAAAGTTTAAAACCGTCGGTTTTAGATATCAGTATCGTTGACATGGATCGTGAGTTTTTAAATTCCATTATTTTTTTATATTTTAATTTGTTTCTGTTAAGTACAATTATAGTATGTAGGTAGTTGTTGTCGAAGTAAATCCATAACAACCTCTTGATTAGTAACCGTTAACCTAAAAAAACAAGTTAAATATGTTTCTATTCCTATCGACAATTGGTCTGATTTTATAAATACTTTCTTATTTTTTATTTAACACACAAAATAATACTTAATAAGTGCTTTCGCATTTATAAAGTATTTTAACTTCTGATTGATTACTCAAAAAAAATTTAAATAAAATCTGTTGAAAAAATTAATAAACAGAACATCAGAACCAAACAATGTTTGATAAGATCTGATAAATATGTGTCAGTAGCGAGCGTAAGTACCTACCTATAACGATGAGGTCGCAAAAGCGTACATACCTACTTCAAAAACATAAACAAATATTCATAAAATAAATAAAAATTCAACATTTTCTTCTCGTTTAAACTTAGACATACATGAAGCTTGCGGTTTAGATAAAATATGTATATAAAAATAGGTACTTACTTATTTATTTAATACGAAAATAAGAATTAGTCGAACATAAGTTAATATTTAACGTTGTCCTGGTTTTATACGTTTCTCAATTTCCTATTACGTAACCTATTCTCATAGATTTACGTATTGTAAATGTACGTTAACAACGGAGCATTTCAACTCCGTTAATAGGCTACAATAACCATTGTTTTATGCACTTAATTATATATTTCTTCTTCTTATCTGCATTTGTTTGTACAGGGTGTTAAGTAATTCGATCGATCGAATTACTTAACACCCTGTATTGTATAAGCAAAGATAAGTGTATTTATTTTTATTAATTATGTGCATGCAAGTTAAACTTTCCAACTGCTATTAAAGGGAAAGAATAACTCTGTATCACCACCGACATTCGATTGACGGCTAAACCAATTTTGATCAAATAAAGTAAGAACCATTTCGATAACGTTAGCTTTAAAAAAAAAACGCAACGTAATCGGTCCATCCGATTCGTTTAGGAGCTACGATGCCACGTCAAATTTCTAACACCGCTCTTTTTTGTCGGAGGTTAAACCTGTCTTCTACCACCTTATCTACAGAGAGATAGAGTGACGCCCGTCAGACACAGGCGTCAGACACCTGTCCACTTATTTAGGGACAGTTTCATCCAATTTCACAAATTGAAGTTTGATGCTAAACATTACTGTTTAATCTTTCTTTTTTAATCCAAAAGCCGATGTTTTTCAACTTTTCCATAACTTCCTAAACTAACTCTATTCTAATTTCTTCAAGGACTTGAATCAGCCCACGAAATTGAACAAGTTTCCCCATGGAACATACAGAAAAAAAATTTAAAAAAAAATCCTGCAGCAGTGCATGAGTTTTATGCCTAAGCGCTGGCAATTCCACCTCTTCAATTCGACCCTGACTTGCCGCTTGCATACGATGTACCTATCACTTTTAGTAAAAGTAAATACATGGAACGATCATTGATGTAATCATATGTAAGGCATGTAATCGCTTCTTCTTTGAGGAAGATAGCACCTTTACGAAAAGGCGCAAAGTTAAAAATGCACCTTTGCAAATAGTCACTACTTTTTATTTATTTATATAAATGGAGGTTTAACAGCTTATAATAAACACAGTGTTCAACATTTTTTTAACCCTAGAGTGCTCGCGCTATGAACATTTTGCCGCCCGCGACAAAGAAACTGTGTTATTCTGTAAACGATGCATCTGTCAAGATCAAGTTTCTCAGTAGCTGCCCCTGTACACTTTACCTCCCTATTTTTGAAATAAAAAAAATTTCATTTTTTAAATATTTCCCATTTTTTGTATATTATTTTTGTATATTTTTGTATATTTTTTTTCTAATATTTCCTAAAACATGTTTTTTAAATCAAACGAAGTATAAATCTTTCATAAATGTTGTTTTTCTATTAGTTGACGTTCTATTCTACCCTTTTGATATGATTTAAAATATAAATTAACGATTATTAGCTTAAAATAATAATGGGCGGCAAAATGCTGCCTAAGCGACCACTCACGTTTTAAAAAAGGCGCGACTACTCTAGGGTTAAACAATAAGCCAATTAAGGTATCGCTGAGGTGATTAATCGTAACAAGAGTAACTTTAGTAACAAGAGAAATTGCCAGTGAAACTACCTTAACATAATTAATTTTTTTGACATATCACTAAATCAATTTTTGAAAAAAATGTTGAGTCAAAGCTCGTCTCGCCGAAACAAAACCAGTATTGAAACGGTCGAAGTTAAAAACATTGCATTGGTTATTAAATTTATTGCTAGCTTCTGTTAATTAAGTAACATTCTGAATGTTCTATGAAATACAGATATTTTTGACTTTGACTTTAGTAAATGTTGTGATACGAGTTATTTTTCTGGTGTAATGGTCAATTGGTCATTGAATCTTGATAAACCCTACTGTAATATTATAACTCTTTCACGCTTAAACGGCTGGACCAATTTTGATAAAATTTGTTATGGAGGTAGCTGACACCCTGGATTAACACATAGGCTACATAATTTTCCGGAATTCCCACGGGAACGAAGTCCCGGGCGGTAAACTAGTACTTAATAATTCGGTTTCCTCAGCAAGGTTCAAAATTTCCGGCTTCGTTCACTAAATTGTCCTCGTGTTTATGAATTTAGTTTAAACACATAGACATTTCCTGTAACCCGCAGTCGATTGTTGTCGTTAGTGTAATGATTGGAATTACTTGCAATCAAATTTGTCTTATCTAAACTATTTCGTCCCACTGTTGGTCAAAGGTAGGGAGTGCAATCTTGCAGCAAAATCATCAATCTCGGTATTTGCAAGATTTCAAAGAACCAATCACGCAAGATCTCGGTATTTGCGAGATCTCGCTCTTCTGCTAAATACACTGCGGAAAAAAGTGTAGAAATTAAATAAAAAGTAACTAAAATTATTGTACCAGAAATAGTTGCCAATGAATGCGTTTAATGTCAAAAATTAACCTTATACGAAGAGGCTAAAGCTTCATTTACTGTCTAATCATTTTGGTCGGACTGTATTTTGATTAAATATTATGAGTATTCTATTTAAACTATTGAAGCTTGATGAACTTTTGTTATATGTGCACAAAAATGAAATAATATTATTATATGAATCACTAGCTGATGCCCGCAACTTCGTTTGTGTGTTAATTTAGATTTTTACATACAAAAGTTTTTTCCCGCTAACTCCCGTTCTCGTGGGAATTTTGCAATATTCTGTTGCAACTAAGCTTTAAGTTTACTAAGGTACCTGCATGCCAAATTTCAAGCGTCTAACTTAAGCGGTTTCGATTTTTCATACTAAAGGATTTTTCCGCTAATTCCCGTTCCCTTGGGAATTTCCGCAATTCCTTTCTTAGTGCACCTCTACGGTACCTAAGCTACGTCCCTTCCAAATTTCAAGTGCCTAGGTTTAGCCGTTTAGGCTGTGCGTTGATATGTCAGTCAGTCAGTTTCTCCTTTTATATATTTAGATTTATTTTAAAAAAATATGGTTTAGTTTGAAAAAAACTCCATAAATGTCTAGAGTGTCGTCAGCTAACTGGCTTCCGATATTTCGGGCTATATGTATACCCAGCAGCAGAAAAAGTCCTTTCTGCTTCTACGCTAATTGGCACCACAATTCGAAGGAATGGCATGGAATGCGTTGCTGCGCAATCTTGCAAATCATGCGAGATCGCGCGAGATTTTTAATGCAAGTTTGATCTCGCAAAAATAGTGCGAGATCTCGGTATTTCGAGATCTCGGAATACCGAGATTGCACTCCCTAGTCAAAGGCCTCTCATCGTTTCTACAATTTTAAAACGGATTTACTTGGGTTAGATTCATATACAGGGGTTTAAAAATTTCGTATTTTGACCTATGTTCCCTGGGAAAGTTGTTCAGTTTCATGGATTGATTAACCAGCCTAGAGGTTGAAAGAGAGATACCTAAAGCCTTGTATACGTAGTATACTGAGATATCCGTATATCTATTATCAGGCGGGCGCGCCGTTTACATAGGTGACTTTAAATTAGTTAGCAAAAGTTAAGGATGTGAATCAGCTCACGTAACTGAACAACCTTACCCAAAGACATGGGCCGAAATATTTAGTAAAGTTGCCTTTCCATATAACTTGAGCGATCAACTGATTGCCTTAGCATAAAGTCGAACTTTTTTTCACAATTTAATGTTCAATTTCATGGGCGAACACTTTCGTTCTAATTTAAAGTCACTTAAATCGAATCTGTGCCGGTCCGAAGCAGGTTTTTTAGAAGAAAAAAAAATGAGCTCTACTGTTTTCATTTCAAAATTATACGATTCGGGAAGAAGTTATATGAAACGCTTCTTTCAGTGCCCTTTGTGTGGCAAAGATTTGACCAGAAAAGGAGATAATAGCATAATAATTTGTAAGTACTTAGTGTGTTTATCGCACGTATGTACAATGTACATAAGTATTTTATCTGTTATTGTTATTTGCAGTGCCGTTGGGCGGTAACGTCAAGGGGCGCCAAGGCAAGCGGCGGCCGGCGCCCGGCGGGGCGGCCGAAACAGGGGCGCCGCAAGGCAAGAAGGTAGGTCTTGTTATTTCAAAGAAAGAAGAACAGTAAAGTTATTTTTGTTTTTAGCAGCCCATATACCTCCCCATCGAGGGGCACAGGCCTCCCTTCGAACAGTAATATAAACGAACAAATTCACAAATTGAAGTCTGATGCTAAATACCTATTACCGTTAAATTTTTCTTTTTAAATCAAACGCAGACATTCTCAACTTTTCCATAACTTCTTAAGCTAACTCTATTCTACTTTCTTCAACGCTTCCGTAGTAAGCGGACGTGTAGTATGTTCGCGCGGTTAGGGCTAAGGCAAAATATTTTACATGTGACTTTTCATGGTGACTTTAAAGTAGTAAGAGAAATTAAGGAGGTGAATCAGCCCAAAATCCATGGCTGATTCAACAGTTATCCCATGGAACAGATAGAAAAATGAAAAAAAAAATTTCATCTCTCCATACAACTTGTGCGATCAGCTGATTTGCCTTTGTATGGGAACTCATAATTAAAAAAAAAACTTATAGGTTCCTTAAGGAAAGTTGTTCAGTTTCATAGGGAGAATCATCCCCCTCAAGTTTCGCTAACTAATTTATAAAATCTATAAGTTACTAATATGACACACCGTTGGGGCATACCAAATGGTAGTAGGGCTTTATCTTGTTATGGATGTAGAGGAAGCTAGTCTATGTTTACCCAAATAAGGTATTACAGAAGGAGACTCGAGTCTTGATTTATACTTAAGTATTGATTGTCTCTTTCTCTCACTATCAAAACGACAAAGACGACTGCTACTCAAGTATAGATTAGAGTCTAAGTCGCTTTCTGTAATATGGACCTAAGACACGGGCGCGAGATAGATAGTTCTTTCAGGTACGGAGAGGCGAATGGTTTCGGCGTTTGTAGTTAACTAACCTCATGTCACAACATTTGTTTATCATATTAAAGGGTCGCACTGCGGAGATAGGTGCACTAAAGTTGCCGTCACACGGATATCCGACTGAACACCCTTTCAATAAGGACGGATACCGGTACATCTTGGCCGAGCCCGATCCACACGCGCCCTTTAGACAGGTGAGCATGAGCTATAATAATGTTCAATTTCTCAAAACAGCACACACTGCGGTAATTATAACAAGTGGTAAGTCAAGGTAAGTGGTATTTCATCTTCTCCATACCCAAAGGTTGCCGATAAGATATTGCTTCTAAGCAATGGGACCGCCTTTTGTACCCTAACTTTATTACTGTTCATAATGTAACTTTTACTCTGTCTCATGTTCTGTAATGTTGGTGTGCAATAAAGTATATTTGTATTGTATTGTATTGTAAGTATAAAACTCGCTCGTAGCCCAGTGGCGCTCGCTGATCACAATCGACCTGTGAGGTTAAGCAACGTACGCAGAGCTAGGGAACCTGACGGGTGGTAATTTATCACGAGCGTTACCGTGCTTCGGAGGGCACGTTGAGTTGTCGGTCCAAACTGTTGTCGATTGACTACAGTCGTTAAAACCAAGTTAGAACATTCTGACACCAGGGTTAGCCAAGTTCGTCACACACTTGATAATACCTACACGACAAGAAGAAGTATAATAAGTTTTAAGATATTTAGACAGTGTTTATACGACTAGACTGAAAATGTTCCCCTAATATTTCTTATTAAATCCCAATAAAAAACAATCTGATTTTATGTACATGATAAGGAAGGTTTTGAAAGCGACGATGTGTCGTGTTTGTAGGAGTTCGACGAGAGCAACGAATGGAGCGGCAAGCCTATCCCGGGCTGGCTGTACCGCGCGCTGTGCCCGGGCAGCGTGCTGCTAGCGCTGCACGACCGCGCGCCGCAGCTCAAGGTCGCGGAGGACAGACTGGCGGTCACCGGGGACAAGGGCTACTGCATGGTGCGGGCCACGCACGGTCGGTACATTTGAGCCTTCCTGTTTATCAGTATTGAATCGAATGGTTTAGAATACGGGTGCTACTCCAGTTTTGTTCAGTCACTCATTGAAAGACTGCTTTTTTCCCACTATTTGGAAAAGTACACATATTATCTCCATACACAAAAAAAAATCTAGGTCGTTGATCCAAATTTGTCGACCTGTTTGTTTCAATTGAATTCCAGACCTAAAGTTATTAGTATACAATCGCTTATATCCCTTGATTCACGCGGTATACTTACAATACAGCATGGATTTCTTAAAGGACGTTCGACTACATCTAATTTACCTCTTTTGACTCAGTATATTCTTCAACAAATGGAAGGGGGTGGGCAGGTTGACTTGGCCTTCACTGATTTTGAAAAAGCATTCGATCGTGTAGACCAAGTCATTCTGCTCCGCAAGCTTTAAATCTTGGCTATACACGATGAATTCTACGTTGGGTAGACGGTAGACTCGTACCTCTCAAACCGTTCTCAAGCGGTAGTCTGGCTGGTTATGGGTCAAACTTTATCGATGTACCGTCTGGAGTCCCTCAGGGCTTTCAACTTGGTCCTCTATTCTACATTGTACATATTTTTGACATAATTGACTGCTTTTCATGCGAGTTAATTCTGTAGATTTACGTAATCTTACTAAGTACTACTCAGACAATAAAATTTCAATTAGTATTGGTAAATGTCAATATAAGCTTCACGGGGAAAGCTTACCAAATTCAATTTAACTATAATTTTTATGGCGTAGTAATAGAGGGAGTGAATGAGATCGAGGGACCTGGGGTATACAGGGCTTTAGGTAAATCTCTGGTGCTAAATCAGTTCATGAAACTGAACAACTTTCCCCAAGGAACATAGATCAAAATACGAAAAAAAATGTTGATCTGCCATACAAAATGCGCTATAAGCTGGTGAAGTTTGTATGGAAGATAAATTTTTTTTTCAAGTATCCCTGTATGTGTGCGTGTGGCTGCAGGCGTGTGCGGCGGCTCGTGGTACTGGGAGGCGGGGGTGGAGGAGCTGCCGGAGGGCGCGGCGGCGCGCGTGGGCTGGGGCCGGCGCTACGCCAACCTGCAGGCGCCGCTCGGGTACGACAAGTTCGGGTACTCGTGGCGCACTAGGAAGGGCACTAGGTACGTAACTGGCTATACTTTGACCGTAATGGTCTGTGACTAGTAAGGCGATCAAAGTGAAGTTTTACTGTCATCGGAGAGGCGTGACTCGCAAATTTGTCGCGGGCCGTGCTAGCTATGTTGACAAATGGATGAGGCTCTGACGTACTGCGACCTGTAAAGGTTTTCTACTTGAAATTAGCGACTTTGCCATTCTTTATTTTGATATTGTGTACGCCATTTTTCGAAGAATGAAATTTCAACCTTGATTAAAGGTCATTTATAAAAGCTTTTACGTTAATGAACGTTTCTGCAACTAAATAAATGAGTTTATTGGGTGTCTTTAAATTAGCTAGCAAAAACGAAGGATGTGAACCCACTGAATTGAACAACTTTCTCCAAGGAACATAGGTTGAAAAATGAAAATAGATAAAAAAATTACCTCTCTATGAGTATATAACTTTAGTAATCAGATTGCTTTAGTAGAAAAAGTCAAAAATTTAATTCAATATAGGTTTCGGTAAGCTGTTTAGTTTTATAGAGATAATAAGAGCCCAAAGCTTCAATAGCCAGTTCTGTTGAATGAGTTTCGTTCGTGTGCAAGAACGCAATATTGTGATCTTTTGCTAGTTTTCTAGAATAAAATATTTTCTCATTTTTTCCAGGTAGAAGCTGTTTAGTTTCATAATTTATACCTAGCTAAACGACGCCCCATAATCTTCGTGAAAAGGGAACGTTTCTAGAATATTCACCTCCATTCTTTAACCCTTAGTTTTTTTACTGTGAAATTCTTGGTTGAATAAATAAATTTATTTATTTATATTTTACACATTTTCCTTCAGGTTCCACGAGTCCCGCGGAAAACACTACAGCAATGGCTTATCCGAAGGTGACACTTTGGGTTTCCTCATCGTATTGCCAGAGAATCCCACCGCTAAGTACGTGCCCAATACCTATAAGGATCGGGTAAGTGTGTTTGTAAAACTTTACACTATTTTTCAAACAAATGTTCACTCTCCGATGACATGCCATGAAAGTTAAATTACCCAATAAACTGCAGGATATGTCAGCTGATTAAAGTTAATATAGCTTGTAGCGGTGATAGCCCAGTTGGTAATGAGCCAGACTTGTAATCCGAAGGTCAAGGGCTCAAATCCTGGTGCGGGCCTGAACCACTAAATTCGTCTTTTCGGATTTATGTACGGATTTCTGATCTAATTATCACTTGCTCAACGGTGAAGGAAAACATCGTGATGAAACCCGCCCGTCGAAGAAAATTTATTTTCGAAAGACGAGCGGTCCACCAACCCGCATTAGGCCAGCGTGGTGGACTATGGCCTGAATCCCCTTCGTGTTTTGAAGGGAGGCCCATGCCCCTCAGTGGGGACGTATATGGGCTGGTAAGAAGATAACTTGTACTTGTGAATTTCTAATAAACAGCTTTTGGAAATAAATTGAAAAAAAGAGGGCCATACAACTAAGATGCTAAGTGCTTATTTTTGGTCTAGCGAAAATAGTCACTTATTACGTTATGTGGCATACAAAGGTTTTTCCATCATTTTCCTTTCATCATGCCAAAATGTAAGAAACAATGGGAGCTTACGAGTACTTTTACTAATTAGTACTTTAATTACCTTCTTATTCAAGAATTGATACCCCGATAATTAAAGTAAAGGTATGGTTGAAATAAACTTAGCAAAATCTTTTCTCATTCGAACATCAAAATGTACCGATTTGTTCATATTACAGCCCCTAGTCAAATTCAAGAGCCATTTGTACTACGAAGATAAGGACAACATTCAAGAATCTCTGAGCAACCTGAAGCCTTTGGTCGGCAGCAAGATATATTTCTTCAAGAACGGCGAGTGCCAAGGGGAAGCGTTCACAGACATCTACCAGGGGTGCTATTACCCTTCAGTGTCTCTTCATAAGAATAGTACTGTTAGCGTTAACTTCGGACCGAACTTCAAGTATCCTCCGTCCAGGGAATTTAAGTATAGACCGGTAAGTATCTACATTTATTCCAGATTTATTTTTCTGTACAGAGGCTAGCGCATCAGGTTACCCCATTTTTTATTGCAAAACCGGGAATGCATGTGGTAACCTGACATGCGGTTTGTATCACTGAAAATACACCATTCACAGACCTATATCGAGGTAGACGGTAAAAGTTTACCTACCTTGCGTGTAAAAAGTGTGATCTACGGTTCGACACACACTACACGATAAGAAGAAGTTTTGTCCGACTTAAGTCAGTCCTCTTGAGACCTATGCCGTAAATGATAATCGATTTCAATCGGATTCACATTATTGTTTTACTTAATTAAACGCCTTTGAATCGTTTCCGCGCGATCTTGATTTCCTATAGCTAAATCTCGCTCGTGACGTCATCTTAGGTACGAAAAATTCGACACGCTAGGTTCTCATACAGTTTGAAGCGCTCTTTTCGTCTATCTCGATATAGGTCTGTGACACCATTGAAACATTTAGTGCTTTATTGCATGTTGTGTGATTCGCCAGTAGTTTAGGTTAAGGTTAAATTTTATGCAAAATTGCAAATAACTTTTTTAGATGATGCTTTTGTACTCGTGTGAAACAATAGTCGTTTTTAAACCCCGACAAAAAAGACGTGCGTGTCTGTCTGTGGCATCGTAACTCCTAAACGAATAGACCTGATCCGTTTTTTTTTTGTTTGAAAGCTGACGTAATCGAGACGGTTCCTACCTTTTGATCAAAATTGGTTTAAAAGTTATAAGCAATCGAATGTCGAGGGTAATAATTTTTTTTAAATTTTAGAGTTATTATTTTCTAGTCTGAAACTTAACGTGTTGAGGATCCATGCAGAATTATTTATTTAATCTCCTTTCATTTTCTTTTTCTATAAATCTGTCACCATTATCTTCATAATTTTATTTTCACTGAATTTCGTACACGCCCCTCAGGTTATAACTGAATATCAGTGTTGACCACACTGAGTTATAACCTTTTGTCTCACTGCGGCAGACACCTTTTGTCTCACAACAGCACATCATGTCAAATTTCTATCCAAAACTGTCAAATTTCTTTAATCGATTTTCAATGTTATCTCCAAGCATTAGAGTTTACTATCCATTGGGGAAAAAGCATCGAACCTCTGTGGCATGCTAAAAGTTGCAAGTACATACAAGTACGTAAAAAGTCACGTTTCGACGTACACGTATAAAACATACGCCAATCGACAGAGAAAATAATTACAAACAACAAATACTGATTGAAAAAATGTCGTAAGTGATATACTTTCTGAGTCATTTCAGTTTGAAAATGTAAAATATAATTAAAAGAAAATCATCGTTAAAACTAATTTAAAAGTCAATTATCGTCATTTTAAAGCATCCCGCGTCACGAGTAGCATTCTTCTTCTTATCGAGTTTGTGGTAACCTGATGTGCCGTTGACTGTACATAGCGATCCGCAATCTAGATTAAGGTACATTATAAGTAGGTACAGTAAATTTTATTATTTTTCTTTTGTTTGCATGTTTTTGTAAGTATGTGTAGGCGTGGAAGTAATAAATTACTTAATATTCTATTGTTTTGTCAACAGATGTCTGAGAAAGCCGAGGAAGCGATATGTGAACAAACAATGGCTGATCTCCTGTACCTAACCGAGAATGAGGGCAAACTGCGACTCGACAACTTCAATCTCTGATACTAGTCACACCGTTCTGCGGTGTTTTTTGCGTGAATGGACTATGTGAAATTATAAGTGAATATTTGTGAATTATAAACCCTAATACGTATTACATACGTCTCACGCCTATAATCCCCATTGGGGTAGGCAGAGCATTAGTGGTTAAAACCACTTGATGCCACGTTTGACATACATTCAGAGGGTTATAAGATAAAATATGATGTAAGTGGTGAGAGGTTGTCAGCCTTTCGCCCATAATACAGCAAAACTCGCATCCCACTTACAGACTTTTACTGTATACCTGGGAAGAGTAGGTAGCTGGCACATTCTAATTCACTCCCAGTCCAGCATGTAAGTGAATATTTGTGAATTATAGACCCTAAGGGTCAGCTCACACCGCGACGCGACGTTGCGAATAGAGCTACTCAAAATTGAACTTTATTTATTACATGAAAAGATAAACATTTCATTGTGAGAACGCCGCGGCGCTGCGTGGTGCGACGTGTTCGAAATTCTCACTTGTAATAAATAAAGTTCAATTTTGAGTGGCTCTATCCGCAACGTCGCGTCGCGTCGCGGTGTGAGCTGACCCTAATGCATATTGGGTGACTTTAAATTAGTTAGCGAAAATTAAGGATGTGAATCAGTCCACAAAACTAAACAACTTTCCCCTAGAAACAGGTCGAAATATGAAAAAAAATTTCGTCTATCCCGCTGATGCGTTTATTATTGAGAAGTCGAAAAATTATTTTGAGAATTTCATATAGGTTCCTTGCTGAAAGCTGTTTTTATTTTCATAGGTCTCCCTATGAACCCCTCCAGTTTCGCTAGCTAATTTAAAGACCCTAAGATGCGCATGGAGTTGCTGGGCTGTACAAGGTGTTTCAAAAAACCCAAAAAAAGATAATTCAAAATTAATTAAAATTTAGCTTATTGCGCAGCTCTATTACAAATATGACAAGTATGTCATATTAATTATATGAAACTTTCATTTTGAAAGATGTCAAACCGTGCAACTGATTACTAGAGTTGCGACTATTTCACTTTTAATATTAAATTTTGGAATTTCTTTTTTTTGGGTTTTTTTGAAACACCTTGTATTATAACAGTTTGACAGTTTGATATTTAAAGTAGCACTTATTTAATGGACGTCTCTACAACTCAATGTTAGCCCTGCAGTTAGTAATTTAAACAAAAACTTATTACTAAGGATATAATAATCCGCGTTAAAATCTTATGGCATTCACAAATTCCAACCTTATTTGCTTGGCATTAAGGTAGGTAAGGACTATTCATATTCAGTTCTGTACGTTATTAGAATGTTGTTGATTATGTGAAGTGAAATTCGTACTTATTGTATGTCAAGTATAGTTAGGTGGCTTAAGTTAGTAAAAATTAAGGATGTGATTGTAAATAAGTGAAATATGAAAACAATTTTGCCTTTTCAATGGAGTCTCCATACAACAGGGCTTCTCATAGAGTCTCCATGAGAAGCTAATTTTTTTTTGACAATTATATATAATCCCCGGGAAAAGTTGTCAAATGGTAGAATAACCTAAAGCTTCGATGATTTTTTTAAGATTACTCCATATAATATTGTTACAAATAAGATACTCCATATAAAATTAAGGTACTGAATGATGAAATCATTTTCACACAATCTAAAAAATAAATTTAATCTTTAGGCAAGTAGAGGACAACAAAACTAGTAGGTATACCCTTGTAACTATGAAAATGGAAAGTTACAACAACTTAGGGGACAGTCGTTAAGGTTCAAAATTAATAGGATGTTGACTTATTTTTTTTTATTGTTTAACTTAAAAAGAAACTGTATCCAAAACCCAAATATTTTTTTGAAAACTATTGAGAAATAAAAAAGTTACAAGCTATTACATTTCAATAGAGGGGGAAACTGTCAAACAACGAAAATGAGATGCACTTACTCGCATGTGACGTCACCGCCATTTGTTTGCGTAGGTAAAAACGAGATAGCTAGCTCTCCCCACAAAACGAGATAGCTAGTCCTTACGTTAATATAAATGCAACTTGTTCATTTATAAACCAATTTTAATGCTGTTTTCGGATATTAATATATTTCTAACATTATTTTTTGTAATTAATAAAATCAAACACTGTCAACATCCCTATTATATAAGTAGGTATTGGAAATCGCTCTTATTGACTACCCCGAAAGTTGTACTTTCGACTAAACACATACAGATACGAAGCGTAAACTAGCCCGGCTGTAAAGATTTAGGAGTAATTTTAAATCTCATAAATCTTTTATTAAGTATTTTTGAACCGCTTTACCCGCGTGAGGGATATTCACGACGTAATGTGCTTAGTGAGGGAATGAAAAATTTCGCAGCTTGACTTGAAGGCACGAAAGCTCAATTTGTTAGAGCACCAGGAGATCTAATCCTGGGGTCGTGGGTTCAAGTCCCATTCGCGCCGTACATTTTTCTTTCCCTAAAATTATTTGTCATATCATAAATCTTTAATTGATTTGCGTGGATTACTAGAGATGTCGCTCGAGACAAGTCGAGTTATTCGAATATAACGTCCCAGATCAGCCACTTACTCAAATAAATAAGTAAAAGTACATATTGAACGTATGCAATTTATAATCTTAGTATTGAGCGTGTTGTATTGTATTTATCAATAATTATATTAAAATAATATTGTGACGAAACATACATTTATACATTACATACTTAAATAAGAAACAAATAAAACGTATCATTGTTTTATGCTAAAACCTTTATTTTTCTGCCAATGTATTATAATAGGCGCCAAAGTATGATTGTATGAAACTTTATTTAACAAACACACGATGTATCCAACCATCGCGGGGAGATAACTTCAGTCGTAGATGACCTTTGGGCTGTAGGTTGGGCGTTTTAGGGTCGAACTCTACTCTCGTCGACTGCCCTTCGGCCAGCGACACTCGGTACTTCTTCAGCAACGTAATCAACCCGGATATCATCTGCATCTTGCCGAATCTAATTCCTGGACACATTTAAGAAGGAAGTTACGACAGGCATATAATTAATAAGAGTAGAACTAGATTTCCGCCCGGGACTTCGTTCTCGTGTGAATTCGGGAAAAAATATTTATCAGGGATAATGTAGCATTCTAATGTTGAAAGTATTTTTGTAATCGGTCCAGTAGTTTTTGAGTTTATTCGTTACAACCATACAGATCTTTCCTCTTTAAAGTATAGTGTAGATTTACTTGTTTCAGGATGGTCTCTAGATATGCAAGAGCGGTACTTACGGATCGTTTTTAACGCTCTAGCATACCTAGGTCTCAGTGTATGCGCTATCTATCTACTATCTAGTCAAAACATCGTAAATAATAATTTTACTATATTATTATAAATGTGTATTTATTTGTCCTGTCGTTTACGTTAAAACAGAGCAACGAATTGACGTGATGCTTTGAACAGAGATAGTTATCGTTTTTGGTTACGAACTCACCCATACAAATCCTAGGTCCTTCACCATACGGCAAATAGGTATACGGTTTGATATTTTTTTTTTGTTCAGGTAGAAATCTCTCCGGGCGAAATTGTTCTGGATCGGGAAAGTAGTCAGGGTTGCGGTGTAAATAAAACACTGGTAAATGGATGTGAAGTCCTCGTTCAAGCTTCAAGCCAGAAGGTAATGTGTAATCTTCGACCACTTCGCGAGTTATTACGTCTAGAGCAGGATACAAGCGCATCGTCTCGGAAAGACAAGCTTCAAGGTACGGCATTTCTGTCACACAGTCATAATCCAATTTGCATTCGTGTCTGCTCAAATAAGCATCTACTTCTTCCAGAACCCGTTCTTGAGTCTCTGGGTTTTTGGCCAGTTCAAATAAGACAAAACTTAGCACATTCGAAGACGTTTCGAAACCGGCTACGAAAAGTGTTATACTCTGACCCACTAATAGTTCATCATCAACTTCTACCCTGCCCTCCTGATTTACACTCGTTTTATCGGTACTGTCGTCTGTCGTTATGTATTTCTGCTCCTTCAAAGTTAACAGCAGGTCGATAAAATCATTTCTGGTTGAAGGCTTGTACTGGCGCTGTTCAAATACCTACTCCCGTCAATAGACGGTAGAAGAATGTTGAAATCTCCTCTGGATACGATCGGAATCCTAGACCGTAGAAGACTGATGGCCAAATCGAACGAGCCACTTTCGCAGCAGCCCTATTGGTTGAAGATCCTATTATAGTGGGGCCCAATACTCGAAAAGGGTTATTTATGTCTTTTCCCATCGTATTCATCTCAACTCCAAACCCACATGATCCGATGCAGTCCATTGTATATCTATCCGTAAGATTGTTGATTTCGAACACGTCTGAAAGTTTTATTTCCTCATCAAGTAACGCCTCCAGTTTATACGCGCATTTTTGGATCAAATAAAACATGTTCTTCATTTTGGCTGTGGTGAAGAACGGCATTAGGTTTTGTCTTATGGCTCTCCATCTGTTACCGTATGTGAAAAAGATTCCGCGGCCCATGGGTTCTCGGTCCGCGTGTTCCATGACTTCCCGGCTGCTGAAGTAATGGAAGTCCTTTGTTGTTATAAGTTTAATGATTTCTGGGTTCTTCACGAGTAGAGCTGGTTCTGTGCCGAAGAACGTGCCGACCAAGTCTTCGTTAGGGAAAGTCGAGCATAATCGCTGCGCCACACCTCCGAAATGTTCACGCTGGAGTAAATAAGGCCCATAATTGCCTACAATAGCTGTAGGTTTCAGGTATGGGATGTTCTTTTCCCTCCAATGGTGAAATTTTCGTTTAGAAGCCAAATATACGACGTAAACAAAGAGTGACACACAGGATAACAATATAGAAGTAATACTTATGAACATGACTCTTTATTGACGTGTTGAACAGGTTAAACTTGATCTTGAACTAAGTTTTAGTAGAAGAATTATCAACGAAAACATTCACAGATAATATATTTTTGTTATAAGTACATTTTAATTTGATACGGAGTAATCACAGCTTACAATTGTTATGTCATGAGTTATGTGTAAATATGAGCTATGTACTTAATTTTAAAATAATAATAAAAAATCTTTAAGTCTTTCAAGTATTTCCTAAAAGTTAAGGCAAATAATTTTTTAAAAAAAAGGACAAAAGCACTCATAAAAGTTTTTTAAACAACCTGTCAAGGTTGGTAACTATGTTTTTTTGGAACATAAAATTACATATTCTGAAGAAAAAAATTAAGATATAATAGGATTGGATTTTATAATTATATTAGGTACTTATTTAAATTGATATAGTGTGAGAATAAACCAAATAATTTGAATGATGTTCTAGCCTCACAATTGTTGCGAATGGTATTAAAATTAACTCAAGGCAAGCGTATAACTACAACTAATAAATTAGTAAACTCCACAGAAGATCCACAGCAATAAGCTTGACTAGCGTCCATTCTGCTATTTCCACTGTAGTAAGCACTAAATGGCTTCTTAGTTGAGCCATTTTTATAAAGTTTGCCTGAATAGGTAGAGGATCAGAAAATAACTAACCAAAGTACCTGGAATTTTTTGGACAGCTGAAGTACAAAGCAGTTGGACAGCTGAAGTGACAAGGCTTATCTCACATGTTAACAAAGTCGCAAGCCAAATGTTAACAAAGTCGCAAGCCTTGGTTTGAAAGAAGAAACATTTTTCAATATCACATTTATTACCAAAATAAATAAATTACTGTCAATCACATTTTTTATAGAAATTCAATACAGAAATACAATTACTTATGTACAACTCATTCTAACAAACTTTTATGTTATGGATTACTAACAATTTTCAAAAAATTGTGTTATATACAGCACATAATATGATTGTTTTATATTATGATGTGGTAAGTAGAGTGAAAGTAAATTTTTGGTAAGTACTTGAGTAAATGTGTTTTATGTTTTGAACTCATGTGTCATAGTTTCAGTAATACAACAGAGGAAATTCAGAAACAATTTCCTCAAATGTTTAATTTATTAACGGAATTTTTATTTGTTTCTGTAATTGAATTTATGTAATTTAAAAAAATATTAAGATAAATTAAAATGGTTTAAACCATTAGGCTCGTTTAACACATAGCACTTGCACTACCAGTAAACTCGGAAGGTGTCATGGCGGCGCGCGCAACAAAATCACGACGTTTACAAAAGTGGTTATTACTCAGAAAATACTCAATAAATTTACTTTATGCAAAAAGAATCCATTTTATGATAATGTTTTTATCATAATATCCCAATTACAACAGCGATTGGTGCTTGTATCGATTTATAATTCATGTCCGAAGTCAGCGAAATATAATTTGCATACCCTTATTGTATAAAAGTACCTTGTACTGTAATGTTGTTACTTTCGAGACATGTAATGTACTTTACAATAAGTTGAATGAATAGTGTATCAACCTACATACTTGAATTTTATTGATTCCTAAAAGATAAAAGTTACAAATGCCTTAGAACAAATCCTCACTTCTCAGGCTATTTTTCCACAGATTACAAACCACAAGTATTATACGTCAAAATAAAGAATACTTTATGCTCTCTCTTATTTACCTACAACTCCAATAGCATTAGACAAAGAGAAAAGATAAATTCGACCAATTTCACGCGGTAGCATTAACATATACATCTATACGCGTTCCGAGCTTAAGGTAGGAAGTAATGAACGTATACATGTATACGCATTCTGAGCCAAGGGGTTAAGAATCCTAGTGTCAAGATAGATTGAACCCTACAATCATACCTACAGTCCAAACCCACCCTTGCAGGTAGGGCTCCTTGCAACTACTTTTTCACTTTCTTCCCATTGTTCTGGTGATTTGGCTATTATAGAAAGGGCATGAACACCATTCTCCAATTCCATTTTTAAAACAGTATTCACTAGGCGATGTCTCTGCAAAAAAGAAATAAAAAATGTCAGTATCAAAAAATAGGGTTTTTAATTTCTTACGGGTTAGAGACCCACAGCAATAAAAGAATTATTTTTATTAAGGGGGAGGCCATTGTAACACAATGGGTCAGCTTTTATTAATAGAAAATTAGCTGACCCAACAAATGCTATCTTGTTTCCTTTTTTAATTTTTTCTTTCATAAGAACCTTCTGACAATAATAAACACAACAATTGTTTTTTTTGTATAAGTAACTTTATCTCGCTCACCTAATTCACTTTTGTAGTTAGCTAATGGTTTGTAATTTAAGTTTCTTCTCAGTTAATTATGTAATTCATCTTGTTCTTTAAGTCTAAAGTGACTGTAAACATGTTTTTATTAATACGGGGTAACCTATAATTGGCTTTATTATGTAACATACACTGTGAACACCTTTTATGTATTATGCTGTTGGTTTCCTGAATAAATTAAATTTAAAAAATTAAATTAAGAAAGAATTAGCATAATTGTTCCATCCGTCCACACGTGATGTGATGACCAAGGGAAATAGAGATTCATTTTTATATATATGAGCAAGGTACTCCCATTACAAATAAACTTCAAACTAAATTTAACTGAAAGGAAGAAGTAAAAATGGCTGTGTCGTGACTCAGAAATCAAATAAAATTGGTGTTTATCCAACAAATTGTGAATTGTGGTTCATTGTAGCTACAACACAAAACTGTATCCCCCATATTTAATTAATAGATTTCTGAATTATATCCCACTATAGAAGCAAAAAGACATATTCACATCGAAAAAATACCTGTAAAAGTGGTAGCCCATCAAATTTATCAGAGACTACAACCACCTTGAAATGAGTTTCAGCTCCTTTAGGTACATTGTGCATGTAGGATTCATTGATAACTTGCACATGAGTTGCATTAAATTCATCTTGTAGTTTCCTGGTAATGGATCTCTCTATTGGTCCTTTATTTGCCATGGTTCTTACTGATGTGCTGCCTGGAATCAGATTTTTTGCATTTATTATCCGTTGTTTACTTTATAGGTGTACAATTGGTGTAGGATAATTTTTTTATCTCGGGCTATGTGTATAGGTACAATTTTTATTATTTTTCGAATCCTCTTAGTAGGCGTAACGAAGTTGGGAGACTTTTCCCTGTAATAAACTACTATTTGACTTGTTTTAAGTGGCATCCTGAATGTCCTATAAAATAAAGATTTTTTATATTCTATTCTATTCTGAAAACAAAATAACCTCAAACATACCTGATCTTAAAATTAGGGCAATAGGGTCCAAAAGTTGTTTCGCTGCAAGCAAAGCCATACGTGTATTGAATTAACTAATTTACGAACTTTATAAAAGTTTACGCAATAATTTTATGATTTGGGAAAACAACACTCAAACATTTTTCGAAAATTGAAAATCGCAAAATGTTACCGATATTTTTTTTTCTATCGATTTAGGCAAAGGACGGAACGGAATACGGAACCATACAGCCAGGTCGTTGTAACTTCTTGTTTCATGGCCAAAGAAAGCTGTACACGGGAAACGGCGCTGGCAGATTTAAAATTCGTCCTCTAAAAACACTGAGTTAATACTATTTTATTTTCTATTAATTTGATTTGATTTTTTTCTTTTTTTTTAGGTATAAGTAGAAGCATTATTTATTCTGTGGTAGAAAACAGTTTTCAGAGGGCTTTTTAAATCTGCCGCTGAATTAAAAAGCCCTAAGGGCTCGTCGGGCTCTTTTATTGTCGTGCGTGTTTCCGCCCGCGTGCGGGCCAAGCCCGCATGCGTGCCGGCCGCAACCTGCCATTTCAGGGCGTCCGTCCGCTGCGTTAGTTTCCTTGGTGCTGTTTCCTTGTAACCCGCGCGACGGGGGACCCGCTACACGCAGCTCTGATCATATGAAATTACAAGAAACAGCACGCCGCGCGGGCGCCCGCGCCGTGCACCCGCTTAACGCAGCGGACGTTCTCAATTTCTCATACATGCTTTTATTGTAAGGCGGGCCACACGCACGCGGGAAAAGAAAAACATGTATGAAATGACGGATTGCGGGCGGCAGGTATGCGGGCATACGCGTGACAATAAAAGGGCCCTATAGCCATTTCTTCGGAATCTTCGGTGTATTTTAAGGCTTCCGTACCGAAAGAGTAAAAACGGGACCCTATTACTAAGGCTCCGCTGTCCGTCTGTCAATCACCAGGCGCACGATTTTTGAATCACGCCTCGTTTCTAACGATATCTTTTATGGATTTGCGCGTATTCTATTGATTTCCCAACTTTTTGATCAACACTTCAGCGAAAGGGTCTTAGCACTCAAGGAATTTAGTAGTTGAAAAATTAAAAAATCAATAGCATCGACGCAAATCAACGAAAGATATCGCTCGAAACGAGGCGAGTGATTCAAAAATAGTGCCCCAGGTTATTAGTTATAACAACAAATACTGAATAAAAATTTAAAAAACCCCCCCCGCAAAAAAGTAAAGGGGACATTTAAAAAGTAAAAAATAATACCTTTCGTTGAGCCATCAAATTAATTTCAGAAATACCTATATATATTTTAATTATCGAAATCGATGGATGGCACGATAGGGTTTGCTCATTAAAATGGCGCTATAATGTCGCGTCGGGGTACCGCTTTAGTGAATCAGACCCTTTATTTGATTGACTATTCACTGATTCCCTAAAGCGGTACCCCGACGACGCGACATTATAGCGTCATTTTAATGAGCAAACCCTATCGTGCCATCCATCGATTTCGATAATTAAAATATATATAGGTATTTCTGAAATTAATTTGATGGCTCAACGAAAGGTATTATTTTTTACTTTTTAAATGTCCCCTTTACTTTTTTGCGGGGGGGGGGGGGTTAAAATTTTTAATGTAATTTTTATTTCAAAATTTTTAACTTATTTTCAAAATAATTAAGAGTGTACTAGTGTGCTGGATATCCTGGCCGCAGCATCAGCTCACCGTGTTGCCACCATTGCATTGTATGCAGAATCAAATACTGATCAAAACGAGTCCAAACACGACATATCTGCTATTATTTTTTCAAGGATGCGCTAGTGTTCTGGATATCCTGGCCGCAGCATCAGCTCACCGTGTTGCCACCATTGCATTGTATGCAGAATCAAATACTGATCAAAACGAGTCCAAACACGACATATCTGCTATTATTTTTTCAAGGATGTGCTAGTGTTCTGGATATCCTGGCCGCAGCATCAGCTCACCGTGTTGCCACCATTGCATTGTATGCAGAATCAAATACTGAACAAAACGAGTCCAAACACGACATATCTGCTATTATTTTTTTAAGAGTGTGCTAGTGTTCTGGATATCCTGGCTGCAGCATCAGACCAAGAGTTCCATAATCCTGCATAGTTATTAAGCATACATGAGTGTTTCAAGTTTTAGGTCACATGTATGTTTGAAAGTAAAGTAAATACACATTAAGAGTCTAAGAACCCTACCGCAGCTAACAAAAGAGCTGATGACCTTGAAACGGCTAAACCGATTTTGATAAAACGTATCTAAGAACCATCGCCAAAAAACCTGCTTGTAAATAAAAAAAAACGCATCCAAATCGGTTCACCCGTTTGAGAGCTACGGTGCCACAGACAGACACACAGACACACATACACACACACACACACACACACATAGCGGTCAAACTTATAACACCCCTCTTTTTGCGTCGGGGGTTAAAAATAGGATAAAATAAAAATTCAAGGGGATTCCCATACAAACAACGTGTTTTTTGCTCGTTTTTTATTATAATGGTCACCAGGCTGTATCTCATGAACCGTGATAGTTAGACAGTTGGAATTTTCACAGATGATGTATTTTTGTTGCCACTATAACAACTAAAATGCTAAAAAACAGAATAAAATAAATATTTAAGGGCGGGCCGGACTCCCATATAACAAACGTGACTTTTTTTCTCGTTTTTATGGATACTGGTACGGAACCCTTCGTGCGCGAGTCCGACTCGCACTTGGCCGGTTTTTTCTTTATGCTATATTTATTTCTTATATATTTCAGGAAATGAAATAGTAGATAATTTGGTCCATGAGAAATGACTGGCGAACATAGACATAGAAATAAGGTAAATACAGTAGTATGGACCTAGTATTTCTAGTGAGCATGGACCTAATATTTCTATTGACCACTAGATGTACTAACGTAGTAGGTAGGTACCTACTTTAAAACGATAGCTAGTGTTTCTATTCTCTTAGCGAGCGTGATATAGAGAATATGATAATCAACGACTAACCCTTTATAAGAGACACTTAAGGTAGGTATCTATAATTTAAGAGAGATACCCTAGTAAGTAATGTTACATACTAACCTACCTCAACGCTTAATAATTATAGGCAAACTAGAAGGCACTTAATCAAAATTCGGGCAGATGTTGAACGGTGCAAGGCAACCCATAAGAAGTAGGGATGCGCAGTATTGCTGGCCATGCTCAGCATAGTCGTTTTGCCTGTTTTATTACGAGAGGGTGGAACGAGGTAGATACAAAAAAATATGATGTCTTGCGTTTGGCAATGACCTACCGACCGACGTTACTGCGGTGCGTTAAAGCAAATCTTATTAATCCTAAGTGTCGAACGGTTGGCATTCGGACTCCGCGGTGTGTTATGTATTGAATGACATGCGCCGCCCCTTAACTGTATTCTAATCTTGTAACAAAATTTTTGTGTGGAGGTACTTAGTGTACGGATCTACCCAGATTTTACAAATAGCCTGCTAAGCCCAAAGAAAATGTTTGTTAACGAATAAATGCAGCTCGGGTTGAGCTTGAGCGTGGAGCGACCGTAATGCAAAATACGTGATTATTCCAAATCCTAGGGACACACAATTTGGTCTGTAGGGTCACAGAGTATTTCACAGACTAGGTAGTTGTTTACCAACTGGATGAGTTAAATGCATAAAGAATCTTAATTATTTTTTGTTATTAATAATAATAAAAATAAAATTCCACACACTCAAAGGCCCACACTAAGGTTTTCCCTTGTGTCGTTGGGTCCCTCGGAAAACACATAAAGACAGATACAAACACCCATGACCCGAGAACAAACATCTGCTTTTTACACAAATATTTTCCCCGACTGTGATTTGAACCCAGGACCCGTTGATCATTGAATACTTAATGCAGCGCTACTACTACTCGACCAAACCGGCCGCCGGTATTGGTATAACAATAGCGAGTCTTGAAGTGGGGTAAACTAACAAGATACCCCTTGTTTTCATCTGATCCCCATTCACCCTACGCTACCTGAATCTGTAGCATAAACGAAGTTTTCAGTTAAACGTGTAATACCTGTATTAATAGAACAGTTTATTTACCATCTAATCCAACACAGGCTTCACAGATAGGTCTTGTTGGTTGTTAGTTTAATTTCTGGTAAGTAAGAGTAGCTATATATAAAGGATTCCACCAGGCGTATTTACAAACTTAAGGTGCAGAGCAAGAATTAAAAGCTGAACCTGTGAACCTATATGTTATAAGGTATCATAGGACTGACATGTACTTATAGTATAAAAGTCCTTAAATAAATAAAGATAAAAAAAAAGCTGAATACAATCACTCTTACATGTACACTCAATGCCCAAAGCTTAGAATAATTATATTTCTAGAAAGACAGTCGAAGCCAAGAAGCTTGGTCTAAGTTAAAGGGCCAAGTTCATTCTATTTTGAACCTAATCACAAGCAGATAAGAAACTTAGGTGAATACTTAATTGAGGGAACAGAACAGACTGCATATAGTTTCAGGCAGTTAATGAAAATTTTGGTACTTTGCACAAAATACATAGGCCCGTATTACAGGAGACTCAAGTCTTTATCTATACTTAACTCTACTATAATGGACAAAGACGACTGCTACTTAAGTATAGATCAGAGTCGCGTTCTGTAATACGGACCGTAATGTGGTATTAGGAAAAAGTGTTGATTAAGTGTTAATAAACATTATGTAGGGTGTCTGAAATAAAAAAAATAGTAGCTACTTGTTCATAGGTATTATAAGAAGCTACTTGTTCAAAGTATAACGAAGCGGTAGAGCCAATTATAATACGTAGAGCCTCGAAGTACAATGCTGGTAGGTAGTTCGATTATAAGCAGAAGAAACGAAATCTACTTGCCTTAAAGCGGAGTTAAGATATATAGAATTAAGTATTCAATGATATTGAAGTTGTAGGTGAATCAGTAGAATCGTCAGCTATTGTTTAATAAAATACCATAAATGTTTTCGTAGGTCGTGCGATACCGTCATATTCACTTGCCTTCTAAGCTCAAATTTCTTGTCTACAACTATAATGCTATTCGGCACATTTTCGCCTGTATCCAGAGATTGCGGGTTCCGGTGCGCCCATTTAAGTTTTAGGTCAATTAAATTTAACCGCAGTTCTGCTGCATCTTACTCTTTGTCGTGGCGGCGGCATTGCTTCACAACAACGGCCACTGCAATGCAAATTGCTAGAATAATACTCAAATTGAAATATTTTCCCTCACAACACATGCAAAACTAACTTTAACCCCACGAAACACGGTCGAAAATACAACAATTTGGTTTAAATGAAAACGTTGGCAGGATATTATTTGACGAGTAGGGAATGAGTGTCCTGATGAATAAATTTGCAAGTGGTTTACACGTTATGCAAAGGTATGCTTTTAATGGGGCTTCCTTGTTTTAAATTAGTCTGGTGGATGTCGCCTTAGTTATAATGGAAACTCCCGGAGTGTAATTCATTTGAATTTTTTGTCACACATACATCTAGGTACCTAAGTACTTGATAAGTAGATACTTTCTAAAATACCATACAAGCCATCACCAGCACCTCTCAGTAATCTTACCTCTAGTGCACTTAAAACCCGTTCTTTCTGAATCTTATCACAAAAAAAATATAAAATTAAGGAATGAGAAATTACCTACGACTTTGAACACTATGACTATTATAGCACTTAGGCGGAAGTATGGTGGATCGAAAAACGAAGCATAGGCTTTATACAAACAAGTAGTAGGTATTTTCAGTTACTGTAGCGCCAAGGAATACTTATCTATTAAATGTTATTAATGTGTTAACAAATGTATAAGGAAGATGTTTTTTTATACTATTAACACACATTTTAACACAAGCTTTACCAACGCCCTCCTGCCCTACAATTTTCACAAAATATCAGATAAGCTTGTTTTGTTTTGTAAAACCTCGCAAATTGTAAAGGTAGGTGCATTTGTTGTGGCAGCGGTTGGCCGCTTGAAGTCGCCTGTGAGGAGACAGCGGCGTCTCCTGGGACCGGCCCAATTTCACGCTCTGGGCGCGGCATTTCTTTCAGCCACGAGCGACGTCTGAAATCCGAATATTTTTTGTACGCTCCCCGTCTGGAGAATGGAAGTTTATCCCGAACTTTCGATGAATGTTCTGAATTGAATTTTTCAAAAATTTACGTTTACTACTATTTTATAAAATAAAGTTCCCGCTGCATCAGTCTGCACGCGATAAATTAAAAAACTACAGAACGGATTTTCATACCGTTTTTACCAATGAACGGAGTGATTCAAGAGTTTATGTGTATCATTAATTTCGTTCTTGTGTGTCATGCTTAAGCAAAAAATCTCTATTATATCACGAGAAGATCATAAAGTTAAAAAAAAATCATTTAGAATTTTAACGCGGATTTATAAAATACCTAAGAGGTTGTTTGTTACCTTGATCAATAGATCAGCCATGAAAGACTGTATTGAAGAGAGGCCAGTGCCACTTTGTGGACGATGATATCCTTACTAATATTATAAACGCGAAAGTTTGTATGTATGGATGGATGGATGAATGTTGGTTACTCTTTCACACTCAAACGATCGGCCTTGGAGGTAGCTGACACTCTGTATTAACACATAGGCTACATAATTTTCCAAAATTCCCACGGGAACGAAGTCCCAGGCAGAAAGCTAGTAATTAATAATTTGGAAATCAAAGACTTGATGGTATTTTTGTTTGTAATTCTGTTATGGACAGTTTTTCCACGGAGTACTGACGGTGATTTCAATTTCATCGCACTTTTTTTTGTGTTTGTATTCAGATCATGCTAACGAACCAATCAGCAAGTGTGCTCTGCTCATTATTGGATGAAGAATCTTTTACTGTGCTCAAAATACACGGGAAATCATTGACTGTTGAATAATTATTTCGCTCAGCTCGCAATTTCGCTAGTTACAGAATCGTAAGGCTCAATTAGGTATTTCATTTAATTTTGTAGCTTTTATCAGTTACATTTTTTTCCATCTTTAGCAATGATTTAGGTGTACAGGGCTTTAGGTAAATCTCTTTCAACCTCTCGGGTGGTTAATCAGTCCATGAAACTGAACAACTTTCCCCCAATAATAGGTCAAAATACGAAAAAAAAAATTTGAGTTCCCATACAAACTTCATCAGCATATAGCGGAGTATGGGAGATCAAAATTTGTTTTTCGTATTTTGACCTATGTTCCTTGGGGAAAGTTGTTCAGTTTCATGGACTGATTTAGCACCAGAGAGGTTGCAAGAGATTTACCTAAAGCCCTGTATATACTTACATGGATCTTTAGTATTTTTGAATCTTTTCGCAAACGTCCATTTTACGGTGTTTTTTCAATTTTGAAATATATACCATACAGTTAACACACTCGAAGGCCCACAGCCTTTGAGTGTGCAGCTGATATTTGTTTGAATGAATAGGACTAAATACTACCCCTGAAGCTCTAGAGACCTGTATTGCCTAGATCCGGGTTAGATTCAATAACGGATTGAATGTTTTCTGTTACAACTGTGCTGTGCACGTGGAGGAAATACAAAAAATGTATTATTGCAATCGAAAAAAAGCTTTTATAAATTTTACTAGCTTTCCCTCGCGACTTCGTTTCTTTAAATAATAGCCTGTCTCTACTCAGCTCTACAATTATCCTTGTGCAAAAAATCACTGCGATCCGTTGCTTCGCCTTGACATGAAGGAAGGACAAAGTCCAACACTTTCAAGTTTAATATTTATAATAGCTGATTCCCGCGACTCCGTTCCCGGTACTTTTTTAACTTTGTGTGCTATAAACATATGTAGGCAGAAAAACTTCCCAAAGTGTCATTATAACTTGATGAACAGTTATGGAGTGCATGGAGGGGAAACATACAAAACATTGATTTTATTCATAGGCGTATAAAGAGGGGGGGCCGGGTGGGCCGTGCCCACCCCAGTATGGTCTTGGGCCCCCCCCAGAATGTTGGGCTACCAATTCGAAATTCTATGATTGACGCCAAAATACTGATAACTAAACACAAAAAATATTTAGTTACTTACAACCGAGAAATCTACATACGTATTTATCATTCCATACTATAATAATAATACAGTTACTGATGCTAGAGTACATTTAATTTTCGCCAGGCCCCCCCTACAAAATAACCCTAGATACGCCAATGATTTTATTTCTACAGATGATAGATAGATAGAAGATTACTATATAAGGATTAGTTTAAGGTGTATTAGGTAGTCGCTTTGGCCAAGAAACATAGGTAGTTAAGTACAATAGCCTAAGGAATACGTAAAGAGTTTATTCTCGTACTTCGAGAAAACAGGCATAGGTACTAAGGCTTTTCTTCGGGCTTATGAAATGTTCGCAGGCATTCAGGAGGCACATAATAGCAGAATGGAGGTTGTTGGCCAATTGTTTTACCTCAACGAGTGTTTCGTGCCCAATTCGAGCTTTTGTGTCCTCTTTTGAAACAAGGCAAGCGGCTCTTTACGAAATAAATGTGGACGGAGCTGTAGCGTATACATAAAAGCTAACTGAAAACATTGAAGAAATTCGTTGTTTTTTCCATTCTAGCAAAGGTGTTTTCTAAGTTTGCTGCACTGGCTGATCACGATGTCTTACGGGTTTTCCTAACTGCAAACGACAAGAAATTTCAAAGAACCTCTCACTAATATTAGAGGCGAAAGTTCAGTGTGTGTTTGTTGTTTGTTACTTCTTCACGCTCAAACGGCTGGACCAATTTTAGTAAAATTTGGTATGGAGATAGCTGATGCTCTGGATTAACACATAGGCTACATACTTTTCCCGAATTTCTACGGGACCGGAGTCCCAGGCGGAAAGCTAGTAATTTATCGCGATATTTCATATTTCAAGCAATGTTCCTTGAGGAAAGTTTTTCGGATTAGTAAGCTGATTGTAGGTAAGTGACAACAAAATTTTAGAATGCACCAGAAATTCACAAGAAAAATATTTGGTCTGTAGGTTTAGAAGCGATGCACCGGAGCTCGGCTTAAAATGAGCATGTGTGGCGCGCAAGTTTGCCTTGTAGTTTGTGGGGTTATTCTATGTTCTAGTACCACTGATTCTTGGTCAACCCTGATGGGGATTATAGGCGTGACTGTATGTATGTAATTTCAAGTTACCACATATTAAAAGTGCGAATTTTAAGGTTACTTTAGGTACATTAGATGATGCTGATTATTGCTGATGACAAATGATCATGACGTAATATTTTAATGGAACGTAGGAATAGTCTGTGCAGCATCCGTCTTTGTATTTACGCGGCCCTTACGGTTAAGTTCTGTAAACGAGTGACTGGCGCTATGAAACAAGGTAAGAACAATAGGTTGTTTTGGAAGTAACGACAACATCAAGCACTGTTCCTTATTTACCTGCCTTGTGTTATACAATGCAAAGACGAACACAATCAAACTGAACGTCAAAATATTTCATTTAATAAGTAACCTCAAGATGAGGCATAGAGCTGATTGTTAAAGGATTTCTCTATGAGGTGAACTGAGAGGAGTTCACCTCATAGAGACATCGGATAACCAGCTGCTCCCCTAGCATATGCACAGTGAGATTTTTATTTGCCAAAAGTTTATTTGACTGCAGAGCTATCGGTCCGAAGACAACTTGCAGTAGTAGAAACCTCATGTTCTCGATAAATCAACAACTTCATAGATATTGTTTACTAGCACCTCGGTGTGAGTAGGTATAAGCTTTTATGAAAATGCTATGGTCTTGGTAAATATGAGGATAATGCAATTATTTCAACGAAAAAGACAAAGAGCCTAACTTCAACAGCAAAAGAAGGCCTACTTCTACAGCAATAGTAGGTTTTGTAAGTGCGTACAATACCTAAGATTTTATGTATGTATGTAAATTCGTTATTGCTCAAAACCAGTATTATACAAAATATTTTATAGGCAATTTAATAGCAAAGGCGGACTTATCCCTGAAGGGATCTCTTCCATCTGAAAGAGTTACTTCATTACTCTCAAGCTATATTCGTAACCAAAGTGATTTTGATAAACATTTTAATCTATAAGGCCTTAGTAGATAGACATATCAAATTTAAGTCAACTTACACAAATATCTTTTACAAAATCGAAATTATTTTGTGAAATTCAGTTTTATTAAAGAACTATCTTTTTATAATGGCTGGCATACTAACACAGAACACTAATTTGGTCTTGTCAAGGAGGTTGTACTATTCGTCAATATGTCCATTATACCGTCTTCAAATAAAGACCTCGATTAAAGTAGTCAGTGTAAGAAATATTCAGTTGTTCCGTCCGACTCAGTACGACATGGAGATTCCAAAGAAATTAAATCCGATTGCAGTTTTAAAGAAGAACTGGGAAATAGCGCCTCTTTTTGCAAGTGTAATGATCTGCATGGCTATAGTAGTGCTTTCTATATTTTGGGCGATACGTCATAAAGTAAGTTTAGTTAATCTCATAGGAATGTAACTCTCAGAAGTTATAACACAGAAGAGACAATTTCTTTTTCTGTTTCATTTCGTTTAAGCAAGTGTAAAAGAGTGAACTTTGAAAATTTCAATATTTAAAGTATAAACGATTAGCTTCCCCCTCGGACTTCGTCCTCGCGGCAATTCGGGAAAATTATTTAGCCTATGTTACTCAGCCATAGTGTAGCATTATGATGGTGAAAAAAAAATTGAAATGGGTCTAGTAGTTTTGAGTTTATTTGTTACAAAAACAAACATACATACAAAAATACAAATCTTTCCTCTTTATTATATTAGTGTAGATAACTCCATGTAATCTTTTGTGAAAAATGAAAGTATTTTTTAATGATACGCACATAAAGGTAGTGCATTGAATCGTAAAAAAATCCTTAATTATTTGTTGTTACTTTTGTAGAATTAGACTAAAAAATAAAGTCGTTTTCAGGTAGACGTCGTATTTTGTGGCCATGACAGAAACCGCTCGATCTCCAGGACTATGGACCTGCGCGATCCTACGGTACACAAGATAATCACCATTAATCAAGAGTATGAGCCCTGGCCTGAAATGCAGGAAGTGCTGGATAAAATGGCAAAACAACAATTTTTTAATGACGGGGGAATCGCGTGCGAATAGAATGATACAGAACTTGAGAATATGACTTGTCATTCCTTAAGACTTTTTGGATTTTTTACTTACTGTCTGTAAATGTTAATTAGAAGAACAAAATAAAGTTTTTCAGCATTTATGTTGTTCGTTATGTTTCGGTCACGTCTAAGCTTTGTTTATGCAAAAATTAAGATGAAGTATTTCGAAAAGTGGACTAAGTATAGTATAGCCGTTGTGAGTGAATTTGGTCTTTAGAGTGATTTACCCAAGGCTGCTGGTATGCTCTGATGGACGGGCAATGGGACAGAGAATGACATTAGTTCGTTTATACCGGAACACCAATCTAGGGTTGACATTAAATTGAAATCTACAGATTTACATCGCCCTAACGTGCAGATTTATTCAGGATAATTTCCTTGTTTGACATCGCAGTTCAATTTACTAGAGCAACATAACTAATAAAATTCATGAGAACTTTCTTATTGATGATCAATGTATTGTTCATAGGGGGTGTTGATCATATTGTGGTGATCGGCGTATCGATTTCGAGCGACTATGACCATTACGTCACTGTTGGACGTCACTGTATTTAGTCTGGGTTACCTACAACAACCAAGCTAAGACAAAATAGCTTCTGCTTCCAACTTTTGTGGGTTCCCAACCCTGTTCGGGTGACTAATGACTCGTAAAACTACATTCTTAGTTTTGTTTCAGCCCACTTGTTTTGCCCGCCGCCGCCGAACGGAATTTTTATTCTATTAGAATAACTTTGCCCGCTAACTTTGTCAGCGTATGTTTTGTATTAAAGTTAAATCCACTTTGCCATATCCGCGTCCCAAGGGAAATAAACGTACAGATATTGTAGTCAAATATTTATTTTTCTTTGTTTTCCTCCAGACTAAATGTTTCCGTCATCGTCTTTACTTTGGATGATACGTTTTGCTTCCAGTTTTTCTTGTAATTTTGTGTTTTGTGAGACTCTCCTTACTTATATTCTGTAATTATAAAATACAAGCGATGTACTGTACCTTGGTATCATGAGATAGCACGCAGGAGGTTATCTTTATAGTAAACTAAAAAAAAGCACTACGTAAGTAGCACTAAGTAACCGAAGATGCAATATCGTGTCTACTTTCCGAAAATGGACAACATACTTTATTTCTGTGGATAAACCTCTAAAGGAAGACATATAAATACGTCATTATATCTAGGTATTTTATAACCATTCACAAGAATATCTAAATATATTAGGGTTTATTTTATATACCCCGTCGCCTCTACGAGAAAATAAACATTTTAACGGTATATGCTTTCAATATCATAGCAAAATGCGAAAGTTATTATATGTCATAATGTTGAGGCGGGTTATTCTCAGGAGAATCTGTTTATTCGAAATCAAGGTACGAGATTTACATTAAATATGGAGGAGGACGGGACTAGGAGTGACGAGGGCTAGGTCACGAAAGGTTGACAGGAGGGAAGTCCTGTTCGTTAGAAATCTTAGTATAAAAATAATATAGTCATGTCATGTTCACAAAGATTGGTAGAAATATTTAACATATGGCAGGGAATAGAAATATTTACCATAAATAACCCATTACACATAATCTGCTTAATAAATTGATTAATTTTGTTATTGCTTCGTATAATTTCAAATTACTTTTTTATGTGGGCCATTATTCCTTTTTTTAGTAAATCGTATTGAACAAAACATGAATAATTATTGGTCCTATCAAACTTAAGAAAAATGTGCAAAAACATACAGCCTCTAAAATTATCGAGCAATTGTATTGAAAAGTTAAATTAAATAACATTTCTGCTGGAATACCACCATAGTACTATTTACTACTGAGCTATTTCAGAAATTAATATATATTAACGTAGGGGCTTTTAGTGCGAGAAAATGGGATAAGTAAGTGATTTTGGACAGATTTTCTTATTAATCGACTTTTAAGATCAAAAGCACAGAAATGTTAACAACTAGGTCACAAAAAATTCAAAAACTAATCTTTAAGTACATTCAACTACAAGCGTCATGAATCCATTGTTTAATCAAATACTTTGACGTCAGTGATACAGTCAGAGTGAAAAGTTTTCAGAGTTAGTGGCTCTTCATTTTACGAGTACCTGTTTAATAGTAGGTAGTGAAAGAAGAGTGTGCGATCGCCTTAAAACTATGTGTTCCGCGTGGATTGTGAGGCTGGCTTCAGTATTCATGTCAACGCCTGGCTTAGAGCCCAACGTCTGCACTGTTAGAAATCTATTAAGAGCTAACTCAGACAGTGCCGAGTCTAGGACAGTCTGTCGCTCAGCGAGACTAACATGAACAGCCATGTTATGCCACTTGGCATAACTGTGTCACGTGTCGATTTCGTTCTACCATTTCGAGAAGGCGGATCGAGACATATATATTACTTTCCTCCCGGGACGTCGTTCCCGTGGGAACTTGGGAAAATTATGTAGCCTATGTGTTAATCCAGGGTGTCAGCTACCTCCATTCCAAATGCTATCAAAATTGGTCCAGCCGTATGAGGGCGAAACGGTAACAACATCCATACATACATTCAAACGCGTTTATAATATTGTGTCACAGTGTTAAGGGCAGATGTTGTTGCCTTATCCAGGTGAGCATTAAATATAAATACTAAAAATCTGTCATAAAGTCACAACCATTACCATGCACGAGTTGTTTTTTTATTGTATACATCAACCTAAGGAAAACCCCTAAAACATAATTCTAAAATCAAACTAATACACATAAGTGGTAAAACAAACGTAAAAAAATATTGCAAGTTTGTATTTGTATTTGTTAATCCTTTATCGTATACTAGCTCTTTCCCGCGGCTTCGCTCGCGGAAAGAACTTTTTTAGTCACCCAATTCATTCTCCAAATCACCCAATTTTTGGTTTACGGTGGTACCTACTTTAAAGAATGCGAAGTGTTTTTTCTTCATTCTGTGTCACTTGCTATTGTGTCACTTGCTATTGTGCAAAAATTATGTATTCTATAGTCTAGGCCAGTCTTTCCCAACGTGGGCGATAACGCCCCCTTGTGGGCGCTGCAGGCCTAAAGGGGGGCGGTAAGAGACCCAGAAAAAAAAAGGGGGCGTTGTGTAGGGCTTTGGGGTCGATTTATAATTTCATCTACCTAGCTAGGAAGACTCTTAGATACCGACTGAGCTCTCGACTCTCGACTACATCTTGTGAACATCAACTAATATTAATTAAGATATAGCTCAAACTCGGTTCGATATAATATACCGTGGGCAATCATGTTTTAACTAGTTTTTGTTAAATAATCCGATTTGTACATTCCTGTATCAATCGGCTGGTTCTATAATACTTGTTCTTGCTTGTCGAGTACGATTGGGCGTCGAATGAGATAAACGAGTTTATGCACGTTTGTCTTATTCCTGTTGGTGCGTGCTGCTTATGCAATCCTATATAAACGACGTAAATTTATTTTATTTTCATTTGCGGTTTCGCGCATAATAGATAAGCAGTACTTCATTATACCACTTACGTATTTCTCAAAACAAAACAATGTCGGAAGTAAAAAAGAAGAGACGGCAATACTCTGCGGAATATATTAAATTCGGATTTATTGAAAATCCCACAAACCCGTCGTCGCCTTTGTGTCTTCTATGTCTAAAAACATTTTCGAACGAAGCAATGAAGCCTTCAAGACTGCAAGGTCATTTGAATAAAATGCATCCAGATAAGAAAGACAAGAATGTAGCATATTTTCAAGACCTAGAGAAGAAGCATAATACTCAGCCAAGTGTATCAAAACTATTTTCGGCGGCTGCTAAGCAAGATGACGACGGACTTCGAGCTTCGTACAATATCCCTTTGTTAATTGCTCAAAAAGGCAAACCACACAACATCGGAGAAGAGTTAATTTTGCCAGCAATAAAGGAAGTAATAACTACTGTGCTTCATAAACCGGCCGCACATATTATCCAAAAAATTCCTTTGAGTAATAATTCTGTGCAAAGACGAATTGATGAAATGGCTGAAAACATTGAAGAATCATTGTGCAATCATCTGAGGACTAGTCAATTCTCAATTCAGCTCGATGAGTCCACTTTACCAACTAATGAAGCGTTGTTGCTATCTTACGTGAGGTTTATTAAAGATGAGAAAATACGTGAAGAACTATTGTTTGCCAGAAATTTGGAGACAGATACAAAAGGCGAAACCATATTCAATACATTGGAAAAGTTTTGTGAAGAGAAAGAGATTCCTTTGAAAAATATTATACAAGTTGCTACGGATGGCGCTCCGGCTATGACAGGGCGCCATAAAGGCTTCATAGCGTACCTAAAAAATAAAATTCCAGATGTCCTTGCTATACATTGCGTTATTCATAGACAACATTTGGTTGCTAGAAACTTAAGTGAACGACTATTTCAATCACTGCAATATGTCATCAAAGCATTCAATAAAATCCGTAGCAGCTCTTTGAATGATAGATTATTTCATCAGCTTTGTGTTACTAATGACGAAGATTTCAACCGTTTGTTGCTTCATACTGAAGTTCGTTGGCTGTCAAGAGGCAATTGTCTGATTCGATTTTATAACCTGTTTGACTCTGTGATAGAGTTCTTGGAAACTAAAGATACAGAACTGCGCAACAAGCTCATAACATCAAAGAATGATATAGCTTACATGACAGACCTGTATAAATTGTTCAACGACGTGAACCTCCAACTGCAAGGCGATGAACTAAATTTAATTAAAACAAAAAATGTCGTTGCTGCTTTCGCAGCCAAACTGCTTCTGCACAAAAAAAATATGGGCAGACGTGAGTTTCACAATTTTCCGAATTTATCAGTATCCTGCAGTAACGACGACTTGTTTGCCTACTGCCAACATTTGGAAAACCTCCACATTGACTTCACCGAACGATACCAGGACATTTTAAACTTGGAAATACCAGACTGGGTGTTGGATCCATTTTCAAATGTCAACATAGCAATGTCACCTCAGCTGGAAGAAGAACTTATAGAATTGACAACAAACGAAGAAATAAAAATCAAGTTCAAAAATGGATATCAAGAATTTTGGCTACAAAAACCGATCCTGCAATTGTACCCTGGATTGTGGTCAATTGTTCAACGATTCTTGATAGCATTCCCATCGTCATATTTGTGTGAACGTGGATTTAGTGCTGTGGCAACGCTGCTTACTAAAAAGAGAAATCGTTTGCGGGTTACCGAACGTGGCGACTTGCGGCTGTTTTTGAGTAAATTGGAACCTGATATCAACAAACTTATTGAACAGCATCAGATTCAACCTTCACATTAGTTTTTATATAAGAATTGATTATGTTTGTTTTATTTTCAATAAAAGATACTCTGTCCGAATACTATAAAGTTGCGTTTCAATAATCAGTTATAAGTACTTAGCGGTTTTTAAGTATGTTTAAAAAGGGGGGCGTTAAAAAATAATTTATTCTTAAAGTGGGCAGTAGACAAAAAAAGGTTGGGAACCCCTGGTCTAGGCGTTGATGAAGCAGAAAGTGATTTCTTACTGCTTGCCTACTTTATAAAAGACACCTTTTTGCTAAACTCCAGCTTTCTAGGTCTAAGGATTTGGGCTGGGTGTTGATGTACCTGTAAGTTATTCAGGACGTTGCAATGTAATTTTATTTAATCCATTTGGACCCCTTTGTTAGGGGACGATTTTTGTGAAATCGTGAAACAAATGTCCATTGATTTGTTTTAAGGTATATCTTGACGAAATCTTGAGTCAAAATGTCCAAAAAAAATTGTTTTCTTCGTACAAACTTTGAACTCCCCCATTCACCCCTTTAGGGGTTGAATTTTTAGAAAACGCTGAACTTTTTTAACTTTTTATTTTTGCCGTACTCAATTCATACGAAATTTCATGCAAATATGTCCAAGGAATAAAAAGTTTCATACAAACTTGTATCCCCTATTTCATCCCCTTGGGGGTTGAATGTTGAAAAATCCTTCCATATGAGAAATACGTGTGCGAAATTTTAATTTTCTAGCCTTAAGGGTTTGGACTGTGCGTGCGTTGATACATCAGTTATTGATACCTTTGCCTTTTAAATATATTGATAAAAAATATTGTAAATATAATTGATTTAATAGTTTCATATATGTTATGATTGTAAATATAATTGATTTAATAGTTTCATATATTGTCATTCGATTTTTGTAAATTAAAAGTTTGATCTTATTAAAAAAGTACTAATTGAATATATTAGAGAACACTAATTTGTTTTAAAATATAAGATAGGTTAACTCTTGATCTCAATCTTGACCAAGGTCATAGATGAGGTCGAGGTCGAGGATTAACCCAAAAAATGCCTATAAGGCACTGATACTCCTACGCACCGACGGAACACAGCAAGCTGTTTGGCGTCGGACTTCGGTAGGAGGGTTGTCGAGAACCAGACGGCCCTTTACAGAGCCTACCACACCGCATGAGACCATAGGACGCCACCTCAGATTCAGAACAATTGAGGTGTCGTTGCCTGAGGTGGATTAATAGGAGGCAGGTCTCATTTCTGTTTCCTTAGTCGCCTCTTACGACACGCACGGAAAGAAATGGGGTGGTGTTATTCTCAACCGATCACCACTCGGCACACTGATGAGTAATACCAAACCATCCTTTACCAGGAAAACGAATTTAACCTTAAAAGTTGCTTTAATCTTCACCCGGCATCGGGATTAATCTGCTAAAAGCGAAAGGTTCTAATTTAAGAGGATCAAAAATAAAATTTGTATGAACCTTCGTGCTAAAACGGAGATTTATGCGTGGCTATAAAATTCATGATTCATTGGGAGAATGGGCTTCAGAATTTCTTCGTGCAAAAATTGAAATCGATATCTAAAAATTCATGAATATATTAATAATTTTTTTCATAGACTTTTACATTTTTTTTTTACTGAAAATATGTAAGGTTTACACTTTTTAGTACGCATCAAGAAGACTCAGTATTTGTCGTAACCCTGACCGGCCATAGATGCTTTTCAAAATACTAAAAGTTTATAAGAACAACGTAATACAGCAATGTATGACTAAATCGAAATTGTTCACTAAAATCAACATTGTCGGTAGTGAGTGTACAGACAGCAGTAGGTCAGGTTATCAATTTGCATTGCACCATGAAAGCCGGCCTATTACGACCGAGGGGCGACGTCAAGATCAACATGAAATGCTGCCGTGTTACATTGAGACCGAGATATCGCAGTGAAAGGCTGTTTATCAATTTAGAGTGCGAAAACCTATCCGGTAAGAGAAAACGATAAATATTAAAGCTTACCTTGGATGGTTTATCTCCCTCGTAGGCGGGATCCGTGAAAAACGGATAAATGTGAAATCCTGTAAATCCCCGCGCCTGAAGAGTTCCCCAATGATAATGTTGTATAGGCTTTATTGCCGTTGTACGTTGTGCGGTTTTCGGTTCTCGAAAAGCGGTGTCATTCTTACTTTGCGTGAGAAATATACAGCTTGTGGGAAATTAAGTTCAGGTAACATACATTACCTAGCTGTTATATAAATAACTACTTATTATAACAGTAGAAGTTTTTCAATACCACAAGAGGACGCCCGAGAGTTCGTACTCGAAAAATTTTCAAAAAATGCAGTCTTAAAAGAACCTCTATGCAAAAGATTAACTTTCTAAGTAACTACTAGAGTTTGGGAGTAGATAAATCATTGAGAAGTCAGGATCTTTATTTTTAACTACTTGGCTGCTGGCTGGATAGTATACTTTTAATAATAATTATTAACAGTAATATTTGTAAGTTTTAGAAGGGAGCAATCTCCAAACTCCTTACCCAATTTAAAAAAAGCAATAAACACTTAGTTACATAAACGTTCTAAAAGTTAAAGCTCCTTTATATTCACGTCAGCAAGGCGAAAAGTTACAGTTTAACAAAGTAGCATTAATTTTAATGGACGTCTCTGCAACTGGGCGTTAGAATTGACAAGTCGTTGTTTAATTTTAATACATCCAATCCATCCACTTTATGCAGAGTTATTCTGAAAAAATATATAACATCTCGTATGTTTCAGATTCAACACTTTTCTAACCTCTCTTTCTAACTTTTAAAAGTGTTAAATGTGTAGAGTTGAAAATTTTCAGTCATTGTGTTAGATAAGTAAAGTTTTCTTGAGTAATGGAACGTGTTCGACACATTCCGCTCCAGTCTTTTGAGGATTAATGGCAATGAGTCGGTATTTCATTGTCCTATCTAGTCTTTTGTTAGGTGTTTACACAGATAACATGAGATATCGTACTTAAAAAGCTATCCGGTAGGTAAAGTAGGTACTTTAAAAGCTATAATGGAATATCGAAACTTTAGGGAGACTACCCAGGAAACTAAAAACCTTTTCTCAAGGAGCCCAAAGAAATTTGAAAAAATGAACTTCTCATTGCTTAAGTTGTATGTGGGGTTAAATTAAACCAAAATTGTTTAAAATAAAAACAAAAACATTTGACAAAAATTTTATCGAAAGTTATAGCTTTTTTTACCATTTATATCCTGTTTTGAACACATTTTGATTCCTGTTTAAACTAAAGTTAGAATCCTCTGTACTTTCATATATCTAAGTGCTTTACCTTTGATTCGAGGAATTACTTATTTTAAAAGCTCTTCGGGCAGAATTATTGATATAGAAACTTATGCGAGGGATTTTCATTCAAAGGAAGGCCTCAAAAAGCAAAAAAATGAGGGTCCGTGATTAGCATTTCCTTTCAGTTCTAGGACACCTCTGCATGAAAAATACCAGGGAGGTATTACATTTAATTTTGGTAATATAAATTATATATATTATTTCAGGCAGACATTTTAATGTGTGTTAAACGATGTGCCATAAAAGTTAAAGGAAATGCCATCTATGTATACATTTACCAAGTCGTTTTTGGTTGTATTAGATTATCACTTGGTCAACGTTGTTCAGTTTCAAATTTCCAACCGCGAATGACCACCTCCGCTGTTTGTATGCTACGACTCGTCATCTAGTCTCATCAGTTTTGTTCAGTTTAATGAACGGGGGTGATCAGCGACTTTAACAGCACAATGATTAGTAAACTGAAATTCCTCGTTATTTTTTATAAGTTTAACGTTTAGTTTGTTTAGTTTTACCCCGTTAGAAAGGATGACAACGATCCAGAACTAAATGTAGCAGCTCTAGCACAATAACGACAAACTCGCACTCGGCTCACGCTGGCGCTGAAACTTCACTTTGATTGCGAGAGGGTCCCGCGCAAAGGCTTGTTCGTCCTATGGCGTTGTCAATGTTGACATTTTAACATAGGACCGCGGTGTTGTCGCGGCGCTGTCACTATCATACTCGGCCTGCAGATGGCTAAACGCTAGACAGTAAACAACGCTACACACTCAAAGGGCCACACTAAGGTTTTCTCTTGTGTCCCTCGCAACATACATGAAGACGAACACAAACATCCAAACAATTAAATAATTCGATTGCACAGGGAATAATTGAAGAAAAAGAAAAAGGCCTTATCCCAGCAGTGGGGTACTACGGATATATAAGAAGACAGGCTTGACCAAAAAGATTAGAAATTAATAACTACACTAGCAACATCATCGTGTCGTCCCCTTTAAACCGTATTGATTTGAAAGGGTCGACACGATGATGTTGCTGGGTAATAATTTCTACTCTTTTTGGTCAAGCTATACCTACAGTACAATTAAAATACACAAGAGGATTCCCGGGAGTTTGTTCCCGTGCGGACTTTTTAACACCCTTCCTTATTTCTTGACTATATCTTTAAGGAAATCGTTATGCCGAATGTTAGCTTTCTAGTTGCAAAGGTTCGGGGTGGGCGTTGATGAATCAGTGAAACAGGACCCATCATTGTCACATTATTGGAAGATGTTCGGATATTGGCTCTAGTGGGAATTTCATAAAAGCTATCCTTACTATTATCTATATCTTTAAGGGAAACTCTGTGCTTAATTTCAGCTCTCTAGGTCTAAGGGTTTTGGCTGGGTGTCGATGTATCAATGGGGCTTTTTATAATTCGAAAACGGCACAGCAAATTTGTATTACCATTGCCTCCTAAAGATGAGAACATTGGAGGCAATGGTAATTCAAATTTTGAATTGCCGTGCCGTTCGAATTATAAAAAGCCCTAAATGAGTGAGGACCTTCAATTTAGTTATTTCAATTAAAATAACTTTAAATAATAAAATCTATACAGTACCTCGATTCGTGCCTGGATCGACTTTCCAGTTCCACTCGATTTCTAAGCTAAGTAAGTAAGCTTCTAAACATTAGCAGATTAGTCTGCATGGCTTTAAAGTGGAATCAGAACGATGAACATGACACCTCCATTAAAAACTTCAAGTTAATCCGCGCCTGCTGACTGATCGTGGTTTTGAAAATCTAAGCGAAATGAAAACCCTGAGATTCTGATACTGAAGTAAGTGAATATCAGTTTTAGAGTTTGATTTGTTCTTATTTGGGTGTACTATAAGAAAAAAATCTCATCAAAATCAGTCAATTCGTTTGGGAGCTAAGATGTCACAGACAGACACACAGATAGACACGTTAAACTAATAACACTCCTTTTTTTGTCGGCGGTTAACGTCTGATGATGATAATGAAACTGAAAATAACAGTAACATTAGGTTTCCTTTAGGAGAAAACAAATTCCATAGCGTAAGATGGATTGCTTCATCGTATGACGGATAGGATGCTCAAATAAAACAAAATGTGATAATTCGTTTCAGGTTATGAGATAATCCTGCTGCTTATCACGTTTACCACAGCAGTAGGTAAGGAGAATAATAAATTCGGTTTGCGTCTCTGTACAATGCTAGTCAGAAAAATGATGAGGCGAGGAAATGTAGTATATCTACTTTTTAAGTTGGTATAGATAAATAGGTTGGTATAGGTACGTTTTCATTACTTACACATTTTTTTTCTGCCCTGTTTCTTCCGATAGGTGCACTCAAGAGCACGTCATGCTTGATACTTTGGACTTTGGACCGGCCCTGCATTGTATGGCGCGCAGTATAAATCAGAGCTCAGCTTAAACTGGTAGTGTAAAGCGTGACCTGCTCTTGACTGTACCAGTGTTTATTTTTCAACCCTCGCGCGATTGTTGTACACCCGTCTGTGCAGGACTTGTATCGTACGCGCCGTAAACAAGCACGCGACGGGTTAGTTAAATTAGGATGAAGAATTTATAACCCCCTTTTCTTAAAGTCAAAGTCAAAGTCAAAAGTGTTTATTTCATTGAACATATAAAATGATACTTGAACACGTCAATATTATGAATTACATTAGCACTTTTGGCTTTGCGCCTATTCGCAAAGGTGCAGTCTTCCTCAGGAGAAGAATAGGCAAGAAACTCCGAGGGTCGCTCTTTTTAAGTCAATCATATAAATTTTCTTACTTTTAATTTTAATTGACTTAATATCTGAATAACTCTGGAGCTGAGCAATTTATTCCCATGGTTGCTTGTCTAACAGATAATCCGAAATTCTATAATAGCCCTTTTTACAAAGTTTTTGTTTAATTATCGTCTTAAATTTTTCTAAAGGTAGGTTTTGAATACACATGGGAATCTTATTGTAGAAGCGTATACATTGACCCATAAAAGAGTTTGTTACTTTGTAGAGACGGCTGTCTAGTATATCCAAGTTATGTTTGCTTCTAGTGTTTACATTGTGCCTATCACAATTTTTCTTAAACAATTGTTCATTTTTCTTTACATACAAAAGATTATTAAATATATACTGGGACGCAAATGTCAAAATATCTATTTCCTTAAATCTATTTCTAAGAGACATTCTAGGTCTCATTTGATAAATCGCGCGAACAGCCCTTTTCTGCAGGACAAATATCTTATTAATGTCGGCAGCATTACCCCACAGCAAAATGCCATATGACATAAGGCTGTGGAAGTAACTGAAATATACGGTTCTCGCGGTTTCTACGTCCGATAATTGACGGATTTTTTTGACCGCGTAAGCTGCTGAACTAAGTCTGTTCGCTAACTTATCAATATGAGGACCCCATTGAAGCTTTGCGTCAATAGTGATACCTAAGAATACAGTAGATTCTACAACTTCCAGTTTTTCATTTTTAACCTGTACATTGGTATTAAACTGTTTAACGTTAGGCAAGGTAAATTTAACACATTTGGTTTTTTTCTCGTTCAAGAGTAGGTTATTTGCAGTGAACCATTCAACTACCTTTGAGATCGCAATATTCACGTCGTCATAATTAGTGTCATATCTTTTCACTTTAAATAAAAGTGATGTGTCATCTGCAAATAATACGATCTCATGGGCCTCTTTAACAAGAAAAGGCAAATCATTAATGTACAGGAGAAACAAGAATGGTCCTAAAATTGAACCCTGCGGGACGCCCATACAGACTGTGGACCCAGGTGATCTAGTGCCGTTAACCTCAACCTTCTGGATCCTATTACACAAATAAGATTCCAGAAGCCTAAGTGCATTTCCCCTTATGCCATAGTGATGTAATTTTCTGATTAGAGTCTCATAGTGAACACAGTCAAAAGCCTTGGACAAATCACAGAAGACTCCAAGAGCATCATGTGAATCCTCCCAGGCCTCAAAAATGTGACGAATAAGTTCAACACCGGCATCGGTTGTTGAACGACCCCGTGTGAATCCAAATTGATTAATATTCATAAGTTTATTAGCATAGAAGTGAGTAGTTATTTGACTAAGGATAATTTTTTCAAAAATTTTGCTGAATACTGGTAGTATTGAAATAGGTCTAAAGTTGGTGGGGTCAGATGTACTACCAGCTTTAAACAGAGGAATTACTTTACTATGTTTCATCAAATCAGGAAACACACCACCATCGACACAACTATTGAAAATAAACACTAAATGTGGAGCAATACAATCTATTATACAATTTATTACTTTTACTGAAAGACCATCAAGGTCCGCAGTCTTTTTCATGTTTAACATTTTAAAAGTTTTAAGAATGTCAACAATTCTTATGTGTGAAAAACTGAAATGAACCTTACTTTCGTCTACATTTTGCTTGAGTAGCGATTCAGCGAGAGCGGGAGATGAGCCAAGTGATTGAGTAGTGGAGACTGGAATGTCAGTGGAAAACCTTTCAAACTCTGTAGCAATAGCTACATCGGAAGTTAGGATTTTGTCATTAATATTGAGCTTAAAATCAAACTTGCGAGCCTTAACCCTTCCCGTCTCACTATTAATAATTTTCCAAGAAGTCTTAACGATATTACTACTATTTTTAATTTTGTTTCTAACAAACATAGCCTTCGCCGCTTTACATACACGTTTAAATGTTTTGGAATAAGCTCTAACATACTCAACAAAAGTTTCAGAATGGTTATATGCTTTCTCACCATAGAGATCATATAGCCTTTCCCTGCTTTTGTGAATTCCCACTGTCGCCCAATCACTAAACTTCAAGGAGTCATTAATTTTTAGCGTCTTGGATTTAAACACAATGTCATATTCTTGCTTAGATAAACTGAGTACAGAGTTATAAAGTTTGTTAGGATCATCACTCTCAAATCTTAGATCTGGTAGTTTGGTGATCATATTACTTCTGTAATTCTCAAGCCTTATGTCACTAATAGGCACATATTTGATACCTCTTTCTACAGCCTTTCCACGAAGCGCATCAAAGGAAACTAGTTGGCCCGAGTGATCCGATGGTAACTTGTGGATAACAGATTTTTCCGAGGGATCAAAATTTGTATATATGTTATCAAGACACGTTTTGGAAGTTGCGGTAATTCGTGTAGGCTCTAGAAATAGATTGCGCAAATTATAACACTTAAACAAGGATATGATTCTTTTACTAAGAGAACTATTTTCCAATAAGTCGACATTAAAGTCTCCACAAACTACAATGTTTTTATTATTATTACTAATTTTGAATAGTGCTTCCTCCATGATTTTTTCAAAGGATTCATATGATGATTTGGGCGGTCTGTATACGCATAATACAATAAGCTGCTCAAGCTCTATACAGGCTAATTCAGTAGTGCGCTCAACAGACAAGCTTACTATGTCATTACGTTCTTTAAACTTTAAATTGTTACGAGCAAATATAGCGGAACCTCCTCGTATGGCTTTACTTCTGCTGAATGCACTAGCAACTTGGTGATTATTGAAGCCAAATATTAACTGATGACTACGCAACCAGTGCTCGGTAATACATAAAATATCAACTTTATAACAGTTAATAAATAGCTCAACCAATAATTCTTTGTGTTCCATTCCTTCTAAATTTTGATGCACCAAGTTTATAAAATTATTATTTTTCACAGACGGAACATCCTTAGTCATATTGGAGTTGCTAGGAAATCCTTGTCCTTTTTTTGGAGAGGGATTTCCTATTGTCTCACTACTTAGTTTAAAGAATTTTGTTGTATATAAATATTGCTATTATTAATAGCATTTGTCTTAAAATTATGTATGCAATAGGCTACAGTTGTAGCTAAATGTCGTTTACATTTTTTTCTCAAGTACATAGTACTTTTCGTCAGAATAATATTATTAATAAATTTATTTGTATCGAAATACATAATAGCGTCAGCGTCACTATGACTACATAGAATACTATGCACATATGTGTTGATTTTAAAAATTAATTTGTTATGTGCTTGCGTCCAGTTACTGAAATAAGGGAAGGCACAAAAAACGAACTTACAATTAGTTTTATTTTTAATGTCTAGCAAAGTGCACAAGCCCTTATTTAAGTCTGCACGGGAGATGTTTCGAGAGTTTCCAAACATAATTAATACAGTAGTTTTACAATCAAAATTATCATTTGCTATCTTTGAAATCATCGAATTAAAAGTTATGCCTGGATAGGTATTATTAATTATGTTTTGGTTTAAATAAGTGCTTAATACCACTCCGAAACCGCTCCCTATGTCATCCGAATAAACCACAGTCTTCGGTGATACCCGCTCCGCTTCAGCAGTCATGCCCCCGGCCCCCCCTCTCCGACATGCCTCCGCATAGCTAGTGCGTACCGTGCGGGGTCGTGAGGTGGGCGCTTGTGCCCTTGCATCGGCGGGTGTAGTGCACTGTATACGGGGTGGAGTCGGGGGGGGCGGGGGGGAGGGCGCGCGCGCCCCGGTGGCAGCGGCCGCCTCGCACGCCGCCATCGATAAGCGCTTGCGGCGGCGGCGACGCCTGGCGGAGCGGCCATCACCCTGTGTCACGGTCACAGCAACGCATGCAGTACTGGGGTCAGACTGCATGGGCGTTGGTGCCTCCACTGTCTGTTTATTCGTATTTTTCTTATTACTAAATTTACATCCTAGTTTTGAATCGGGTACATTTACAATAGTTGTGTTCCCGTGACGGTTTAGCTGTAAACTCTTAGATTCACCAGTTTCATTAGTATACGAATTTACACTGTAGTTCGATAACGAGAAGGAAGCACACATATCGTCGACTTTGTCACACGACTGCGCAGGTGGTGCGAGTGAGGCCGCGGTGTTACACACAGGCAACAAGGACGGCAGAGAATTCTGATTGCAACTACACGAGTGATTGCTGGTCAGAAACTCGAATGTGCTAGCATTATATTTTGATAACTCTAATAGTTCATCCATCGCCACCACATGCTTATCTATAGTTTTTAAAGCGGTTGCATAATTGGCAGAAATATCAGTCACAGATTGAGTTAATCGTTCAACCTCCGACTGTAACAGCTGTGTGTCAACGTCATATGATTTCATCTTGTAATATAATCTTTGGTTGTTTCCGTATAACTTAACATTATCATGGAAAAGTTTTTTATTTTTCTTAACTAGTGTTCTTGACCGTCTAATCAGTTTACCTACTTTGACATACTTTTTAAACAAATTTTTGTTTAGAGTCATATTATGATTTAATGGTAGGTATATGGATTCATCACAAGTAAGATCAACATATGTCATAGTAGGTTGTCTATTCACGGGCGAAAAGGCAGGAACCATATCCGGGTTTTTAGTGACCAGCTCCTCGAACAATGATTGCCTTTTAGTTGACCTAAGGTCCTCAGAGACACATTCCAGAGTGGATATGTGTTTGTGTGTGTCTCGTAACTCAGCCTCCAGAGCAGTAACACGACGGAGTGATTCCTCCAGCGTGGTACTGTCCCGGTCAAATGAGTCTACCACTCGCTGGAGCTGGTCTCTTTGTTCCATTACATCCATTAGATGGGAATGCATTTCGGCCATTTCACCCTTTAACATCTTGTTTTTATTCAATATTTCGATAAATTCCTTCTCGTTATCATCTCTCTCCGATAATAACTGTTCACATTGTGTTTTTGTAGTCTTTAATTCTTTAAGCGTTAGGTCAAGTTTGTTTTCTAGCTGTTGTTGTTGACGAGCAGCCGTGGCTCCCCGAGTTAACATTGTGAAACAACTAAATTTGTAATGAGATAATAATAATAAAACGGTGGCTGGTGTTATAAGACCGGGTGATCAGGAAGAAATTAAGAAAAAAACACTGCAGCCGTGTTAATTTGTTTGCCTATGAATGAAATATAGTGAACAGTTACTACAAGATTGAGGTTATGTTGACAATATTATTGTTTCAATTACACTTGTTTTGTTACTTACGGTTTAACAGGTCAGTAATTGATATAATACACAATTATTTATGGGGAATACTCAATAGTATTCAGAAAAATAACACAAACTTTTTGAATTTCGGCAACCGTCACAACGAATTTTTCTTTGCCGTAATGGTACAATTTATGCACTTAGAACTATCTGATAACACTTATTATAATATAATATCAGTAAATGAAACTGGCAATCACTAATTAGACATTAGAACATAATGAATATTAATTAAAAATCACAGAGCTCTTTTGTTTACAGCTGAACCGTTTGACAGTTTTTTTTTTTTTTTTTTTTAAGTTTAAGTCGGTTAAACTTACAGTAAGTTAATTCTATTTTGTCTTATTACCGTGTAAATTCTAAACTCTACATTGTCTAAGACATTAGTTTTTTTTATGACAAGCAGCTTCGCTCTTGACCACAATCTAATTCAGGGGCGAAGATGTGGTCGAGGATGTAGTAAGTTCACCCAGAAGAAGAATTTACACACTAAATTAGGTCTTTTTATAATTCGAAAACGGCACGGCAAAATTGTATTACTATTGCCTTCTATGTACAAGTGATACTAGAAGCTGGGAATAGGGAGCAATGGTAATTTAAATTTTGACATGCCGTGCCGTGCCGTTCAAATTGTAGAAAGGCCCGTTGGCATACGATCTTATTACTTATACATGTTTTTCCTGCTCTATCCTGCTTCCCTCGGCAGGTACCAGTATATATTTTTCATTAATTAAATTAGGATTAAGAATTGATAACCCCCTTTTCGTTAGTCGGTTAAACTTATTATTGAAAATTATTATATTATCTTATTATCGTGTAAATTCTAAACTCTACATCGTCTAAGAGACTAGACTCTAAGTCATTAGTTTTTTTAACGTAAAGCGGGTTCGCTCTCGACCACAACTTAGTTCAGAGGCAAAGATAACAAGTTCACCAAGAAGAAGAAAAAAAAATGTAGGTACACACTGAATAACTAGATTTATTATTGCACTTACGAGTAAGTATCTGTTCTCGTATTACACGGTGGCAGCCGAGTTGGTAAAGAGTAGACTTGTAACCAGAAGGTTGTGAGTTCAAATCCTGGTGCGGGCCTGTATCACAAAATTCGTCCTTTTGGATTTTTGTATGAATTTTTCATAAATCATCAGTTGCTTAGCGGTGAAGGAAAACATTTTATATGAAATTCTGAATAGGAAAATTGATTTGCAATGAAACAATTGTAAATGAAGAATAAGTCAAATGGTAAACATTGTTATCTAAGAGCCTCTTTATATCAAAAGTCCATGTTTTTGTCAGTCAGTGTACCTACTCATAAGGAGGCAGCACCTAATGACCGTGGCTTTGTTTCGCCTTGCATGCTAACAACAAAGAGTTAATTTTCTTCCCTGTTACCCTTATTTTGTCTCGTTCATAATTTATGAAAAAGGTGACCATGTGATACAATCTTTCATTTCAGCAAAAAAAAACAACAATACAAATACAGTAGTCCGTCTACTCGGGGCCAGGTAAAACGGCCGGTTTGATCAAGTGGTAGTGATGCTGCCTTTTGATCGACGGGTCCTGGGTTCGATTCCCAATCGGGGCAAATATTTGTGTAAAAAGTGGATGTTGTTCTCGGGTCATGGGTGTTCGTGTTTATCTTTGTGTATGTTCCAAGGGAACCTGAGCCTATAAGTGTGTAGCATCTAAAAAGTAAGGCTGAGGCCTCGCGAGTCAACATTTTTTGCAATGGCTGAAATATTATATTTTTCACAACATTTTCAAACCCTTTGGCTTCACCATTTTAAAACAGCTGGACATAATATGAAAAACATTTTTGCCTAATTTAAAACGCGGAGGCGCTTCGGTAACTTTTTGCGCTCGATCGGTCAAAATTTTGCACAACGACAAACAAAATTAAATTATACCTTAAAGTCTCCTTACATACTTAAATATAAAGGCTGTTTACACACTGAACTCCCTTCTTCATGTCCCACAACGTATAGCAGTCATGGTGAGCCTACTTTATATACGGCCTCCACGTCGCAGACAAATTACAATGTCAGACAATCCGTCCTCTGTCCGGCTACAGACTAATGTATGATACCCGTAGACCTATGATGATCTTGTTTGCTTATAGGCGATATTACGGTCAAAAAAATGTATACGTCACGAAATCTTTCGAAAAGGTTGCTTGGATGAATTTTACCGCAGCATTACGTAGATAGATAGATAACAGCTTTAATTACTCCGATAACACACATCAAACCCATAAACAAAGCAATAAGAAAAAGTAAAAAAAAAAGTTGGAATCAGTCGACACTGAGTGTCACAGGAGTGAAGAGGCGCTGACTCAGCATTATGCTGCAGACGAAGACTACAGCGCTGATCTTCCGTCAGGACCTAGATGTAGTTTTAGCAAGACTGGCAGTGAAGGTGAAAATTTGAAATAGAAGAGAGTGTAAGGGGATGTAGAGTAAGTAGGTATGTTGTGTAAGAATGATATTATAATATTTAATGGGTAAAAAGGTAAGAAAGAATGGAAATTATGTCAATATAAGTATATATTATAATTTATAATAGGTAAATTGGTAGACTGGGTGGTTTTTTAGGAGCATGTTTGTTTTTGGAGATCTAGCAACATTGATCTAATTTTTGATTTAAAATAAACCTTAAAAGTTTATTTTAAATCAAAATTGGATTGTTTTTTCGTTAATCAATTGTTTTGTTATTATCTATCATGGTTTTCGTTTATTTGAGAGTGGCACATAAGTGTTATAAGAGTGATGATGATATTGAGGTATGTTACAAAAAATACATAATGATTGACCGAGCGAGCGAGAAGCATCTGCGTTCTAGCTTGGGCAAAATGTGCGTTCGTTCGTATTTGGATGTCTGCCTGGGTGTTCCCCTTTGCCATATTTTTTTTTCTATGGAATAAAAATCCTTAGCACTGCGTCTAATCATCCAACGTATGTAAAAGAAAATCTTACAGGTCCTTGAGTGTGTTGTTCTTTTTTGCAACTCAATAAAAAAATAAAGCTTAATAAAACTTAATAAAACTTTAAGGTTATCCTCTAGGATTTTTAAAAAACCCTACTTACAATATTTAAAAAATAAACATTCACTGACGACTTCTGTTTTGGTTTTAGTTCTGTCTATGATGATACCTATGCCTCTAATTTTGTTCAAGCAATTTTGTGACCCCTATTAGGGTCACTCTACTCCAGTAATTGGGTTAGTTATGCTACACCGCTTTAGGCTATTTAGTTCTGTAGTTAAAGGTTGAAGAACACGATTTATTCGATTAGGAGTAATACGGGACATGTTATTTTTGTTATTTTCTCGTCATTAATATCCTTGGTAAATTCTTTACTAAATATCTCCTTTTTCTTACTTTTTGTGATTTGAGTTTTTACACACTATTTACCTTTTTTCTTTGACCCTCATAAAGTAAGTCAAACGTGGCGTTATGTAGTTCTGAACTATAAGATGCTCTATCTATCCGTCAGGAATTATAGGCGTTAGTGTATGGTAAAAAAGCAACTTTTGTAGCTTCATTAGGTTCTATACGATCTATAAGATAAATCGGTCATTTAGAAAAGACAACAATTTCGCCAAATATGTGAATACACGGTACTCTCAGCTTTGGGAGGTACATGCATAGGTACTACTATGATACAAATAGAATAGATACAATAATAAATAATAATAAATAGAATACAAATTCTTAAGCAGTCAAAATATGCACATTGACTTATTGCTCGTGAATAATGTGTTTTCGGAACAATTAATCATCGTACGTACCAAAATGATAATTCGCAGACGCTGGAATGTACTCAATTTTGATGCAGAGTAATTTACGTCATATTAATTCACTAGCTTGCCGCTCGCGACTATTTACGCTTAGGAAATTAGACCCAGTCATCCAAATTTTTGTATGCAAAAAATCAAGTAAATGCGTTATTCCATTACGACGTAAAGGAAAAAAACAAACAGATAAATATTATTGATTACCCACCGGTTAATGATGAACCTTAATTGGTCGGTTAGCTTGCCCTAAACTTGTGTAGCTAACTTCAGTAAGAGATTTTCATAACTTATCATTATTTTAAAGAATGTTCTTTATTTCTATGATTATCATAGTGCACTTCCGATCTCATGGATTGACAAAGTGGTACTATCTCTTACAAAAATGCTCTTTAAAAAGATCACAAAAGAATCAAAGTCAAATCTTGCCGTATTCTAGTGTAAAAGCAGAACTGAAAGAATGAAGCAGCTCTACCCACGTTGATTACCGTCCATTACTCAAGGGCGGCAGGGGGTATTAGTCACCACTGCATACGGCCACAATGTGCCCAGTGTTGCCTTTACAGGCTGGCTAGTCAACACGATATTACCATTGCAAGGTATACTGGTGAAAGTTTAATGCATTTTGCAAAATGTCAACAGGTTATTTTCTTTTCTAGATATAAAAAAGAGTTTCGAGATTTGAACCAAATGCAATGTTGGTCCAGCTGCACGATATGGAGCGTATAGCGGAATCTTACTCCCGATTGTGCATTCCACAGTGGGAACAGCAGGTCGTCGGGCGAGGATAAGATAAAATACTTAAACACTGTGAATTGTTATATTTATAACTAATTAAAAGGTTATACCAGTGTTTCGCAGTCCCAAAATGGACGATAACACCCCCTTGTGGGCGCTGGAGTCCTAGAGGGGGGCGTTAAGGGGTCCAGAAAAAATTGGGGGCACTGATGTGATTTCCGGGGCGATGGGTGATTTGTAACTTCAGTTTCTTCATATTTTAAAATTCACTGAGATTAAAATCCTCCTACTACACAACATCCATTTATTAGTTCATATTTATATCCTATTTTATTGTATAAATAAAAACTAAAAATAAATTAAATATTTATTATTATTTTAATGCGTTCACAACGCTATTTATATCTTAAGATATTTAGTGATTGGTATCAAACACTGAAAAACACGTATTTAAAATAGGTATAATTATCTATTGTTGTTAATATTGTAAATTTGCATTATTATTACTGTCTCTGATAAGAAAAGTCTTGCAACACGTAATCCTGGAATATTATGTCGTGAAAAAAATTTCGACGTACGGTAGCAAGTGAATCACTCGCTTATGAATACTCTTCGATTATGAACGCTTGTTGTTCACCTGTCCAATAAAAATCCGCAGAATGACAAAGCAGCGCCTCTTCTGCTTCCCCGCCCAGTGGTTTCAGAGAAAATTGAATTTGAAATCCGAATTTGCTACCGGACACCCTGTAGGTTTTATTAAACTCCAGGCGAGACTAATATATTACTGAGGTTTTTAAGGTGAAAAAAAATGGGGGGCGCTACAAAATAACTGATTTTCAAAGTGGGAAGGCGTTAGACGAAGTAATTTTGGGAATCTCTGGGTTATATAAGCAAACGGAGCACTGACTACATGATTAATCTTTCACTCTATCGAATATGGCCGATGGCGAGCGGTAGTGAGCCGACGGGCGGACCAATCGGCGTCGAGAGCGCGAAATTTGAATGTCCCGATTAGACCCTTAGCACACGGCGTATTCTAAACGCGCCAACGACGCACGTTTCAGGAACGTAAAACGCGCGTGTGACGCGCGTTCGAAACTCCGTTTGTATCGCTGTATACGCGCTGTGAACGCGCTGTAAACGCGCGTTTCACGATCGCTCCGTGTGCTGAGGTTACGAGGTTGCGATCTCATCGCGTTTGAAGCGCGTATACGCGCGTGAAACACGCGTCGTCGGTGCATTTGAAATACGCTGTCTGCAAGGGGCCTTAAGTTGCGTTATAAGCATAGACAGAAAAAATAAGTTAAATACCACGCTATAAGCGATCATCTTCACTGTATATTCACATAATTTCATTTACACAGGGAAAAGACATTAACAACGCCGAGCTTAACTCAAGTAATGAGTTTTCTTCATACATGTCCTTGCAGAAAGATGCATGTAATATCTTTTTATAAAATAATGCTAAGCCTATTCTGACAGGGAAGAAAAGCGTAAAGGTTTTATGTTAAAATTGAGTTGTCATATTAAAGAAATCAGCTGATTCCAGCAGCTCTAGCACGATAACGACAAACTCGCGCTTGGCTCACTTTGAAACTTCACTTTGATTGCGCGAGGGTTCCTAAGGGATTGTCAATGTTGACACTTTGACATAGGACCGCGGTGTTGTCGCGGCGCTGTCACTATTGTACTCGGCCTGCTGAAGTTGTATGGAGAGACAACAATGATTTTTTATATTTCAACCTAAGTTCTTCTGGGACCTGTATGTATTTATTCTTTATTCACCTGTTACCTGTTATTCAGTTGCTTGGGTTGCTTCACATCTTTAATTTTCGCTAATTTAAAGTCACCTAATTTACATTATGTATAATGTGTGGATGCAAATTTTAGTTTTTTGACAATTTAGGTAATGTAATAGCAAAACCATTAATGAAATTGAAGCGCTTATTAGTGAATTGAAATTGAAACCATGATTAAAGCGCTCGTAGCCCAGTAGCTCTCGCTGATCTCAATTGATCAGTGAGGTTAAGCAACGTACACAGTGGCAGGGAACCTGATGGGTGACTAAAGAGGCAATTTATCACGAGCGTTTTCGTGCTTCGGGGGCACGTTAAGCTGTCGGTCCCGGCTGTTTTCGATTGACTACAGTCGTTAAAATAAAACCAAGTCAGAGGCCATTGTGTGGATTGAAAACTCTGACACCAGGGCTAGCCAAGTTCACCACACACTTGACTATACCTACACGATAAGAAGAAGAAGATTAATGAAATTTCACTTACTATTACTGCAACCACGTCTCGACGCAGTCGTCAGAAAACGTGAACACACAGTTATTTAATTAAACTCGGAGGAAAGCCACAATACTGTAGAATAAAATACATAGTAATTACTTCGATTGTTACGAATTAATAACTTGCTCGTACTTGAACAGCTTTCTCGAACTTTTTTTAATCAAGTTTTTGGGACTTGAAACATTATGAAACGCTCATGATTATGACAGCTTCATATAAGAGAAATTAATGAAATTAAAATTCTAATAAAACAATACATGAGATGTGCTAGGTACTTACTTTTATTTTAACACAAGCTTTTTACCCACAGCTTTGTTTGCATAGTCAAAGTTATTCTCCATTACTATCCATGTGCGAAAAATTTCAATCCGTTCTTCCGTCACTAAATGTCATTCGAGTCCAACTGTCCAAGGCTATTTTCGTACATGAAACTAGTTCCGCATCCATTTTTTCACTGATTTACATTGAACAGGCCACAAGTTTTTTTTTTAAATTAATAAAGGGTTCGCTCTTGACCACAATCTAGCCCAAGGGCAAAGATGCGGTCGAGGATGTAGCAAGCTCACCCAGAAGAAGTCTATTCACTCGAACTTTAAAGAGATTCGGGTTATATGAATTCGGAAATACAGACGCAGGCAGGGAATTCCATTCCCTAGCAGTGCGCAAAACCTAATTTTGCAGTTAGCATGAATAGTTTTCTGCGGTAAGAAGATGGTAACCAAGTTTTTCCTAAATTGTTGGTTTGTAATCGTAGGGCAGTTTGTTTGGAATGGATAATATACGTAAAGGGCATAAACATACGTTTTCATTTTTGTTAATATTGCAAATATTGTAAAGAACATAAGGAAAAAATGTTAGCCATTGCATCAAAGAAAAATGTGAACTGTCTTTAAGCATTTCGAGGGATTTTAAGAATCTTGCGTCGAAAACTTCTAATTATGCTTAACGAAGCTTTTGTAATGAAGAAGTGGGAAACCCCGCAAAATTATAAGATATTCTGAGGGGTAGAGTTGGAGGAAATATTTTTATATTGGATTTTTATACTGGCTTCGAGATTTTTGTCTATAAATAGAAAGAATGCCTGTCAAATCTAAAAATTGAGGATCAAAAAAAACATTTTTTTTATCTTGTGTTTCAACGTAAATTAAAAAAATTAAATTCATCTTCTTTATGCTGAATACACTTGTGCCAATAGGATACCCTGCCAATATAGAGACGCATGCCTTACATACTTAGCGAAACTTTAGATAAGAGGGTGACTGATTCTTTCCACAACTTTCCCAAGGCTGTTAACTTAATGCAATTCCTAAAAAAACGACTTTTCACAGTAAAGGCAATCAATTGATCGCACATTTTGCATGGAGAAGGGTTTTTTATTTATACCTAATTATACATACGTTCCTCTGGGAAAGTTTTCTATTTAGTGGGCTGATTCATATCTTTAATTTTTGCTAACTAATTTAATCAATACATGGTACTATGTAGATACATATGGTAAGTTTTAGAATTGAATATTATTAACAACGTTTTCTTGCACCGAGTTTCATTTCCTTTAAAGGTGTGCGAATTATTTATCACGAATGGATTAAAATAACTAATTGTAAGCAAAGCACTTCATCCCCAACCGGCGCATCCAGCATCCGGGATAATCTCCTAATTTTATAAGTGTCTTCCCGAGTTCCTTACGCCTGTCGCTTTTTAAAGAATTAATTGCTCAAGCCGCTGGATCTTGAAATGTTCTCCGAGGAGATAAAATTTATTTTTACCTTCATTTTTACTGACAAAATGGAGCCCGCATTCCGTCTTTACGTTTATCTTCCTGTTATTGTTTTCGTAATTTTAAACTCTAATTGAGATTAAGCTATTTACATATTTCTCTCTCTGTGAAATGTAAAAATGCCATAAAATTTTCTATAGACTTCATAAGAATTCATCTACTTTAATGGGAGTGATACTGTTTACTTGATTGAAAAGTAAGTGTACTGTAGAAAGGAAAAAAGAAATATTTTTCTTAAAAAGATATTTTGCTTAATATAGAAAGACAGTAAATATTTACAGAGAGATGTAATATTAGAAGCTTTATCGTGGGGGTATTACTGAAGCTATATGTAGTAATCTGGACGTCAAATATGGTCAGTTTCGCTCTGTTGACTCAGACGTCCGGTGGTATTCAATACTGTTTCTATTACCTTTTGCCTTTAATGCCGTGGTTATGAGGACCTCAACCTTATTTGCTTAGAAGAAAAAGCTTGCTGTTCAGAGGCTAAGCTACGTACACTGAGCAGGGAAATTTGATGGGTAATCTTAGTGGCAATTCGTTATGATGAGCGTCTTCGTTCTTTTTACAATGTATCTTCTTTGTAAATAAAAATGAATCGTTAAATGTGTTGCTAAGCGCAAACTTAAGAACGGCTGGACCAATTTAGCAATTTTTTTGGTGTTTGTAATGACAATTGCAAGGTTTATAAGATTTTTTTTAAAATCCTACCGGGAAAATTGGCACAGGAACGAACACGGGCGGAAAGCTAGTTTATTAATAATATATTTTTATAATCACACATTTATTTATCGAAAAGTCTTACCGGGTCTACTCGAAACTTGTTCGTGGATTTTTCGGAGAGCAAGTTAAACATGATGTCAGCTGTTATGGATTTACCACAGTCATATCAGAGGCAAGAGTCTTATTGTGGTTTAAAAATTCTTACTCAAGGGCAAGCAGGGCTGTCTTTAGCCTTTTTCAGGCCCTGGGCAATTAAGGATTTGACAAAGGACTATTTTGTAAAACTGGTAATAATAACAGTTTAGGTAAAATAACAAGCGCGCGACTTGTTAAATGGATATGTTGTGCTGGCCATATCTTAGATTTGCTCACTTCATGAAATGCTCGAGAATTTCATAAAATGGTCTCATTTCATGAAGTGGGCAGCTTGATTTGATCAGATCATTAAATCGTCAACGTTTCAGGATTTTGTCTTATAAATAGGGTATCCATAAAATATTAAGTAATAAAAATGATTTATTTTGGCTGTTTATAAATCATTCGACTTATTTGTTCGATTGCGATAGACGGAATACTGCGACAAGTAGGTTTGTTAGTAAAGAGCCAGAAACGACTGTGGTTGCGTTAAGCGGTTGTTGCAGTTCCGTTCAGCTGAGCTACTTCATGATGTGGCCAATAGACAGTGAAACAGTTCATGAAATCTTGACCAGCTGCGCGTTTAGTTGCCCATATCGAAAAAACGATTTCTTATCATTGATCTGCCCCTAACCACAACATGATGTGGCCAATAGATCGAGCAAATGCTCGAGATACATTATCTACGAGTACATATAACATAATACGAAAAACAAAGTCTTATAGCGTAAATTTAGATAAAAATATAAAAATGCATACCCTGAACAACTCGCTGTGTTATTAAAATAATTGATTAGATTAATAAAAAATGTTGGTTCTCGGTTAATCATCTAACAAGAAAAAGGGCCCTGGGCACTTCCCTGTAGGAAAAAGGTGCCTGACGATGAGCAGAAAACTCTACGCTCTGCCTACCCTGCTATATAGGTGATATCATAGATATGAGTTCCGTGTGTAATGTATATCGCCGGAATTCCTTTATTTAAAATTCCGAAGCTCCACCTCGCCAGCCAGTAAAATACCCGAAATATTTTTTAAAGTTGGCAAAATCTTACTCTGTAATCTTACTGAGAGCTGAATTTTATCTTCAAAAGATGCAGATAACACAAGTTTAAGACGGTGCCACGTCGAAATGATAAAAAGTATTTCTCCTCCTGAAGGGCTATTAGCATAAAAGGATGCTGCTCCGGTAAAGATCCACTTTTGGGGCAATGGATGGATAATATGACCCCAATAGCATAAAATAATAAAAGGGAATTGGTGCCTGACTTTATCTTTATATTTACTTACGAGCCCGTCAAAAGCGCTGTTTCAATAAAATAAAAAAATATTTTTCGTCTACACACTTTAACATAAGGTATAGGTACGAGTATGAGCGAACCCATTCTTAATAAAAAAAATTACACTTTTGAAAAATTTAAAACAATAAACCGGAATTCAAAAAGTAAATCACGTCACATTTTTGTTCTGACACTCAAAAAAAGAGTGTCTTTCTGGGCCAGCAAGATGGACGATGCCCTTTGCAAACTAATTAAGGCTAGTGTTCACCAAAATTTTAACCAACGATTAGCAGCTAACCAGAGATTTTACGATGTCATTTTCATAATTTTTTTTTGAAATTTTGTCTGATTATGTTATATTTTTGGTGAACACGGGTCTTAGTCACCTAATATAGGACGATGTTAATTTACTAGGTATTTTTTAAATTACTACAAAAGTATGTAGAAGTACTCGTACGTTTGCGTTTTTTACCTTCCTTCATGTCGAAACGCACCAACGGATTGATGAGATTTTTTTAACGCAAAGATAGTTCGAAAGCAGAAGAGTACAATTGGCTACTTTTATTGATTTAGTATACTGGTGGTTTAGCTACGACGCGTTGCGTAGCTCGTAGCTCTTTGCTACAAGATTTCAAATTGTAGAAGCACTAAAACTATATTTTTAAATTAAATACACCGAAACTGCGTAGGTTAATTTCATAAATTATGTGTTGTACGTATAGCATAGTCATTCCTTATTAAATTTGTGAATTTCGAATTTGGGTACGAAGCTTAATAAAATTAGATTAATTTCTGAAAAGTTATTACAGCGACAGTGATACGACGTGGGTTCGGTCTAATTTGTTAATTTGAAAATTGTTATATTAACCAAAAAGTTATAATTTGTAATTTCTGTGTTTCTATATATTATATAAAAGGTTAAAGAAGAGTATTTGCCAGAGCCATTGACTTTGAATTTATTAACTGATCAACACGTACATTCGTATGCATGTGAGCGTTCGGTGGTCTAAGAGCTAGCGGATCGGACGGTTTAGCAAGAGGTACCGAGTTCAATCGTTGTGCAAATGGGTAACCTGACATGCTGCTCTCTGCACCAAACACTCGTTTTCTGACTACTTGCACACTAACCGATGCTCTTACGGTGAGGGAAAACATCGTCGTAAGGCAACCTGCACATTCAGGAGACTAAATGTAAAACCAAGATCCAACCCAGTCAGATTCCTCTATTAGCAGGGTCACGGAGGTCAGATGGCAGTCACTTCACTCCACCTGCAAAATCTTGGATCATGGTCTAGCGTTATCTTTTTATGGTTCTATAAGGGTTTTATTTATTTATGTATTGAATTATTTTATTTTCCTTTCATTCTAGAAACTATTTCATGTCTCTATACTAATTTATAAATAAACAAGTTGTTTAAAAGTTATCTTACTGATCCTACTATGCTATGTAATCCAACTGACTACGTTATCTTTATTCCCGCAGGAAACAAAAGGAAAACGCAATAATATTTCATTTTGGTGGAGTGTGCGTTGAAATCAATTTCTCTCATAAATAAGGAAACAGAGCAATATTCAGAGACGGAAAAGACCAATGCTGGAAGGAAATCACATTTTCCTTCCCTAGGGACGGACTGACCGTACTGACGTGAGAGGGCTGGATTTAGAAACGGTATTTTTAAATCTTTAAGTAAAATAACTCTAAAAATAAAAAAATTGTATCACCCACGACATTAGATTGCTTATAACATTTAAACGGCTGAAGCAATTTTTATCAAATATAGCTAAGAACCATCTCGATTACATCAGCTTTCAAACAAAAAAACCGGATTGAAATCGGTCTATTCGTTTAGGAGCTATAATTCCACAGACAGACATATAGATACACAGAATCACAAGTCAAACTTATAACACCCCTATTTTTATGTCGGGGGTTAAAAATGAGATATGTGTATTAACAAACCGCTCGGGGTGCAGTGTCCGTCGTGTTCTTCAAATTAAAACTCAGGTCCTGGCTGATGGAGCAACAGTGTTATAAATTTTCCAAATTTTTATATTGCAGTTAGATTATTCCTACGGGTTTTTTTTGAAAATTATGTTCAGTTTTATAAACATACTCGTAACATAAACGTTACACACCCACACTAAGGTTTTCCTCGTCCCCAGCCTTGATCTAAGTTCCCACCCAGCACAAATTTCAGCTTTTTACACAAATATTTGCCCCGACTGGGAAACGAACCAGGAACCGTCGATCAAAAGGCAGCATCACTACCACTTGACCAAAGCGGCCGTCAGTTTTATGAGAACTTCCTAAAATTTCGCTAACTAACTTAAAGTCACTCCAAATAAAGCTTTTAGCTAGCACGATCCGCAAAAAACGCATCACGCCACTCCAATGACGGTAAAGCATTGATCTCATATAAATAAATACTACATACTCAAAGATCTCATATCACAATTCAATTTCTTGTCTATGGCTGGCCTAATATCACAGTTCTACGTACGTGCACGCGGTAAAACTTCATTTGGCGTCGTCATTTCGAAACTTTTTTGACATTTGACCGCGTTGTTTTTACGTTATGCTTTTGTCACTGGACGCAAAGTAAACATCCAAGCATAACCCTTTCAATTTAGAGATCTCGTCGCATGTAGAGGTTGAAACCTGGAAATGCCCAAATTAAATTATTAGTTTATATGAAATCCGCCTGTAAGTTTTCCAAATAAAATAAAATTAAAGTAGATACTTACATAAATAAAAAAGGATTACATAGTACTTAACAGTGCTTTACGATCTTTCTAAAAAAAAAACCGGCCAAGAGCGTGTCGGGCCACGCGCATTGTAGGGTTCCGTAGCAGCATGGTTCAAATGTGCAGCTGGCTTCTTAATTGTACAAGCATATTGTCATAGTTGATGTTAAAATCCCCAAATACTATACTTAGTATCATAAACAAATGTATTAAAAAGTTTGGCCTAAATATAACAGAATGGAAGTGCTTAATGCGCGAGCGAAGCGAGCGCGATTTTTTTTTTTGCGTCAATTTTGTTGTAAGGAATAATATAATAATATCAAGCTAAGCAGGTGTATATTTTTAATGTCGTTTTCGTAATTAGCACCCAAACAAACCTATTAAACGACACCTGAAATGTCAATATGTTACAGCTTGGCTTTCGGCTATGTCAACCATTTTGGATTAGGGTACACTTCGTCGTAAATGCTACCCTCGTGAATTATTCCACATTTTTTTTCGTTTCCTAAACGGATTGCTGAATCGAAAAACGTTTGTAGTAAACCCCTTCTATCTTTTAAAAAGCTATCCTACGATAACGCACTCGATGATATCGGCTAGAAAAAAAACATCGCCCATTCACGTTAATTGGAAACACACGAAAAAATTTTTTTCGACCATTTTATTTTTTAGATTTGTCACCACAATCAATAGGTATGTATGACCATGCCAAATTTTAGCTCTGTACTATTAAGGATCTAATATTAGTAAATATATTCTTATTAATCCCAACTAAGTTTGGCAATTGGTCGACTATTACTCGCAAACTTGAAGGGCCATCTTATGTGTGATAGTTTTTCTTTTAATTTCGTTGTATATACTACCACCGTGAATTGTTTTACATTTTTAGAAACAACCGTTTAGCTGGTACAGAGGTAGACACTTGTGTTTGCCAAAAATTTTTACTTTAAAAATTCATGTTTCGAAAACGGAGTGCTGAATCGAAAAACGTTGTAAGAAAACTCCTTCTGTCTTTTAAAAAGCTGTCCTATGACACCCCATTTTATGATATTGGCGAGAGAAAAAATCATCACCCTTTCACATCTATGGGAGACACCCGAAAAAAAACATCTACAGTTCTGTCGGCGTAATTTATATGTATGACCTTGCCAAATTTCAGCTCTGTGCTACCAAGGGTTTCTTAGGAAACCGACGGACATGGCGAAACTATAAGGGTTCGTAGATCACTATGGAACCCTAAAAACAAATGTATTATTAAAGAGTTTGTTATTTCAGAAATAAGTTTTGTTTTGGTCTAAATACAACCAAATGTAAGTATAAAATTTGCGAGCGAAGCGAGCGCGATTTTTTTTTGTTTTTTTACGGCAATATAACTGTTAGAAATAATATCAACCTTCTGTTAAAATAATTTTGATGTCATTTTCGTAATTAACACCCCCAAAAAACTATTTAACGTCACCTAAAATGTCAATATGTTACAGTTTGGCTTTCGACCTCCCCTCACTTTAGCGTGGAACCTTGTAAACATATTCTTATTAATCCCAAAAACGTTTGGTCGACTATTACTCGCAAACTTGAACACCAACTTATGTGTGATAGTTTTTCTTTTTATTTCGTTGTATATTCTATAACCGTGAATTTTTTCACATTTTTAGAAACAACCGTTTAGTTGGTAGTGTCCCCCCCGGAAACTTGTTTCTAACAAAAAATTTCACTTTAAAAATATTTTTTTCTCAAACGGAGTGCTGAATCGAAAAACGTTCTTAGTAAACCCCTTCTATATTTTAAAAATCTATCCTATGACATTCAATTCGATGGTATCGGCGAGAAAACAAAATCCATCGCCCTTTCACGTGTATGGGAAACACCCGAAAAAATGTTTTTTCCAAAATTTTATATTTTAGATCTGTCGGCGCAATCAATATCTATGACCATGCCAAATTTCAGCTCTGTAGTACCAAGGATCTTATATTAGTAAATATATTCTTATTAATCCCAACAGTGTTTGGCACTTGGTCGACTATTACTCGCAAACTTGAAGGACCAAGTTATGTGTGATAGTTTTCCTTTTAATTTCGTTATATATTCTACCAACGTGAATTTTCCCACATTTTTAGAAACAACCGTTTAGCAGGTAGAGGGGGGGGGGGACACTTGTGTTTGACAAAAATGTTCACTTTAAAAATTTATATTTCGCAAACGGAGTGCTGAATCGAAAAACGTTCTTAGTAAACCCCTTCTATCTTTTAATATGCTATCCTATGACACCCCACTCAAAAATATTGGTGAGAAAAAAAAAATTCATCGCCCTTTCACGTCTATGGGAGACATCCGAAAAAAATTTTTTTACTAAGATTTTACTCTACAGTTCTGTCGGCGTGATTCATATGTATAATCATGCCAAGTTTCAGCTCTGTAGTACCAAGGGTTTCTTAGGAAACTCGCGGACAGACGGACAGCCGGACAGACGGACATGGCGAAACTATAAGGGTTCGTAGATTACTACGGAACCCTAAAAACTTTAAAAAAAATTCACTGCGCTCCAACCGCGGACGGTCGCGTTTCATTGCTGTATGTCATCAAAATTACTAGGCCACCATATCCATGAGCGTTTTATTAGAATATAATACAACGTCCAAGACAATATAATATATTTGGATTTATATTTCTGTAACTTATACAGATACAAATGATGGATGAAATTTTTAAAAACAAAAGGAGTAAATAAAAAAAAATCCAACTTCGTCCCCTGCCCTGGGAATTCTTCTTGGGACGTCACGTTTAATTACGTTTCTTTCGTCGCAGTCGCAGGCTTTTAATTTTTCTACCGACTACAATTGCTTCTTTGCGAACAATCGCGTTTTTATTTACTTTTTGTCCACTCCTTTGTATGTATTTCTTTAGGACCATAGTTTATAAACTTCATAGTATCGAAATATTTAGTATCATACCTTTTTTTAATCAGACAATTGCCTTAAATTGAAGTAACTGCAATCTTTCCTTATCGTGTCGGTATAATGAAGTATGTGGTGAACTTGAAGAACCGTGTTCAATCTTTATTCATAAACAATATACATTCTCAAGGGTGTACAACGCAGTTTTGATTTACATACTCTAGTTGTTCTATATTAATTTAGTATACGTTGAAGATATATAACCAATTTTATGAGTACCTAAAATAAAGAAAATATGTTTAAAAGGTTTACAATTTAAAAAATGCATATTATAAACTTTGATACACAATGCCACTGCTTGTAACTAGTAAAAGTAGTTAGGGTGCAGTGATCTTTGATAATAGGCTTGGTAATTGGACATATTGTTCCTAACCAGCTAATAAAGTTTTAAATAAAATAAAATATTTCGCTGTCCAAAATGAAGTTATCAAGTGTAGAAACGTAACGTGCCTAATAATATTCTATTCATGCGCCGAGCTTAAAGAATGTTAACAAAAAAGTATTACGGTGCCACAGTTTATAATAGACAGTAGGTACAGCGGATAGGTAATTAATTGAATGATCTACTCGGAAATAATAAAAAATTATACTAAAAAACATGAGCTTTTATTTTATTTGGTGTCTATAATCTACCGTATATACTCGTATGTGAGACTTGTAACTATTGTTGTGTATGATCGATCATCTATTACGACGCAAAATATAACTCTAAAATTAAATTTTGAATAACCCCCAGACATTAATCGCTTATATTAAAACCAATTTTGATCAAATATACCTGAGAACCATCTCAATTACGTCAACTTTCAAACAAAAAAAAACCGCATTGAAAGTGGTCCATTCCTTTAGGAGTTGTGATAACTGAGACAGCAGATACTCACTTCAAACTTATAACATCTATGTTTTTTTATTGGGGGCTAAAAATATGACATAAAAATTAAAAATACAAAACAAATGCTTTATATGTATTTATGCTTATTCTGATAAGGTAACTTTGACATAATTTAACTTTTGTGGCATTTTTATAGCATTACACATTATTTTACTGTAACATTACACAACTTCCACAAGTTTTCAGTTTGTTACGAAGTTTTAAAAATATGCGTGATGAAGGATGGAGCGAGATCACGTTTTTCCATAATAATAAGGATTTGACGAATAAAATACTTTTCTTTTTAAAAATTGGAAATATATTTTAAGTAAGAGTTAAACTGAAAAAAATAAAAACAATTCTTCTGTGTATGTTATCCAAGATCGCTTTTGAGCATCGATAGTTTACAATAAATAGGTATAAGATGTTCTAAAGATGTAAAGTTTTTAAAAGTAAAACTTAATAAATTACCAAAAATGCTTAGGTACTAAAAAGTTTTGATGAATATTTTTTTTTCTCTATGATTAATATATTTTGCGTCCAGTTAAATACATAAGCCTTGCATAAATTGCTATCAATTTCTACTGAAGTACTTAACTAAGTGATGTTACGGTATAATGGTACGACCACTACCTACTCGTACAATAAGGGGATCCGGCGATGACAAATGTTCTCGTTACCAACTTCGAGGAAACTTAGATAACAAGCAGTTAGTTAGTGTTTATTTGCAAAAGCCAACTACTCACCTACCTTCAAAAATCTTTGTGTAGCGTCAACACACATAGTAGTAACCAGTAATAAAATTGACAGGATTAAAAGAAAAAAAGATCAGATCAAAATATATTAGTTGTAAACCCGTACTTATTATAACAGCGTAGAGTTTACAATTATTTATTTATGTTTATGACGACCGTTTTTTTTTAAATTAATCATTTTTAATAATTTTACAAATCCTATGGACAACAATACTTTATTAGACATTAGCCAATTCAGACCTTTACTATGTAGGTCAAACAAAATGATTTTTCGTGGTAAGTGGGTACCACAACTGAAAATAAACAGGAATAAAAGCAATATAAAGTTTAAAGTGAAAACCAATTTACTCCATGATAATTATTTATTACAATAAATAATGTTTAAGAAAAATATCACTTAGTTTTAAAAGTTAAAAAATAAAGTTAAAGGTAACGCTGAACTTATAAAGTTAAAGTAAACTCATGATCGTTGGATACTAAATTAACTTGGACTACGCTGCTACGGCCATTCACGTCAACCCCATATTGAAATATGTTTGCCTTTGTTGCCGACCGTACGTCGCAGGCAGGCTTTAACTCAAAACGAAGGAACGAAAATAGAAGAAAGCTTATTATCAGTACAAAACGCGAACCTAAATGTAAACGGGCAAAATTTTAAACGTAGAACATTTAAATGTATCCGGACTAACACGATATGTCCATTAAACATTTATCTAGAGTTATGGTCGCTGTATTTCGCACGCTAGGCGCTTTCACGCTTTTTCGATGTAGGTGTGGCTCGGCCTTAAAAGTTGCATAAATCGCTTTAACTGCAAAATGCTTAGCAATGGCGTGAAATTGTGTAAACGTGTAAAGATACTTTGACTTTTTAGTTGGAGTTATAAACTTTTAAGATAAAAGATTATGCAATAAAATCTGTCTAATAACCAAAACCATAGTTTCCATGGTTTTGGTTATTTCCATTAATTATATCCAATATCCATTAAACTCTCTAGCAATAAGGCCGCCTTTGCGCACTTTTAAAACCATAGTTTCCATGGTTTTGGTAATTTCCTTTAATTATATCCAACTAGCTGACCCGACAGACGTTGTCCTGTTTTTTTTAACTTTCTTATTTTTTTCTTTCATAAGAACCTTCTCCTGACAATAAGGAATACAACAAAAAAAAGAATTATCCAAATCGGTCCAGCCGTTCACGCTTGATGCCGTGACCAAGGGAAATAGGGATTCATTTTATATATAAGATAGATATCCATTAAACTCTCTAGCGATAAGGCCGCCTTTGCGCACTTTTGTTTAGTTAAGTATGTAAAATTTTGGTGACTGTGTACAATATAGTAGATTGTTAACCGAGGTTTCTATCTATCTATCTAAAATAATATTTTGAGATTGTCTATGAAACCAAGTCTATTAAAGTTTTTATATTTAGATGTGGAAAACGATGCTGGCTGTACTATTAATCATAGTTTTTGTTATTTAGATAATGTAAGTATTATATACAGTACTGTTGTTTGTTCTCCCAAAAAAAAAAGTAACATTGTCAGCATTCTATGTTCCCGAATCGGGACAAAGTGAACGAGTAAATTATCACTAACATACCTAATGTAAAGAAACGGGATTAATTAAAACTGAAGCAAAATGTTCTAGAACATTCGGAAAAGAAATGAACGATGAAATGAAAGAAAGAAATTGATAAACAAAACAAAAGGCAAAGCGGAAATGTAGTAGAGCTGACGTACAGCTATCGCAGAATCAATTTTTAGATTCAGAGGATATTTCCTGTTCTGTTTCCGAATGAAACTTACTAAGGTAAATTCCAAACATCTCTCAAAGGATTATGTAGTAAAAACTACATTAATCCTTTGAAGGTAGCTGCACTAAATCAGTTAAGATTAGTTGCACTAAATCTGAACTCAATCTGTTGGGTAGCTGCACTAAAATTCAGTTTCAAGATTTGACCCGAATAAACAAACACACATTGATTGCAAGTTAAAAAAAGTTAAATTAAATGAAAAGGTAAAATCAAGTCATCTCTCAAAAGATTAAGTAGTAAAAACTACGTTAAGAAAGTAGTAAAAACTACGTTAATCTTTTGAGAGATGACTTGATTTTACCTTTTCATTTAATTAAACTTTTTTTAACTTGCAATAAATATATGTATGTATGTTTGTTCGGGTCAAATCTCGAACTTGAATTTTAGTGACTCAACTGATTGAGTTGAAATACTCGTTTAGTTTGGATGACAATGCACAATCAGCAAGTTATTATAAATCAAAAAGACGGATTGCCCAAGATGGCGGACTAGTTATTTTATTGCTGAGAAAAATATGATAATATATACTATATTACTATATATTACTATATTTACTATATCATATTATAAATGCGAAAGTAACTCTGTCTGTCTGTCTGTCTGTCCGTCTTTCACGCCTAAACTACTGAACCGATTTTGATGAAATTTGGTACAGAGATAGATAAGACTATAGGAAAGGACATAGGCTACATTTTATCTCACAGCTGGGCGTGATATAACCTGTAATCCACGCGGGCGGAGCCGCGGGCGGAAAGCTTACTAAATAAATGAATATAAATAATACAGCCTGTTCAATGCCCAAGCTCAAGGTCAATTTTATTTCAATTTGAATCTTATCACCAGTAGACAAGAAACATGGGTGGATACTTAATTGAGGGAACAGACTGTACTATCAATTTCAGATCGATACACGGCAGCCACAATAGGCCCGCCACGTGAGCTTAATGTTTCAAGTACACCCTTAAGTACTATTACTTACTAAATTAATTGGTCACTTGTTCAGAACAATAGCTTAATCACTTGAGTGAAATTAACTTACGCCCACATAGAGCTATCGGTGCTTGTTTGGTAAATTAACCAGATTTTAATGATGATTTATACCGAAGTATGAAACAAACAAAAGGAAAACCATGATTTTGGGTATTTTTTATCAGTACAGAAATTAACCAAAAAATGAGTTCATCACGGCAACGCCAGCAAAAATGAGTTTGTTGAAACGTACGTTGAAACGTAATTTTTATTGGCGCAGGAATAAATTGTATGAATACTTCACTTTGTCGTATTCGATAAAGTTAGCTAAATATTTCATTGAAACAAAAACTTAATTAGCTAAGTATTGCATGAGTATGTTAGGTTCTGTTGTTATAATATTTTAAACTTCTGCACCTTTACAGGACGTTTTATTGATCTGGAAATGTAACACTGTATATAATGAGACATGCAGTGAAGAAATAACGTAATAATGAAGCATTGTCCAATTCATTTCAGTGACAGTAATAGACAAGATAACTGCGGACTATTTATATTTACTGTTTGGTCGCCTAGAGATGACGTCATATTTATGAGATTGATGATAGTTAAAGTAGAGAATTCATTGAGAAACTGACACAAATTATCCTTTTGAAGTACTTTGTCTCATCTCATATTAGGGATACGCTTGACCATGATCTTAAATTAGACAGATCAGGTGATTACATTGGACGAAATTTTGTGAAACAACGTGGGCTTGTAAAATACCGGCATAATTTTACGGTTTGCCTGCCACACATTATGCACAAAAAGCTGGATATCAGCTAATCAATTGCGTTTATCCCTTGCCTTTACAATAGGTATAGTTCTGCAATAAAAATGGGATAACCTGATGTGCTAACCTGTGTATATTCGGTTACCGTTTTAGGTATCCCAGATTTTATATCCACTGATGATAAAGTTCCACTTAGAACGAACTCCCTAGGATACCAATCGAGGGAACTGACTGTGAAAATCGTGTGAGAATAGTATAATCTTCTCATTGCGGTACAATTTTATCGGTGATAGAGTGTTTAATAGTAGTGGAACATGCGAATCGAACGCAAGAGCACAGATCAGTGACCGTCAACCAGCCCTATCATTCGCAATAGGACGCTCTAGGACGTACCTTGCTCAAAGGATTTCGTTGGCCATACAGCGCGGGAATGTGGCCAGTATCATGGGAACCTTTGAGCGGGGTGAACTTCGGGGGGGCTTTTTTGACTAGGGTTTAGATTTTGTATATATTTTTAGGTTTTTTTTTTCGGGGCTGACGAAGCATGTTGCTGATTAATTATGTCTTAGTTTTTAGTTATGACGAAGCCTGTTGCGGATACGTTTTTGATTATTATTATTTTTTCCATTAAATAATCAAGTATTCGCAATAAGACTTTACTCTCATGAGAGTTGATTGCCAATGAAAATATAACAGTAGAAGTTTGCATTTCTTTTGCATTCGATTGACTTTAACTTTAATAAATGATCTTGAATTGCTAAAAGGGTGCATGTCCAGACGCACCGCGGGGTCTCGTTACCACCCTTACCTTGTCCAAAATCCTCGAATCCGTACTGATCGCTTCTTTTCAACCGACTTCAAAAAAGGAGGAGGTTCTCATAATTCGACTGTATTTTTTTTTTGTATATTTGTTACGCGATAACTCCGCCAACTGTTGTCCGATTTTCAAAATTCTTTATTTGTTCGAAAGAGTATACTCCTGAAGAGGTCCCATATAAATTTTATCGAAAATGATTCAGCGCTTTTAAAAAAAATCAACAAAAACAAAATATACTACAAACTAGAACATCATCTAAATAAATGAATGACATTTCTGTTTGTAGTTATTTTCTAATAGGCATTGTAGTCCGCAAAAAACTAGATATCTACTTTGTGCGAACTGTTGTTGGGATTGAAGTCGGTGACTCATACGTTTTTAACGTGGAAAATTATTGTCTTTTACATTGCGTACCGCTAAGAAATGCAATTCTCTGCTTGCGTCTGTATTTCCGGGCTCATATAACCCAAGTCTCTAAAAGTCGAGTGAATAGGCATCTTATGGGTGAGCTTGCTACATCCAAACCCATTCGTTATATAAAAAAAATGGAAACTTAAACGCAAGAGAAATTTTCCTTGTATCAATTCAAAAGTCTCATGAGAGAGAAGTCTCATTGCGTAAGGCAGTGGAACGACCAGAGTGTCAAATAATTTTAGGGAAAGAAAAACTAAAAACTAAGCGTTTTGAATATACTGCGTTCTTAATCTGATGAATAAAAAAAATCCTACTAAAACCTGCAAAAGTAACAAGTAGGTAAAAGTATCGTTACCTGTCTACGATCGGATTAACTTCGATAACTAACTCATATCAGTCTGCCGCTGATAATGATAAAGTAATTGTTTCTGAGCACTTATTTTAGGTAATGATCCGTTTAATCAAAGTGATCATTACAACGTTATCATTAGCAATTAAAGAAACGAAAAAAGTTATCACTTTAAAGAAAGCGGTCTATCAAATAATTCCATTTCATTTTAGGTGAAGTTTATTTTCTGTAAAAAAACATTGACTTATGTCCGATATTCATAGTTGTCTGGTAAATATGACCAAGTACAATTGTATTACGCCACTTTACACAATTATAATTGAATATTCATACATGGTAAATAAATTAGGAAACAAAAGATTAGGGGATGATTCTCCCCATGACTAAACAACTTTCCCCAAGGAGTGAAGGGTTTAGGGCGAAAAAAAGATTTAGGGTGAAAAAAAGGGTTTTGGCAAGAAGCACATACACAATAGACAATTAGTTTTTTTTTCTTTAAACCTAAGGCGTTTAAACGTTTCGGTTTACGTTCCAACACCAGCCCTTAAACCAAAACGCTTGCAATTAAAGTACAGTACAATAACTTAATCACAAACCTCTAACAAGGTTTTAAACTTAACTGAGAAAAAACTTACTAAACTTGTCCTTTGACAAAGGTTTAGTTAACAAATCAGCTGTCATGTCGACTGTCGACAGATAGTCAATTTTAACAAAGTTCTTTTGAACAATATCTCTAATAAAATGATGTCTAACATCAATATGCTTTGTCCTAGCATGAAACATACAATTCTCACTTAGTTTTTGAGCGGATTGATTATCATTATACAAAGTAGGTACACAGACAATCTTCAGACATTCCTTGAAAAAAGTACGAATAAACAAAGATTCCTTACATGCGTTAGAAAGCGCCATGTATTCAGCCTCAGTACTCGAAAGAGCTACAGTCTTTTGTTTGCAACTTTCCCATGACACTACAGAGTTACCGATTTTAAACAAATACCCAGTATAGGACTTCCTATCAACTTCGCAACTTGCCCAATCTGCGTCTACGTAGCCACGAACATCTAGACCCGATTTTTCATAAACAAGCCGATAATCAGCAGTCCCTTTCAGGTATCTCAATACGCGTTTAGCCGCTTTCCAATGAGCATCAGAGTAGCAGTCATTAAACTGACTTAAGAAACTTACCGCATGCGCGATGTCAGGCCTAGTACATACTGCTACATACATAAGACAACCAATTAAGTTTCTGTACTCACAGCCTTCAGACTTCTGTACTGCCTTTTGAAGCTTCAAACCTACCTCCATTGGAGTTGCCATAGGTTTACAATTCTTCATTTTGAACCTACTCAAAACCTTTTGAATATAATTAGTTTGATCAAGAGTGATAACATTATGACTGTCTCTACAAACTCTCATTCCTAAAAACTGATGAACTGGACCTAAATCTCTCATCTCAAATTCCTTCATCAATTGGCTTTTAATATCCTTCTTCTCTGATTCAGATGATGAAAATATTAATATATCATCAACATAAAGTGCTATGATGGTCAGCTGCTCCTCTTGGTATTTAAAATAAACACAGGGCTCAACAGCAGATTTAACGAAATTCATTTTCCTAGTTAAAACTCCATTTATTTTCTTATACCAACACTTGGCAGCTTGTTTCAAACCATAGATGGATTTGTTTAATTTATAGACATACCTTTCCTTCCCCTTTATAACAAATCCTTCTGGTTGTTCCATCACTATGTCCTCAGAAAGATCACCGTTCAAAAAGGCAGTTTTGACATCTAATTGGTCAATATCAAGACCATATTCTGCAGCAATAGCAAATAACATCCTTATGGTCGAATACCGAACTACAGGAGCAAACGTTTCCTGGTAATCAATACCATACTTTTGTGTAAATCCCTTAGCTACAAGGCGAGCCTTGTACTTCAGTACTTTACCATTCAGACCTCGTTTTATCTTAAAAACCCACTTACACTTTACAGGTTTCTGACCTTCCTTTAACTTAGTCAAGGTCCAGCATTTATTTTTATTAAACGAGTCATATTCTTCTCGCATGGCGGCGTTCCACTCATCAGCGTCATTGCCATCGAGCGCCTCCTTCACAGTAGTCGGCTCGTCGTCCTCCTTGTCACAGCTAGCAGAAAATGCCAAGCCAGCGTACTCATCTGAGTCAAACAGACTCTTAAAGCTCCGGGAGTCTTCGGAGTCAATTGATGACTCACCTGGAATATAAGTTTTATCCGCAGGATCACCTGGACTAACTGTCAAGATCTCATCTGAGTCAGCTTCATTTGACAAGTAAATCTCTTGTCTTCTCCGCTGTCGTCTATTTGATACGTCATCAGAAAGATTATCAATACCAAGACCAGCTTCAGGCTCAACCTGACTGAATGAAACTGGCTCAGATCAGGGTTGACTAGACTGCTGACTATTGCTTTTAGCACTGTCTACAGGGGACAACATAGAAAAATCTATAATATCATCATTTGATATATTAGCCGTTGTTTCTTTTGAAATAAATTTGTTTTCAAAGAAAAACACATCTCTGGCTATCTTGGAAGTCGTAGGACACTCAGTGTCTATTAACCGATACCCTTTAGTCTCCTCACAATACCCCACAAAAATGTATTTTTTACTTTTTGCATCCAGTTTCTTCCGTTTTTGATTTAAAACATATGCTAAACAGCCAAATATTTTAAAATGACTAACATTTACCTTTTCCCTGACCATTTTTCTTCAGGAGTAACTCCAATGACAGCTTTTGTCGGCGACCTGTTCTTAATATAGACAGCTGTTTGAACTGCCTCAGCCCAGAACCGCTGATCCAAGCCAGCATCCTGCAGCATACATCTCGCCTTCTCAACTATAGTCCTGTTAGCTCTTTCACTGACTCCGTTCTGAGCCGGCGAGTACGGGACAGTTGTTTGGTGAACAATACCGTGCTGCTTCAAGAATGCCTGGAATTGATTATTTACATACTCAAGACCATTGTCACTCCTCAAAACTTTTATTTTCTTTCCTGTCTGTGTCTCTACCAGAGCTTTAAATTGCTTAAAAAACTCAAACACCTGATCTTTAGAACGTAGAAAATATACAAAAGTCTTTCGGGTACAGTCATCTATAAAAGTCAAAAAATATCTAGAACCCCCTAAGGATTGAGTAGGCATCGGACCACACAGATCAGTGTGAACCAGCCCTAACAACTCGTTAGACCTACTTTTCGACTTTTTAGGAAAAGGCAACCTAGCTTGCTTCCCCATAACGCAAGCCTCACACGCTTGAAAGCTACTATCGTCATATTCAATTCCAGAAGCCATACCTGATTTCATGAGGTACATGCTCCGAGAATTCAGATGTGCCAGACGTCGATGCCACATTTCTTGTGTTATGGACCCGCTTGGACAGTTCTCTGTAGTCGCATGCAAAGATGCACCAGTGGTTTCAATATTACCTGAAATATTCTTTTTCGAACACTGAGACTGAGCGACTTTCTGTGTACAGCATAGTGCAAACCCTACAGTATCGAGTTCGTAAACTCCGTTACAATACGTAGCTGTAGCCAAAACCTCTTCGTCGTCATAAATTTTACACAATTTACTATTAAATAAAATTGAATAACCTTTTCGGGTAAGCTCGCTAACAGAGAGTAAGTTATGCGACAGGTTAGGTACATAGTACACGTTCGTTACACTTCTAATACAGTCTTTTAAGTTGATCTTTACAGTACCAATACCTGCTGTAAGCAGTTCCTCGCCGTTCGCTACACTAACTTTCATCACTTTAGTAGATGTGAACTCAGACATTACACTCTAGTTGTTATACATGTGGTTTGTCGCGCCGGAATCCACATACCAGACGTCACTCTTCAGTGATGTAGAAAGAGCTGTAATCAGAGCCTTGCCAGCTCCTTTTTTAGACGTAGACGGCTTGTCCTCTGCCTTGTTAGCCTTCAGAGGACACTGCTTCATAACATGTCCTGGTTTCTTGCACTTGAAACATTTTACCACCTTCTTAACCGCTAAGGCATTCACCACTTCCTTATCGTCGCGCCGCTTGCATTCTTGGAGCAATTTCGACTTTACAACTTCACTCGATAACGTCGTGTTGTTGTTCTCTAAAGCCATGATGAGTGGTTCGTATTCTGCTGGCAAACCACTTAATATTATGACGGCTACAAAGTCATCATCCAAGGGAGAACCGATGTCATCAAGCTGCTGCACGATCTCAGTAATCTTGGACAAATACGTGTCCATATTACTATCTATTAACTTTGTGCTGAAGAGACTACGAAGAAGGCTTAATCGTCTGCACAAACCTCTATCCTCGTAAGCGCGTTGCAGGCTTTTCCATGCGCCTCGCGCCGTCTTCTCGTTTCGCACCTGAGCATAAACCGACGGGTGAACGGCCAGACAAATCTTGGCCAAAGCCTTCAAATCTCTTTTTTCGTCCACTGCATTCTTTGTGTCAGCCGCGGTGGGGTCGACACAATCCCAAAGGTCTTCATGCACCAGTATCATCTTCATTGCGAACTTCCAGTTGTGATAATCACTGATACCTTTTAATTTTTCTATCGGAAATAAGTTTGATTTTTCCGATGTGGAGGCCATTTTTCTGTCACAACTGTACTATTTTTACAATAAAAATTTATTCGCCTGAAATCGGAAATAATACTTTTTAGGAGCAGGGAAAACACCCTGGGCCCATAACCTGAAGGGTTTAGGGCGAAAAAAAGATTTAGGGTGAAAAAAAGGGTTTTGGCAAGAAACCTAAGGCGTTTAAACGTTTCGGTTTACGTTCCAACAAGGAGCTTAATAATACAAAAAATAACATAATAAATAAATAAATAAAAAACTCTATAAAAACAACGGGTTGCACTCCGGGTGTGTCGGCAGAAGTGAAAACTTGAACATTAACGTTGTGCATTAATATGGAAATCAAACAAAATACATAAAAGGAGTCCGTTATTCTCTCAGGATTCGAACCCTCGACAGTACAATCTGGTAACTTCTCCACTCGACCAAACTGTCTACTTGCAATTCAGTAAAATAGTCTATCAGTATTTGCGCACTAAGACTATGTGCGAATAATCGTTGACATCTGTCACAGAGATAATTTTACCATAGGGCTGCCATCCGTCCTGGTTTCACTTCAAAAAAGGTGGCAACCCTATCCTACGCATTTTTGGTCACGGTCACGTTACATCTGACGCGAGCTCATCGCGAGTTTAAAATTTTGCCCCATACTAAAAGTGCTCAAAGCCGCTAAAGAAGTTTTCACTTCAAAAACCATTATCTCTGTAAAAACGTAAAAAAAATCAAGTTTGTTGTATGGGAGCCCCCTTAAATATTTAATTTATTCTACTTTTTAGTATTTGCGGCAACCGAAATACATCATCTATGAAAATTGCAACTGTCTAACTATCACGGTTCATGAGATACAGCCTCGGACAGACTTATCTATAAAAACGAGCAAAAAAATCACATTGTTTATGTAGGAGCCCCCTTAAATATTTATTTTATTCTATTTATTGTTATAGTACCAATAGAAATAAATCATCTGCGAAAATTTCAACTGTCTAACTATCACGGTTCATGAGATACAGCCTGGTGACAGACGGACAGACGGACGGACAGCGGAGCCTTAGTAATAGGGTCCCGTTTTTTCCCTTTGGGTTCGGAAAACTAAAAACCAATAAATATTGACAAAACATGAAAATAATTGAATGTTTTCAGAAGAAAATTCCACTGGAATGCAAGTCATGCAGAATGCAATTAGTTTATACTAAGCTGTTCGTCTCTACATCCAACGAACCTTAGGTTTTTAAAATAAAACTGTGCAATAATAAAGTGCTCCAAATTTTGGTAAATCATAATATATTTCGAGCCGATAAGGACTGAATATTGGAAAAAATATTGTTTCTAATCGGTCATCTTTGGCTGTTTGCCAAAGAAAAGAGACACTTTGATAACTGGCGAGATTGACGGTTTTTGAGATTGCCTTTTCTGACTTAAAAAAATTAATAGGTATTTAAAACTCTTGGTGACAACTTTCATAGGAATTAATTAGTGTATTAATGACTACTTTAACAAAAACAATCTACCCACGGTTATAAGCTAATCAGAAAAAAAACATTTTTTTAAATAGAAATGACATTGTCGTATTTCCATGCTTTACAAATCTCGGGTTAAAACTGCTAATCATGGGTTGAATTTTTGGTTAAAATGGTACTTAGTGTAGAATCATAAACAACCATTAAATTTCTGACGCAATTTTATACTCGTAAGATACGACTCCGCACATGCTCTCGGTGAAATGGGCCGCGGTCAAATGTTAAAAAAGTATTGAAATTAACCGAACGGTTGAGGTGCGAGTTTGTCGCGGGCCGTAATAGTTATGCTGGATGCTTTACCGTGTCTATATATCCATACTAATATTATAAATGCGAAAGTAACTCTGTCTGTCTGTCTGTCCGTCCTTCACGCCTAAATTGGTACAGGGATAGATTAGAGACTGGGAAAGGACTACATTTATCCCACAGTTGGGCACGATATAACCTGTAGTCCACGCGGGCGGAGCCGCGGGCGGAAAGCTATTAACTAATATACCTGCCCTACCACTATCCGGCCAGCTTTATTATCATCGTTAATGGCCTCAAATAAGCCACTAACTTCATTATTTCCTCACTAACTGGTAAAGTACATTCATTACGTTTAAAATTCGGAATGCTATGGCAAGCAAATTTCAATTTTGAATCTAGGAATCCAGCAATGCAGTAGTAGACCCTGAGGCCTTCGAGATACATTTCCGTTGAACTGAATTTCGTTTATTTAAACACAACAAAGCTTGTAATATCCGGCTTCAACGGCTTTGATGAAGCACAAAATCTAGGGTAGCTCCAGTCTTTTTAGTCATAAAATGTGAAACTATGGTATTTTTGTTGTATCGCGTCCTTCCCAAACCTAAATGAACTTATTCTAGTATTTGTAGAATGTAAGAGAATGTAAGAGATAGGATTTATTTTAAGTTGCCTGCTTTATAGGAAACATTTGAACCGAGAAATAGCATAGTAGATCGTAATACCATTAAATTAGCTCATTAAATAAACTAACATCACAAAAAAAACTTTGTCGTATATTATCGATATTTTGACGAAACGCAAATTTTATTTTACGTCGATCACTAAAATTCATTTTGGAGTCGACTAAAATTGTGTCGCGAAGTCCTTGGAATAATTGAATCTGAATCCATGACTACGAGACAAAGATCCATTGTCGTGGTTTAGAGAACTTTTCCTTTTCCCATAACTCACGAAACCCATTACCTCAAAGTAAACTTGGAGACATCTAACACCCATTGGAGACCTCTGAATTAATTCGAAATTTCACTTGAATGGCGCGTATTTTTGTCAAATTAAGTAAATTTTAAGGGACAATATCCCCGTGAGAATTACAGGCTGATTTAACGGGGTTCGATTTATGTTGGCGGGCCATGCGAGGCGCTCGCCTTCGCAGCTTTGGTCCAAGTCATAAAATAAACTTTCTTTTTTAATCTAAAACTAAGATTTAGATCACCCTTGGAGCTTAAGTCAGCCCCATTAGAAAACTCACAAAAAAAATGGGAGAAACTTCTCAGTCCTTCAGTTTGTTCTGCGCTCATTGTATGAACACATGTCAAAACAATAAAACTGAAGAACTTCGGTGGCGAGCGTATCACTTAGTCGGAGATTTATTTCGTCATTTTAGAGGTTGTTAGGACAACAATATTTTTACTCGACTGAGTGACGCAAAGGAGGGTAATGTGTTTATCAGCCTATGTATGTATGTATGTATGTATGTACCTACCTTTGTGGCACTATTTAGACCAAACGCGTGGGCCAATTTTGATGAATGATACGTCGTTGGATTCGTCATGACGGCCGGCGCAAGTGTCATAGAAAGTATAAAAAATTTAAAAGTACTGGGCTTACTTGTTTTTTCTTTTCACTTTTTGCTACGCAGTCGGGTTTTTATTATTTTTTATTATTGTGATAGGTTTTTAGTGAATTGAAGTTGCAGTAACGCCTTAGTTTATTTGCTCAGACTGCAAACAGATCTTCAACACTAAATTCCACTAGTAAATAAGTGTCGGCTGACATAACATAACTGCAATGGAGGATTTTCATTTCCTCCCTTTTTCATTACATTGTGATTGTATGATTTATTTTTAAATAGTTCACAAAAGTGGTTTACATTTCACCTAACTGAAGGCGTGGCACGCGGGTTGTTTTCCGGCCGCTTGGATCGGGCATTATCGCTTATAACTTAATCCCAAGTCTGAGACTTAATTGAATTTAGGTACCAACGACGTAGGTACGTATCGTTCCATCGGAAATGTTTCAAAACAAGGGGTAATTTAGCACACATACCTGTAAGTTACCTGGAAGCGGGATTTACCTTATTACGGTACTTTACCCTATATTAACTACGAATCTCCATACCTAACATCTTGGTTCGTCCAATTTTTCATTAAAGTGGTGTTTTTTTTTGTAAATTGGGTTTTTTCTTGATAACAACGTAGCCCAAAGACGAGGATGTAGCAAGCTGACCCAGGAGATGTCTGGTCACTTGAATTTAAAGAGATTCAGGAAAATAAAGACGAAGGCAGAGAATTCCATTCCCTAGTGGTGCGCCATATAAAAGATGAAGAGAAGCGTATCCGTGGAATCTTGACAAGGTAAGTGTGGTGCGTTGGATGTCCGGTAGAAGAAAGGGGCAGGCGGAATGACCTTGTGCAGCTCATGAGCACATTCCCCGAAGTACATCTTGTAAAAACACATAAGCATGATAATATTGTATTGTTTGCAAAATGATTTCCTTTAAACCGAGTCTTTCACATTGTACTCTATACTAGCTCTTTCTTTTTTTCTGGTAGTTTAAGTGTAATCTATTGTAGTGGAAATGGATCGTATTTGATCGAGCGACAATTTATATGAAGCTTGGGAATTTGGTCAATCACCTTTTGGAAAAGCAATGAAGCAATGTGGGTTAATCGACATCGTTTAATATATTGGGTTCAATATTTAAATTGTTATTATTATGAGATTGTGGTGTCCCATTTCAGTGCAACGGCCTCCCTTTAATCTTACCACGTAAGCGATCTTGGCAGATCTTAAAATTATTGAGCAAAATTGAGAATCTCAATCAGCCCACAAAACAGAATAACTTTCCCCAAAGAACATAGGTTAAAATATGAAAAAAAATCATCTGATTTCTATTCTATGTAAAGTCGTTTTTTTAATGAGGTTTTGTTAGGGGAAGACATTAAGTTTAATGGTGAAAAATCACCACATGAAGTTCAGATAGGTACATTAAATAATTTAATAATTGAACTGAAGTTTCGTTAACTAATACCTAACTAATCTATAGTAGAAAAATGATGAAATCAGGGATTTTACGAATTCCCGGGAAATTATGAAATCTCTAATCAATTGCATCAGCTTAATGATTTGAAAATCTGAAATTTCCATTACACTGTAAAAAATGCCCACAGGACAGGCTTGCCTAACCCTGTGTGGGGTTTTTGTAATGATTGTTTTCATAAAATAAAGGATATAAAAGGAAAAAGATAAAGCAAATGGGTGAGGCGTCACAAAAATAATATAAAGCAAACAAGAAGCAACGTTCGAGCATTTGGCAGCAAAATCTAATATGAGACTTACAAAGTGTGAAATCTGGCAAGGCTTATTAAAGCTAAACCGCTCTTTACGATTTCTGTTTATCACGTTAAATCCGCGATATGCAGTTGGACCATTTCCAATTGCCAACACAGTATCGCAATTTGCTTTTAACGTTTATTCCCTAGAAACTACTTCGCAATTGTATAATGCCTTGCAAAGTTATGGAGTTTTATATCTGTTTGTTCCCGTTCCACGTTTTCCTATTCAAAAGACTGATGCAGTCCAGACATAGTTTTATGGCACTAACTTTTGAAACAAGACAAAACGTTGTTTCCGTATATTGCGTACAAGTAATGTCTGTCATGTTATATTTATTTATGAAGGAGGTAATATGAAAGAGCTGCGACTAAACTGTTTTCAGTTTCAATTTTTTTTACCTAAAGGAACAAATGTTCAAAATAACTACGTTCTTATCACAGAATGTAATTTTGTAGGTTAACATTACACCAGGTTCAAGAACCATGTTGGTTCATGTTGGTGTGATGTTAGTGTTATCACAATGTCTGAAAACAACAGGTATTAAGGAAACCTTACTTAAGATGAAGCGATATGAGAAAAAGGGACAACGCTCTACAAGTAACATTGAAACAAAATTATATCTTCTATATCTATCTATCTATACATATTATAAAGAAGAAAGATTTGATTGTTTGTTTGTTTGTTTGTTAGTTTGCATCGAATAGGCTCCGAAACTACTGGACCGATTTGAAAAATTCTTTCACCATTAGAATCCTACATTATCCGGGATGGACATAGGGTACATGATTTTCCCGAATTCCCAAGGGAACGAAGTCCCGCGCGGGAAGCTAGTCGTTAAAAAACCCGTCGCGCAATTGTTTACGCAGCTTGCGATAGTAATCTCGTACACCAGGTGTACATTTGGCGCGCGAAGGCTAAGTAACATAAATTTTTAAAATGTGGTAAAAGCGCTCGCAGGTCAATTATGTTTACTGTTTGAAACGCTCATGACAATCTATCATGAGTGCTTCCGTGCTCTGGAGGGCACGTTAAGCCGTCGTCGGTCCCTGGTGTTGCTGGTCGCTGATTTGAAAATTCTCAAGTACTGTATAAGGCAGGGCTTCCCTCACTTTTTACGCGTCCCTTACCAAAAAGAAAAAAAAAATCAGGCCCCTCCTGCCCAGGTAACACATTCATATACCTAACATTTTTAGGTTACTATCGCAGTATAAAACAGAAAAAAAATTGCCCCTGTTTTCGAAAATGTTCTTAATAACTTTTATACCTATGTAGGTAGGTATGTAACCAAGTTTCCGTATTACAGAAGGCGACTCAAACTCTGATCTATACTTAAGTAGCAGTCGTTTTTGTCATTATGATAGTGAGAGAAAGAGACAATCAATACTTAAATTTAGATCAAGACTTGAGTCTACTTCTGTAATACGAGCCTAAATGTACGTAACCTTTGCAGGTCTTTGCGCCCCCCACTTTGAAAACCCCTAGGGTTTGTCGAGTAGGCTACTCACTTAACACAATGAAGTATACAATGGTACGGGTACACCTGGGTTCGCGGGTTGTCCCGAACTGTATTGTCGACTGGTGATTGTTGATTGGTTAGCGAATGCTCCCAAATAGCTTGTTCAGTTCATGTACGGAAGTTGCATTTGACCTTTCGTGAGTTGGAAGCCCGTAGTATTTTAATAATTTTTTTAAGTGTTTCAAAATAGCTGAGTAGACCGATTCCAATTTTATTTTTAAAATAAAATTAAACATTCATTTTGTAAGAATATGGGGATAAAAATAGTATTTGAATATGTTGTATTTTACACATAAGAAAAAACAAATTATTGACAAATTATTTTTTTAAACAATACAGTAAATAAAACATAATTATTGACATTTGGATCGGCGTTATCAAGTCCACTTTTACAGTTATTTCTCCCAATTAAGGATATTCCACAAAAAAATGTACCTATTACAAAAACAAATGACGATTAAAATATAGCCGGTAGCCAATTAACACATCTGTTGGTAAGAAACGTTTGCGAAAATTTAAATTTTTATTAAAACCTCTTTTGTATTAAAAAATCGTGCAATATCCCATTAAGTGAAGTGTACGAGTACATATCATAATCATAAGACATGTCATTATTAAGTTGTAAACATATAAGAAAAATAATGATTACATTAATAAGGATTTAATATTTTTATAAATTACTAGCATTCCGCTCGGGACTTCATTCCCGTGGGAATTCGGGAAAATTATGTAGCCTATGTCCATCGAGGATAATGTAGCTTTCTAATGGTGAAAGCATTTTTCAAATCGGTCCAGTTCAAACAACTCAACAAACAATCTAAATAGTACAGATATAGATTTCCGATTAAATGTTAGTCATAAATTTCATTTCGGGTCAAATATTCAGTCTTAACCTCGATGCCGTCCTGAGGGACAGTTCAATTTAGTGGATGGCACAAACAAGAGCTAACAACTCTATCATACCATTGGTATCGCACTTTATCGGGTAATCCACTCCATTTCCTTTTGTGTGCACCTGACTTCGTACAATCAGTAACAAAAAACGATGACTATGTTTATTTTTCGGAATTTACGATTGGCTATCAATGATACCTACACACAAATGCATTGCTTAACAACAAAAGTAAGTCTTATTAGTGGCTCGTTATTTTTGTTGCTCCTTGAACAGAAATACTTTTTGAAATTAAAAATTAAAAATCCTCAAAAGCTACCTGAACAATAATGGGTTCAATCTTAAAATCAAAGTTCAAAGATAATTTTTAAACTTTTAATTCTAAATACCTTATATAATTTTTTAAAGATTTTTGCAATATTTTTAACCGACTTCAAAAAAGGAGGAGGTTTCTCAATTCGACCGTATATATATATATTTTTTTAATGTATGTCCGCGGATAACTTCGTCGTTTATGAACCGATTTTGATTATTCTTTTTTTGTTGGAAAGGGAGTATCCCAAGGGTGGTCCCATGGTAAGGAAACCAGGATCTGATGGTGGAATCCTGAAGAAATTGAGGAAAACTCTCGAAAAAATTGTCTTTTTGGGATTGAAGTCGGTGACTCTTACGTTTTTGACGTGGAAAATTATGTAGTAACATATCAATGACGCTCACCTACTTATGACATGAGGATGAATTGATAATCATTAGATAAGACAAAGTGTATTAATTTTCATTGATTTGCTCATTTGCTCGCGTTCGTGATAAAAAAATATATAAAATACATTATTCTCGTACTTATTGTTTCCGCAGGAATTTCGGAAATGAAATATACACAGCACTTTCTCTTGAGTCACTCAGTCTATTGGTGAAAACCGTATGAAAATCCATTCAGCGGAAAAGACGTGGCGGAGGATTTTGTTTTAAAATATAGAATGGTATGACACGATAGTTTAATTGTGATAGCCTCCTAAACCGTTAGTAATTTTTCTTTTTTGATATTGGCACCTCCTAAGGGAATGAAAGGCAAGAAGCCGGCCTTATGGAATACTAATGGCAAACACTGCACTTTGCTCATGCGATCAAAGTCGCGGGAATAGCTAGTGCTAGAATAATTATTGTATATGGTAAACATGCCTAAAGCTCGGCAGTGGCTCATGTAGGGCTCGATAAAAATAAACCCAGCTAATACATTTTTATCTATCACACAGATCAGGAGATAAAGGAAGTCATAGACAGCAAGCAATAGAGGGGACTCCCCTCTAGCGCTTTAATAATGGCATTGTTGATATGTTTGTTTTTCAGATGTTCGTACTCAGATATATTTGAAATGCCGTTGTTATTTGATTGCATTGTGTGTGTGTATTGCATTGCTGCTACTATTTTACTCCCGGTATCTTATTGCAAGGATGTAACGTCACTCGTTACACAAGTCAAACCGAGAAAGAACATTTGTTTTTAGCACTGGGAGTCCAACCCGGGACACTCACCACATCAGCTCTTATACGTCTCCACCAAGGGGCCACTGTCTGTTTTTAGCAGCCGCTGTAAGTCCCACTCATACTCTATATGAATTCCCCAGTGAAGAAGAATAGAGGAAGCGTATCACTGTTCCTTTAGTAGAAATTATGTCAACTTTTTTTAGTTTGTAAGTGGAATTGTTACGACTTTTCTCAGCGGGATGAAATTAGAAACTCTGACTTCAGTTCTGAAAATAGTTCTACTTTTGTAGACTATTAAAAATTACTGAACCTCAAGTAACACACAACAGTGGAGTAACACTTTTAATCTTTATAGCACAAAGTTACCCATGGAAAAATTATAAAAGAAGTACAGTCTTCCTCGAATCTAGAAAAAGTGTCTGAAAGGTAAGTAAATACCTTAAAAAAACTTAAATTACGTAGGTACTTAAATAAAGTAACCTAATTCACAAAACAGCTTCAAAATAAAGTGTTCATTCCTTTGAAGTCTTATTAATTAAATTGAAATTTTAATATCCGTCCGCCTCTATTGTGAAGTGGCTTAGCCATTATCTATTATGGTTTCCTTGAAAATTAACTTTCTGTATAAATTGGGTAGGCTGTTTAAGGCACTGGAGGATTATAAAGTCATATAATAGCTGTTTTAACCCGAAAACGATAAAGAGGGGCTGTTTAGCATACGGAGTTCGTTAAGGTTAATTACGATACCCCGTGGACTTGCTTTTAAAATGTATTAGGTACTTGTTAAGCTTTACGGAATTTCGTGAGCTTATTAGGCACTAGTGTAATTTAGTTTTTAACTGATTGCAAAAAAAGGAGGAGGTTCTATGTGCGACTGCATGTAACTTCTTTTTTTAACCGACTTCAAAAAAGGAGGAGGTTTCTCAATTCGACCGTATATTTTTTTTATGTATGTCCGCGGATAACTTCGTCGTTTATGAACCGATTTTGATTATTCTTTTTTTGTTGGAAAGCGAGTATCCCAAGGGTGGTCCCATGGTAAGGAAACTAGGATCTGATGGTGGAATCCTGAAGAAATTGAGGGAAACTCTCTTTTGAGGGAAATTGTCTTTTTGGGATTGAAATCGGTGACTCATACGTTTTTGACGTGGAAAATTATGTTATTATGTATGTGCACCATTTGTGGACCGATTTTCAAAATTATTTTTTTGTTTGAAAGATTATACTCTGGAGGTGGTCCCATTGTCACCAAGTCAGGATCTGATGATGTGATTCCAGGGAAATTGAGGGAAATTCTCCAATTAAATAGGCACTTTCGTTGTTTCTCACATTAAGACCGTATCAAATATGGCAAACAGAGTACAAACACTACGACAATTTTAAGCGGCGGAAATCTCGTTTCCCACAGTACATATCCAATTTATGGGCTCTATTAAAGACATTACGTATAGTTAGGTACATTACATAGTCAAGTAGTGTTTCTCCATTCAAGGCACGCGTACAGAATGTGGAATCCTGCACATACTTACATCCACTTGGCAGCAGTTTAAGCACTTTTACAACTAAAATCTAAAGCTAGGCTCCGAGCCGTTTATTTTTGCCAAAGACATTTTGGTAATATTGATTATCCAATGAGAAAATGGACATACAAATATTCTTTCTACTTATCGCAAACTTGATTTGTATGGAACCTGCTTCCATGATGCCCAATTACAATGGTTCCTCTTCATCATCGTGTAATATCAATTCCAAACCAACTGTCCAATGAATAATAGGCTATTTTACGGATACGAAATTGGTTTAGTGCCTATACATTTCAACATAGATTTGCATTGAACGGACCGCAAAAACAAGTTGGTTTTACAAACTTACATGCTCCAGTTAATACGAATGGTTTTATATGGAAACAAGTGAACATAGTGATCCATCAGGGCAAAGAACCGGATGGATAACTATGGTCATTCATCAGGTTCTCTGCCCTAGTAAACGTTGTTTAACCTCACTGATTGGTTCCGCAAAGCGAGCGCCCCAGGACTACTAGCGCTAATGGTAATTCAAGTTCTGTTGTGTGCTTCAGTGGAGTAAAATAAAGGTATGAAGATACAAAAAAAATACAAAAATATTTATTTTCAAAAACACTTTTTAAGAAATACTGTAATTGGAATAGGGAACTCCTAGTAGCTTCGATCAACTATAGTCGACGCCTAGTAGGCAATGAATTGGCCTGTGGCAGGAGAACCCGCTCTTCCATAGATCTATCGTAGACCAACATGAAGACTTATGACTACTAGCTTTCCGCCATCGACTTCGTTTGCATGCAAAAGTAGCCTATGTTACTTTCCCTATGCACGAAATCAAGTCGATGCGTTGTTCCGTTTTGACGCGACGCGACCTCAAGAAGGGACAAACAAACGAACACGCTTTCACTTTAATAATGTTAGAAAATAGGGATTGGACAAAACTCATTACTTTCTGCATATCCTCTATACTATACAAAGTAAACACCCTCTATAATCTGACATTACTAGCGGGTTGGCAAGTTCTATCTTTGCAAAGATTTGTCTAATTGTCTAAATATATTAAATAGAACATTACAGATGTGGCTTTCGTTTGACTGCATTATGATTGAGAGTTTTACCTCGGCAAAATTGGATCCTTTTTTCTTAAAACCCGGACATTGATAATTACTGAGCGAAACCTTTTGGAATTCAGACACCTTTCAGGATAACACTCGGGAAAGTCCCCAAACCTCCCGGGTGGGATAGCCGAGATATCCTGGAAAAACTGGAATTTTTAGGTTTTGAGACTTTACCTTAAAAGATTTGGCTGTATGTATGGCTCCGTCTTCTGCCTATCCTGATGTATAAAAGAAAATTACTACTATTGTGTATGTTGCATAGACATAGAAATAAGTTAAATACCACTAGACTGGCTGTTGTCAAATCAAAAACGAGACCACTTGATTTTCGCCATTTTGGCGCTGTAGGCGGCAGCGGCAGAAAACCGAACTCGACGTAGTGAGGCCAAAAGTCGATTAGTCGATGTATTCCCAGCGGGGTAGGCAGGCAATCAGCTCAAGTTGTACTTTGCCTTAGTGCTTAGTACTTTGCCTTGGCAATCAGCTCAAGTTGTACTTTTAATAAGTGAGGACCAAAAGTCGATAAGTCGACTATTTATGTTCTCTAGCGGAATGTAGAGCTTAATTTTTTCTTTTTCCCCAAAGGTATGTAAGTATAGATGATCTGTTTTTCTTACAGCAGAGCGTCAATTTTGCGTAAACAATAAAACCATTTTCTCACATTAGCATGACTCAAACTAAAGAAATAAGCTTTATCTTTTGCGTTAGTTTCAAAAACAATAATATTTAAAGCTGTGTTACTTTATAAAAAGTTAAAGTATGTAATTTTTCAAAACTGGTACTCTTTTTTTCAGTTTTGAAATATTATTCAATAGTTCATAAAGCCTACTACTATCCCTTAGCGGGGATCGTGACATGTTTCTAGTAACCCTTATGAACCTTTACCTTGAACATTTTCTTCAAATATTGTAGGAACACTACCAAATGTTAACAATTTCCTACTTCCTATGAAACAGTTAGGGTCAAAATGCTTCGAACATATTTCGTGGCTTTTCTTTGATGTCAAATTCTTCGAAACATTCATATTTTGAAGCCATTTTTTTTTAAAACTTCGTCGGTTGGAAATCTGTTGTAAGAAATTTAGTTGGTTAGGTATTCTGTCTTACTGTTCTTATGAAGATTAGTAAACTCTTAAATATTTATCTAAAATCATTCAAGAGCGTGTCGAGCGACGCGCAAATTAATCAAACATTACTTGTTATCTTGAAAAGCTTAGGTACTAAGGTGTGATTACAGTTTTGTAGTATCAAGGGTCTCTTAGAAAATTGCGAGTAGACGGATATGGCGAAACTATAACTTTGTAGTCTACTACATAACCCTAAAAAAGTAATCATGGGTACTCAACAAAATAAAAACGGTTTTGTTTGCCATTGTACGTAACATTAAGTAATATTTTACACTAATATACCTATAACATGTATCTATCGACATTGTTTTTATCGACTGTCTTTGGAAGCACTAGCGAAATAAAGCAGGCGAATCAAGCAAAATTGAAAATGCGAAAATTTTATCTTTTATAGTCATTTTAACATTACTATATATATACTTAGAAAAAGACGAATGTCTTCCCGACAATTTCTAATCATTTAAAGTAGAATTAAGACGTTTTAAAACAACATTTTTCAATAAAACAGTTGGTAAAAAAACATACTTGTACATTGACCGATTATCTCCTTTTTTCTGTTTATATTTACAAACCACGCATATTCTCATGGTCACAAAATTGAATATTAATAAAACTTTATACAAAAATTCACTTAGTCTTTAAAATTTTAACAAAATTTTCAAATATTTTAAGTTGTTTACAATTTACTGCGTCAAGTTGTCAAAATTCCTGCGAATTTGTCACTTTCAATGCGTCCTAGAGACAAATGCTGTAATTTATAGAGGACTGCCAGTCCATACACTTTATGTCAGTGGTATGTTGGGGTCTTTGGCGGGAACTCGGCGTGAGCGGTTGCATTGTCAAGTTAATTTTCGTTTTCTGCGTGAAAAAGTTGTTTTCATTACTCATACTCAGAAAGTAGGTCTTAAGTTGCCTACGGAGCGGCTTGAAAGTAATACTTTTCAGGCCTAGGAAGAATCGCTTTCAACTGACAGCTGTCAAATTAAGTATTAAAAAAATATGTTCCACTTCTTGTACAGCCACTATAATACATTGCGATGTATTTAATTAATAAAAGTTAAGTACCTATTCATTAAAAAATACTTTTTAAAATGACTTTATAATAATTTACTTTTAGCTATTTCTTTAAGATAACATAGATTTTGGCAAAATATTTACCATTTTTTTTAATGATGAAAATGAAAAATAATGGCTGAATAGCTGGCCAGCCACAGAAAAAAAAAATCATAACGTAGTGGCATTCCGATCTTCATTTGTTTTTTCGAGTTGTAGAGTTTTGTAACTTGCAATGAGTTCAGCTCAGCTTAATCATGTTTTTAATTTTACTTTCTTTGTATTCGTAATAAAAAGCACAGTGTTTACCTCGGGTGAAAGACTTATTTAGTCCCTCGAACTATTAGCTCCCTCGCTATGCTCGGTCGCCAAACTCCGTCTCGGGACTTAAATGAGTTGTTTTCACCCCTAAAGTAACAATGTACTATTAATGTGTAATAGTGATAGTGTATTATGCAGTAAATTGACTAAAATTCGTGTAGTGATAAAAAATTCAAGTGATAACAGTGTTTCTGCTCCATTTGGTACCGACAAAGATCCTCGCGGTTCTTCTCGCCGCCAGTTTTCGTAAAATAGACGCTATTCGGTTTTAAGCAGAACATGAGGAACTTAGGGCTTGGGTTAAGTTAAAGAAAGCGATTTTTCGCTGTAGATGAGGCAGCATGGACATAGTTTCCTTTGCCTTTCCCGAAAGGGATAAATAACAAAAAAAATTTATATGTTGGCGTCATAGACATAGAAAAAATAAGTTAAAATGGCGTTTATAAATGTGTCTCACTGACATAAAGTGTATGGACTGGCAGTCCTCTATAAATTACAGCATTTGTCTCTAAGATGCACAGACGCATTGAAAGTGACAAATTCGCAGGAATTTTGACAAATTGAACGGAACTTGACGCAGTGAATTGTAAACAATTTGAAATATTTGTTAAAATTTTAAAGAATAAGTGAATTTTTGTATGAAGTTTTATTAATATTCAATTTTGTGACCATGAGAATATGCTTGGTTTGTAAATATAAACAGAAAAAAGGAGATAATTGGTCAATGTACAAGTATGTTTTTTTACCAACTGTTTTATTAAAAAAAGTTGTTTTAAAACGACTTAATTCTACTTTAAATGATTAGAAATTGTCGGAAAGACATTCCTCTTTTTCTAAGTATATATATAGTTATGTAAAAATGACTATAAAAGATAAAATTTTCGAATTTTCAATTCGCTTGATTCGCCTGCTTTATTTCGCTAGTGCTTCCAAAGACAGTCGATAACAATGTCGATAGAAACATGTTATAGGTATATTAGTGTAAAATATTACTTAATGTTACGTACAATGGCAAACAAAACCATTTTTATTTTGTTGAGTACCCATGATTACTTTTTTACGGTTATGTAGTAGACTACAAAGTTATAGTTTCGCCATATCCGTCTACTCGCAATTTTCTAAGAGACCCTTGATACTACAAAACTGTAATCACACCTTAGTACCTAAGCTTTTCAAGATAACAAGTAATGTTTGATTAAATTGCGCGTCACTCGACACGCTCTTAATGATTTTAGATAAATAAGTATTTAAGAGTTTACTAATCTTCATAAGAACAGTAAGACAGAATACCTAATCAACCAAATCTCTAACAACAGATTTCCAACCGATGAGGTTTTTTAAAAAAAATGGCTTCAAAATATGAATGTTTCGAAGAATTGGACATCAAAGAAAAGCCACGAAATATGTTCGAAACATTGTTCCTACAATATTTGAAGAAAATGTTCAAGGTAAAGGTTATACATAAGGGTTACTAGAAATATGTCACGATAGAAACATGTACCAGTTTTGAAAAATTACATACTTTAACTTTTTATAAAGTAACACAGCTTTAAATATTATTGTTTTTGAAACTAACGCATTTATTTGTTTTATTTTTCATGATTGTAGTTAACTGCCTACCCCGCTGGGAAATACATATAGTTTGTCGACTAATCGACTTTTGGCCTCACTACGTCGAGTTCGTTTTTCTGCCACTGCCGCCTACAGCGCCAAAATGGCGAAAATCAAATGGTCTCGTTTTTGATTTGACAACAGCCAGTCTAGTGGTATTTAACTTTTTTGTTCTATGTCTATGATGTGTCTACAACATAGACATAGAAAAAATAAGTGTCTACAATATAGACATAGAAAAAAGAAGTTAAATACCACGTTTACAAATTAGGTCCATGCATAGACATTTAAAAATAAGTGTGGGTCCATGTCATAGACATAGAAAAAATAAGGTGGTCCATGTGTTTCGTTGAAAAGTTACTACAGGTCTACAAAGATCTTTTGGCCCAAGGTTTCCATGGTGGCGCCTTTATTTCCAAATACAAGTTCTACGTTCTACTAGCTACAGTGCCACCAACTTATCTGTAGAACGGCCAAAAGCGGAACTACTGACGCCAATTTGAAAACGTCGTTTTGTTGCTATCAATCGATGTAGTCCAAAGAGAATGTAAACACTAGCGTTTTGTAATCATAGACATAGAAAAAATAAGTTAAATACCACTAGACTGGCTGTTGTCAAATCAAAAACGAGACCATTTGATTTTCGCGATTTTGGCGCTGTAGGCGGCAGCGGCAGAAAACCGGACTCGACGTAGTGAGGCCAAAAGTCGATTAGTTGACAAACTAATGTATTTCCCAGTGGGGTAGGCAGTTAACTACAATCATGAAAAATAAAACAAATAAATGCGTTAGTTTCAAAAACAATAATATTTAAAGCTGTGTTACTTTATAAAAAGTTAAAGTATGTAATTTTTCAAAACTGGTACTCTTTTTTTCAGTTTTGAAATATTATTCAATAGTTCATAAAGCCTACTACCATCCCTTAGCGGGGATCGTGACATGTTTCTAGTAACCCTTATGTATAACCTTTACCTTGAACATTTTCTTCAAATATTGTAGGAACACTACCAAATTTTTAACAATTTCCTACTTCCTATGAAACATTTATAGGTTTAAGTTGTTTTTACTAACAAATGGGCCACAGATGCTCGAGTTGTAAATTTAAGATAAAATAACAATTAACATGTATAAGGGAGTAAGTTAACTACAATCATGAAAAATAAAACAAATAAATGCGTTAGTTTCAAAAACAATAATATTTATAGCTGTGTTACTTTATAAAAAGTTAAAGTATGTAATTTTTCAAAACTGGTACATGTTTCTATCGTGACATGTTTCTAGTAACCCTTATGTATAACCTTTACCTTGAACATTTTCTTCAAATATTGTAGGAACACTACCAAATTTTAACAATTTCCTACTTCCTATAAAACATTTAGGGTCAAAATGTTTCGAACATATTTCGTGGCTTTTCTTTGATGTCCAATTCTTCGAAACATTCATATTTCGAAGCCAATTTTTTTAAAAAAAACTTCGTCGATTGGAAATCTGTTGTAAGAAATTTGGTTGGTTAGGTATTCTATCTTACTGTTCTTATGAAGATTAGTAAACTCTTAAATATTTATCTAAAATCATTCAAGAGCGTGTCGAGCGACGCGCAATTTAATCAAACATTACTTGTTATCTTGAAAAGCTTAGGTACTAAGGTGTGATTTCAGTTTTGTAGTATCAAGGGTCTCTTACATTGACCGATTATCTCCTTTTTTCTGTTTATATTTACAAACCAAGCATATTCTCATGATCACACAATTGAATAATAATAAAACTTTATACAAAAATTCACTTAATCTTTAAAATTTTAACAAAATTTTCAAATATTTCAAATTGTTTACAATTCACTGCGTCAAGTTCCGTTCAATTTGTCAAAATTCCTGCGAATTTGTCACTTTCAATGCATCCTAGAGACAAATGCTATAATTTATAGAGGACTGCCAGTCCATACACTTTATGTCAGTGTTTGTAATACTTTCCATTAGTCGTTAACGGGATTTTCGTGAAAATAACAATGTGAAGAAAACGTTTTCTCATGATGTGATCGTAACATTACACGCATCTTTAAAATGAATAATATAATTTCAGCGGTAATATTCCTATTGAATGTTTATTTTTTTGGAGAATCAACTAAATTTGAACCTGAAAGTGACCAATTAAAAACAATCAATGGCAGAATATTCGATATTATTTATAATAATCAAGAATATCCTGATTATAAATCAAGACAAAGTTCTAGGACGGAAGGCAACCAAAGTATAGATTTTGCCTGGACGAATGATATCGAAAGAACTATAACAGTATTCATTGAAAAGTATACTACCGTAGGTTTTATGGAAATCATAACAGATAGTGTTCAGGTAGATACAACAACAAGTCTTCGGGAGAATGCTGCAGCCAGTTTGGAGGACGATTCCAGAGAAGTTTTTTTTAAACTAAGAGAAAACATAACAGCAAGTCTTCAGGACAATGGTACAGCTGTTTTTGAGGAGGAATCAACTGAATCTTTTTTAATGAAAGAAACAGAAAACACAACAACAAGTCTTCAGGGGAATGGTACAGCTGTTTTTGAGAAGGACTCTACAGAAGCTTTGTTGATGAAGGCAAGAGAAAACACAACAGCAATTCTTCAGGATAATGCTGCAGATGATTTTGTGGATGATCTAACATATGCTTTTTTCATGAAAGCACGAGAAAAGCTTAGATCCGGTAAAGACACTGTAGATATTTGGGGTGACAGCTATTCAAAATTTCAACTCAGTGGTATAAAAAGTGATGGACTTTCCGGAACCATTGATTGTCCTGATGGTGAGTTTAGGGACAGGTTGTATTTCATGATCGTAGCCAATAGGTTTAGTTCCAGTAAACCTTGAAAGGTCGTATAACTAGTATTAGTTTGCTCAATTTTAAGCGTCACAAAGACGAAATCGAAGCAGAAAATAGGACCTTGAAATGTATGAAGATATTTTCTCTTTTTTATCGGATGATTGGCTATGGCAAAACAGTCGGTGTAGGAAATACTTACTTCATATAATAAATGCGAAAGTAACTCTGTCTGTCTGTCTGTCCATCTTTCACGCCTAAACTACTGAACCGATTTTGATGAAATTTGGTACAGAAATAGATTAGAGCCTGGGAAAGGACATATAGGCTACATCGTATCCCACAGTTAGGCACGATATAACCTGTAGTCCACGCGGGCGGAGCCGCGGGCGGAAAGCTAGTTTTAAAATAAAAATATAAGAAGTCTCAGACTGTCATTCTACCTCTGACAAAGAAATACGATCCACCTAAAAGGCTATCTTTTGAAATCCCTTTGAGTGTATTTTAAGATTCTTGGAAAGCTGTTTTACATTTTCATGTTTAATATTATTAGTGTTGATGATAATTGAAAAGCAAGGAAATTGTAACTTACTCTAGCCTAAACTTTTAAAATGTCATGGGTTAACTCTTGACCTCAATTTTGACTAAGGTCGTTGATCAGGTCGACGAAGGAGCGGGTTAACCCATAAAATGCCAATTAAGGTACTGGTACTCCTGCGCACCGATGGAACACAGCAAGCTGTTTGGCGTCGGACTTCGGTAGGACGGTGGTCGCGAACCAGACGGCCCTTTCCAGAGCCTACCACACCGCATGAGACATTGGACGCCACCTTAGATTCAAAACAAACTGAGGTATCGTTGCCTAAGATAGTTTAATAGGAGGCAGGTCTCATTTGTGTTTCCTTAGTCGCCTCTTACATCACCCACGGAAAGAGATGGGGTGGTGTTATTCTCAACCGATCACCACACGGCAAATCTATAGGAATTTTATTTCTTATTTTTATTTTTATATAATTTGCCATATTACCTCAACTATTGCGATTCCTTAGATCAAGTCTATAAATGTATCTTCTGCATAAATTATTTCTACAGATTTGAGTCATTTAAGACTTTGATACCTGTAATTTCTAAATCTTTAATCTGTCACCTAATTTGGACTAGGTCTAATATAGACTTTATTTCAGATCCTGCTATTATATTAAAATGGCAGAAATGGTTGACGGTATCTATATTTAACAGTAAGTATTAGTTTATGTTAATTGTCATCAAATTGTCAACGCGGTTTTGCTGACAAAAATGTTACCAGATCACTGCATAACGATATTTTGTTATAACGACGAACTTATTAAGACAAAATATCTCTATGCGAAAAAATGTTATGCGTAAAAAGTTATGCCAAAAAAAATAAGGGCTTTCAATTTTATGCGAGTAAATATGGAATCCAACTTTCATTGTTAAAATTGTTGTAGGCTTTGAAGAAAACGAAAGCCAACAAGTTATTGCACACCTGATCAGTCAGAGTGGCGCCCCATGGAAAGGTGTTAGGGACCAAGCACATTGGCCTGACAATGGATGGAGACCACAAAGCGTCACACTTGAGGAATTTTCACCTGGATTCTTAAAGCTCAATATTGTTTATCGTAAGTAGATATATAAAACATTTATTCACTCAAAAAACACAGCACACGATACAAAACAAACAAAGTAAAGGTAAGGGAAAACAGATTTTTTTACAAAAATAAGAACAAACAAGCAATAAGATGTGTAGTGTAATATGTTTAGTGTCGTATGTGACAGTGAAAAGCCCTAAGCTCAGTATATATCACAGCGAGCTGTAACGCTGAATGATTTTGCCTAGACCAGCCGGGCTATGATGATCGCAACGACATATTATCTCACGCGTTATCTTGTGGTCACGTGACGCTTTCTCGTAATCTCATTGGTCGAAACAGTCACGTGACCATGAGATAGCGCGTGAGATAATATGTCATGGTGATCAGTTTGTGAGTCGTCATGAGTATGTGATTAATTAAATTATGTTTATACTAGTCTTAAATATATTGTAACGGGTTCTTACTACGATTTTTGTTTTAAATGAGTATCCGATATTTCTATTAAAAGAAAAATAGTATAGATACTGCTTTTATTAGGTTTAGCAAAATTCAACTCTCACGGATATTTTGCAAGCACCATGATCACAGATAAAAGAGCAGACAAAATGTCTACCATCTTTCTACTGCGAAAATCTCAAACGAATATTGTAAATAAATACTAGTTTTCAATGAGTTATTTTTGGCTAGCTACTCATAAGTCCCTAATCATAATATTTTTGTATGCAAAATCCGTTAGGACAACTCAAGATGAAAGTTTAAATTCTCAGAAAAAAGTTGCATTATAGTGCTGCGAACAGTGATTTAACAATATAAAAAGTAAAAAACTTCATTAATTTTTTTTACCGTTGGCCATTGTTATTATATGTATATATTAAAACACAGCGCACCGTGACCTGTAGTGACATTTTTTTAGTTAGCCTGCTCTGTATCCCACTGCTGGAGTAAGGCCTCTCTAGTTTGGCAATGACCATAACTTGTTGCAGACTTTAAAAACCCTATTGATACTCATTGGACGGAGTATACGATGTTTCTGGAATTTCGTCAATACCAGTACAATGCTTCGAATGTGGTTACATGTAAGTATTAAAAATACCCCAATCTTCGGGAGAAGTTTTTGGTGATGTACCTATATTAAAATTTGACGGTTTGGTCGGTGTTCGGTTTGCTGGAGTGGTAGTGACGCTGCCTCTTGATCGGCGGGTTCTGGGTTCGATTCCCAGTCGGGGCAAATATTTGTGTAAAAAGCAGATGTTTGTCCTCGGGTCATGGGTGTTTGTGTCTGTCTTTGTGTGTTCCAAGGGACCCACGACACAAGGGGAAACCTTAATGTGGGCCATTGAGTGTGAAGCGTTTTATTAAAAATGCCTAATTTATTTTAAATGATAAAATAAACGAAGTTGTAGAATATATTTTTTAATTAAATGATTTAAAATTTATATTCCTTATCTAGGATTTGTAAAATTTTATTTTGTTAGCTTTACATTTCTTAACTGGTTTACAAAAAGGAAAAATAATAAATATTTTTGTTTCCAGTTGGTCACAGCAGGATTGCTTTCCATAACAAGGCGAACATACCAGGAGATCTGGATTGGTATAAATACAACCCGAAATATGTAAAGAACGGACTTAAAACTCTCCCATTTAAATTTGGGGAACGGTTTATTTTAGCCTCCGAGTGGTTCAAGGATGGAAACCAACCTTACACAGGTGAAAAAGGGAAAAAGAAGCAGGTTATCACCACCATAATGATGGTAAGTATGTATAGTGCAAGAGCTTGCTATTTACCTAACCTTGTTTTTTTTGTGACGGACGATTTAGGTCTTGACCATAATCTGACTCAGGGGCGTAGATGTGGCCGAGGATATAGCGATATGGCAAGCTCACCTATTTTACCAAGTTCTTGGATAAAAAGTTCGTTGCACCTTTTAACTAAGTAGGTAGCAATTAAAAACTTACCTGAATGTGTACCCAATATATATAGGATGGCCCAGCAAGCGACGTCAAAGAGATGAATGCCCGGGCCAGGGGCTTCCCGGCGCCGTAGAAAGTACAGAGGGGCGCCGCCGTGAGGCGATAACCCTCTTTTTATTGCTTTGTTTTAATTTAGTATTCTGACGAAAAAATAAAATAAAAAACTCAGTTTCATATTGTAATGTTTTAATTGTTGTGCCCTTCCACGTAACTACATACTATCATTGTATCTATTTCTTTTATCTGTATTTATTTATTCCTACTAGCTAGCTAGGTTAGCGCGCCGAGACAAAATTCTGAATTTGTAAGTGCGCCGCGGACTGAAAAACATTGGGAGCTCCTGACACGACTGTGATTGAAATGCCACCTGACTCGGGGCATACAATTTTTATTTTAGACGTCACTTGCTGGGCCACCCAATATTTGTTTCGTTAATTTTTAGATTGGGCCCGATGAAAAATACGAAGACGCCGATAAAGTTTTAGAATTGACTGCAGGTCCAGGAAAAAAAGCGAAAAAAACATGGCTTACTTATTTTATCCGGAAATACTATGGAAAAAGAAGCATAAGTCGAAATTTTGAACTTCATGAAGAAGTTACCAAACATCTTGGAGAATACAAGGATGGGCATGTCAAGTCCTTTAATAAAGATAAAATAAGTGTTGATTGGAAAAACGCTTCAAGTGGAAGACTTATATTTAAGGATACCATGTTTAAAAACACTACAGTATGGAATATTACTAGGAATAATTATGTTGGGACGTTAAAAAATGGAAATATATCAATTGAGTATCCAATGACTGACATGGATCGCTCATTCAGTGCTACATCGGCTCCTGCTTCTACAAGAGAGACAACTCCTAAATATGTAACAGTTTATCCATCCAAACAACGTATGAAAACATTTATCGAAGCACCTGGTTGGGCGCGAGTGCCCGCTGTGTTGTTCTTGATCATACCTCTCATGGCTGGTGTATGTTTCTGCTTTTTTGGAATATTCATTCCATTTCTGAAAATACTTTTGGAAAGAATGACAGCGTACATTCATGACCCAAGGGCGAGAACTTATTAATAGAGAAACAAAGAACTCATTTGCGTGTATAGGAAATGCGACTTAAAAAAATATCATAGGCAGCTCGTCAGGTCACTTTGCAATACGAAAGCCGGCACTTGCATTACGAGCGAGAAACTTCGAGCAACACCGGTTTCCGTACGAGAAACGGAAAGTTCAGGTCAACATTTACAACATGTGTTGCGTGTGTACATCTGATATCCGAAAATAGTGAATGATTGAAGTATTAACTTGTGAATTTTCAATCTTCATTTGCCTAAGGTCCCTGTCATCATTATAGGCCTTTGCATCGTGACAGCTGATTTAAGCAGCATTCGATTCTAGGACGTTACATTCAGAAGATCCAGACACAACCAGAGATAATTGTACGTATCTAGAAGTTTCTGAATAAGATGTAGTCTAGAATATTTTTTATGATTTAGTGGGACTTATAATTATCATAAAGATAATATTGCCCGTTCTTCCGTGTTTTAGAACACGTACTTACATAGATCACCTTTTATTAGTTAGTGAAAAATAACAGTCGTTTCCTTTTCTATTGCATAACTATAACATTTAGCAATCAATGTTTATTTTATTTTTATATTATTTTAAATATGTATGATTATTGTTTCTACAGCCTTTATGTCCGTGCCCTTGTCTAATTTGTTTTGTCGTGTTAATTATTGGTTTTTGTTATTTCACTATGCCCCTATAGGAGTTTCCAACGAGGTAACATAATAAAAGTAATAAAAATAAATATAATTTATTTTAAGTCATATCTAAACTAGTGACGGTTCTTACTTGTTGCATCCAGATAGCAGCCTCATAAATTACTTTATTTTTAATTTTATTCTTATTTTTTCGAAAACTTTGACTTCAAGTGGGCCTTGTATGTGTGACAAACTCGTTTGTCACGCCATACAGACGTAAATAAACAACTTCCCTTTAAACCTGCGAGAGCAGCGTGCAGGGCTTGTTCGTTTTTTGCTCGCCCTCTGACGTCGTCATTTCGATATTAGACCACGACGGCGCATTCCTCCACGAGCAGGTTGTGCTTGAATCGCAGGATATAAGTGAAGTCCGCCACATACGTACACAATAAAAAATGTAAAAACATATCAAAGCAACTGAAGTTTTTTTTTCTAGCGACTAGTAATCTAAATTCATGCACGGTTGCAAAGGTTTACCATAAAGTGGGGAAAGGTTACATTTAAATAATTAATGCTCAAGTAGAGCGGGTCGTCAGCTGCGGCCAGACGAGCCTAATAGCCATTTGGGGACCACAGGACTTGCTTTATTTCTACAATTTCTTCCCATTTGTTCAACACATGCGTAAATTGTGGGCCAAATAGTCCCCCAGCCCCATGTAAATATTGCGCGCTGGGATTAAAACTAAAACGTGTTTGTGAGGTCGTAATTGCACTTTTGTATTCATACATTTTTAATTTTATTGTATAGACGACAACATGTTTTGCTCTAGGAAAACCGTTTCTTTTTATAAAATTTACATAAAATTAGGCTTTAGATCACCCTAGGTGAAAATGCCAGACTCATTAGAAGATTCATAAAAAAATTTAATAGAGAAATCCTTTAGTATCATGATAAAACGATATAGCTTCGACTCAGAGCTTCAACGTCAAGGTCTATTTTTTTTTTTTTTTTTTTGTCAGCCCTTCCATCCTTAGATATTTTTTCTGGTTTGTTAGCTATCTTATGTGGTATGGAAAGTAAAATATTTACTTTCCGTACCAAATACGTCCATAGATCTATTGGATGACAGATTAGTTCGCAAAAATGAAGTCTGACCTTAGTCTGACAAACATTTTCGCTTCTCCATGCAACTTGAGCAATCAGTTTATTGTACTCGAAAATTGTTTTCTTGGGAAAGTTGTTCAGTTTCATGGGGGAGAATTTAACCCGTTCGATAAGAACAAAGGCATAGATATAAACATCAAAATCTATAATAGAGATATGCAATAAATTATAAGGACATCTTTCGGGGCAAGCCAGAACAATCCAAACTTTTACAAACTTAATTTCCCTTTTGCTAACTTTTAGGGAATCTTGGCGATAAATCTCATCAATTTGTTGGGTATGGCGGTGGAGCGATCGGCCTTTAGGTGACCAGGAGAAAAAATCAGCAAGCGGTGTAGTAAGTGGCGCCGCAATATTAGGTGATTTACAGTCAGTTACCGAAAATTAAGCATGTAGATCAGCCCACTAAACTGAACAACTTTCCTCGAGGAATATAGGTAGAGTTATGGTAAAAAAATGTTTGCCTCTCTGAACAACTTTTGGCGATCAGCTGATAATTTTATTGAGAGCAGTCAACATTTTTTTAAGAATTTATTTTGGTTAAAATCACTCCCTTAAGTTTCGCTAACTGATTTAAATAAAGTCACCTCGTACCTATACTTTAATTGCACTCTTATACAATGGTACAGACATATTTTAATACAAACAGATATGTCACAGTACAAAAGGCGGCCCCACTGCTAAGAAGCGGTATCTTATATCAACGACCTTTGGATGTCGATAAAAATCAATAAATTGTATAGATGTGGTAGAAGCATGTGACTTCCACGATCAAGATTATATGGGCTTGCAATAAGATGTATATCAAGAGACATAATATTATTGTCTTAAAAGAAAAGACCTTCCAAATATTTGAGGCTTGCACTACAATTTAGAAACATCTATTACTTAATTTTACTGAATTAGGAATACTATTAACTTGACTCGTAATCAGTATTCAATTCGATAAATAAAGATGAACCTTGTTTTCTTATAATTTTCATCACCAATCACTTTCCCAATAATGGAACACGATTTTTATGGATTCTTGGACCCACCGAAGTTTTTATATTATTCCTTTTTTTTTCCTCCCTCGTATGTTCCTGCTTATTTTTCTGTGTAACAAGCATCGGCCGCTGGGAGTGTGGCTAGCCTCTTCTTATTGAATTACGTCAAACTTGTCTAGCCCTTCCATCCTTCGCTATTTTTTCTGGTTTGTTAGCTATCTCATGTGGTATGGAAAGTAAAATATTTACCAGGCAAATTCAAGCTTGTAGATATCCCCTGCAGGTTTTGTATCCTTATCGCTGTGTTCCATTACTGGGGCTTGCGGGATTTATCTCCATATCTGCAATTGTCTCCGCTTCTAATAAATAATATCTTGGGCTTTATCACTCATCACGTAGGTAGACAAAGCCGGGTTTCCAGCTCTAGTTTTTTTTAAAGTTACCTAATTTTGAATCTGCGAATGCAGAAAAAACAACAACTAAGGTTTGAGATGATGATATTTGTATTTGTTTTTTCCCTCCCGGTAGGAAATTTAAAGGTGAATGGATGATATTTGGTGTATTCATGCGTATGAATATATTTAATTCTAACCGTGTGGTGATCGGTTGAGAATAACACCATCCCATCTCTTTCAGTGGGTGTCGTAAGAGGCGACTAAGGAAACACAAATGAGACCTGCCTCCTCCTAGTAATCCATTCCAATCACCCTTCATTTTTTTCTGAATCTGAGGTGTCGTCCTATGGTCTCATACGGTGTGGTAGGCTCTGTAAAGGGCCGTCTAGTTCGCGACCACCCTCCTACCGAAATCCGACGCCAAACAGCTTGCTGTGTTCCGTCGGTGCGTGGGAGTACCAATGCCTTTATAGGCATTTTCTGGGTTAACTCGCTTCATCGTTGACCTCATCTTTGACCTTATGGTCAAGTAGAGGTCAAGAGTTAACTCATCTTACAATAAAAAAAAATATAAAAAAATAATAATAATACCTATGCCGAATGAATTTAGAAAAATATTAAAGCAGGCGATCCGGTTAGATCGAGACAAGAGTTTTTCATTCTTTGTTTTGTCGTAGAAGAAAAATGATGCGCAGCTAGGATGTTTCAAGTTGGTAACTCAATTTGTCGCTTCGAGTCGTGGTGGTAAACTTGGCCGGGATTTATCTTAAGTCCAAGTTTAAGACGGCACGAGACAGCTCCCAGGTGCAATTCCTGTAACTATTGTAAGGAACAGAAATTTATAGTCCGACTCTTGTAAAACGAGCGACGTGTTACATCGAAGTTAAGGCAGAATTGACAATGAACACTTCCTTAGTATATTTTCAGGTAAAATACTAAAAACAATAGTACATGAAGATAATTTGGTAGACGCAAAAAGTACGCTAAGAGAATTTTAGGAGTTCAGCTAGGAAACGTTGAATTTAATTTTTTTGCCGCAACAAAGAATACCTGCTTGTCAGTCTTGTAGTGAAATCTCGAGTTTTCCCCTACCATCTTATTGACGGAGAAAATCATTTTATGCGGTAGTAGCACATTGTTCAAAAAGGGATGAAAGTGACCGATTTAGACGATTGCATTGAAGCCTGAGTGAAATGCGAAGGCTTTAAGTTCACCTGAGTTGCACTTTTTCCCTATTGATACACAGTACACCCACGAGAAAATTATTACTTAATTTCAACAGCAAAAGATAATATAACCACTCACATAATTAAAGTTAAAATAAGGAGCAATTAAAGTTAGTTTATCGTGACTTTACCCTGTCTAGTTGCTACGGAGGCTGATACCACACCAAATAAAATCAAAAGATGAACCAATAAATCTAAATCAACAAAATTTAGAATGCAGAAAAAACGAGCGGTCAGAATTTCGAAAAAGAAATGTTGAAATGGCCCCCTATCGTTTCGCTTACTAATTTAAAGTCATATACCCATATACTCATACAGAAAAAGTGTTTGTGTTAATGTATAATGCTAAAGGCATACTGAAATAATCCTTATTTTAAAAGACTGAACCAGCAATATTATCAGAGACTAAATCAGCAACTAATGACATTACGGCACGGTGTGAAAGTCGCCCGCTTCGCTGTAGGTACGTCAATTGGTGAATTTAGAATGCAAATCGAGTCTTGACGTCAGACCGCCCTCGATTGGAACCGACCGTTTGTCGTGTCCTGCACCGTACAATCAGACGAGATTCCAGCCATTTGTATTTTAGGTTTCTTGATCTAAGGATAGTTGATGTACGGGGCTTTGCTTGGAAATAATTGATGACAAGGCTACCTCCGCCCGCGAATTCGCTCGCGTTTAAAAGTAGCCTGTTACTGAAGCATAGTGCGCAGATCAAGAAATAGGTATAGGTTTATATTGTACTAGTAAACCTAAAATTTCGAAGTCTTGAAGTAAAGACTGAATAGACAAAATCACAAATGTTGAATGGATCAATATCGCAGCTCCAGCCGGCTCAACCTTTATTGATATGACCTGTCTGCCGTGTGGATAAACATGATAATCCTTCATCAAGTAACTCCTATGTGTTTGCTTTGACTAAGTGGTATGCTAGATTGTGGCTGCTTGCTTGCATAGATAAACAAGAGATTAATAAACATCGCTAGCAGCTTGAACGATGAGCTGGTTGTTTGATATTGCCATGGCTTCAAATGTAATTACAGTAATTAGTGTTTGTGTTGAATTTGTTGGTTCTCCGATGCTCTTGTATGATGTTGGATACAGCATGGATGCAGCTCATGTGTATGGGATAGTATATAACAATAAAAACCACTGCGGGCATTAACCCAATGTTTCACGTATAGGATAAATAAATCTGACCGCAAAAAGTTTTTGATACGTTTACGTTTACAGTTGCTATGCGTAAAATTTTAATGTAAATTAAAATGTATATAGAGTAACGCCTTTTACAAAACTTATACAAGAAAAAACTTAGTCTTTGATGACCAAACTTCCTGAGAAACTTCGTTTTCGTCTTAGACAATTCAATATTTAAATTTCAAATCGGTATCAACTAGCTTTGCATTAAGGCTTCACCCAGCTTCCGAAACAGCGATTGAGTTTAATTTACTCGTAGTTAACAAAAATTAAGGACGTGAATCAGCCTACGAAACTGAAAAACTTCTCCAAATAACTTAGGTGAGAATTTAAAAAAAACATGCGTCTCTCTAAACTTTTTTTTACCAGCCCATATACGTCCCCACCGAGGGGCAAGGGCCTTCCTTCAATACACGAAGGGGATTTAGGCCATAGTCCACCACGCAAAAAATATATAAAAATATCTAAACTTTGTATAAAAAATACAGTACTTCTACGAGTATTTTCTTACTGCGGCTCGGCGAAATTTATATAAAGTAAGTTGATTTTCAGAGGACAAGAACGAGATCGACTGCCGAGAGACAATAAGAAAATAGAAGACCTTTAAAAATTTAATATAGGTTCCTTGGAAAAACTTGTTTAATTTCATGGAGAGAATCACCCTCTAAAATTTACTCTAACTAACATATATAACGCATAGGTTGATATACTATTTACTGTGCCTTGAAATAGTCAAGGTATCTATCTCTTGTATCCCAGAGTACACGTATAACTTTTTTAATATCAGTTTCATCGTTTGATGAGATCGTCTTTGAAATATTGCACCTTCGCGTATCTCACGACCTGTTAAAGTGAATATTACAATAAATTCTGCACCTCCTTATTGAAGTTTCATATTGCAAACGTGACTTTGTTGGTGTTCAGTTACTTCGCTAAAGCCAAAGCATGAAAACAAATAAGTACCTACCGAGAGGAAGAACGAGCGCTTTGGGTTGGTTTTTAATCCCCAATAAAGAAGTAGGGTGTTATAAGTTTGATGTGTATATTTGTGTGTCTGTGTATATGTGTGTTTGTTTATCTGTATGTCTGTGAATCTATGTGGCACCGAAGCTCCAAAACGAATGGACCGATTTCGATGCGGTTTTTTTTGTTTGAAAGCTGACGTAATCGAGATGGTTTTAGCTATATTTGATCAAAACTGATTCAGCAGGCTGAGTACGATAGTGACAGCGCCAACATCGCGGTCCTATGTCAAAATGTCAACATTGACAACGCCATAGGGCGAGCAAGTCTTTGCGCGGGACCCTCGCGCAATCAAAGCGAAGTTTCAGCGTGAGCTGAGCGCGAGTTTGTCGTTATCGTGCTAAAGCTGCAGCTGTTTAAAAGATACAATTTTTTAAATAATAGAGTTATATAGTCTGTCTTTATTAGTTCTTAACCCCTGACCAACAAAAATGACGGGTGTTATAAGTTTGATGTTTGTATCTGTGCGGCTGTGTATCTGCGTGTCTGTCTGCGGCATCGTAACTCCTAAATGAATGAACCGATTTCGAGACGGCTCTTTTTTTGTTTGAAAGTTGACGTAATCGAGACGGTTCTTAGCTAGATTTGATCAAAATTGGTTTAGCCGTTAGCAACATATGATATAGGTCATTTGGCATAATCAGGTTTAAAAACACTGTCTAAGGCTCGTATTACAGAACGCGACTCAGACTCTAATCTATACTTAAGTAGCAGTCGTATTTGTCATTTTGATAGTGAGAGAAACAATACTTAAGTATAGATCAAGACTTCCTTCTGTAATACGGGCCTTAGTTTTAGTTTTGATTTTTGTGCTGGAGGGCCCTAAATGTCAGGGTTGAGTACTTATACAAAATTATATATGTCGAGAGTTATAAACATTCATATCTTTTGCGATAAGGCTTTTAGGGTTGTTTGGCAGTAGTCATGGGATGACTTTAAGTTAGTTAGCGGAAGTTTAGGGGATGATCCACTCATCAGACCGAACAATTTTTCAGAGGAAGCCTTATGAAATTCGCAAAACCCTCATATGTACTTAGATTACTAATGATCCAATGGCAAAACTACGAAAAAATTCCAATCAAGCTGAAAATTTGTGTACACCTACCTTTAAGCTTCCCAAATAAACTCTAGAAAGTCCCAAGAGCTCAGGGGTGGGCATAACTTTTGACAGACAAAAAATGGTGAAAAAAATTACCTTTTTTCGGTTTTTTGCCTATATCTTCGTTCCTGTTTATCTTACCGCTATGAGCTTTACTAATGAAATAAATGGAAAATTCTTTACAAAAACGGTAATACAATAGTAGATTGTTAACCAAGGGCTGTATGACATCAATTGCATACGAGGTTTTTGGCGCCCGAGCGCAGCGAGGGCGCTAATTAGCCCGAGTATGCAATTGATGCTTACACCCGAGATAAACACTTTGCTTTACATATCGATTGTGAGGTAAGTAAAAAAACAAGAAAGCAGGTTTCTATGAACATTTATTAAAGAGAAACATGTGTATTTAATTAAATTTCACGCCTAGCTAGTCGACTGCCTCTTTTACTCTTCACGATTTTATGGCACGCAAGCGCGTCAAATCGTACTGGCCAGTTTGATTTTTAAATCGATTTCAACTAACATACGATGTGACTGCGAAACAATTCGATATTTAAAATAAAATCTTCATAAATTCTTATATAAATTGTCTTGATTCCGATTCGAGTAAATAATCGATACCGAGAAAAAAAAAGTAACTTTTTAAAAATATTCTTCTTGCAGTATTGAGTATGACAGTTCTTTTTTCAAATTCCAAAACCTATGCTGTAATGTTAACATTACATGGTAGGTTTTGAAACCTATGCTGTAATGATATCCATACACCCCGGCATTCAGGGAAGTAAGTGACTACTTACAGAGCAAGAGATATGTAAAGTTTATTGATAACAGTAGTAGTTTTTACGTAATCGAGCATTGAAACTCCGGTAAAAATTTACATGGATGTTTTAATGCATTTTCATGATCACCCCAAAAAACAACAAAAAAGCAGAAAACAGTAAAAAGGTTATTTCAAAATATTAAATTAAATATATGAATTTACGAAAAAATATGTAGCCTATGTGTTAAACCAGGGTGTCAGCTACCTCCACACTCAATTTTATCAAAATTGGTCTAGCCGTTTGAGCGTGAAAGAGTAACAAACATCCATACATTCATCCATCCATACATCCTCACAAACTTTCACATTTATAATATTTATCACAAATTGCCTAGTAAATAAACAATTATAAGGTTATTAAGGTCAAAAATATTGCACAAGTTGTATGGAGAGGAATATATTATCTATACTAATATTATAAAGATAAAAGATTTGATTGTTTGTTTGCATTGAATAGGCTCCGAAACTACCGGACCGATTTGAAAAATTCTTACACCATTAGAATCCTACATTATCCGTGATGGACTTAGGGTACATAATTTTCCTGAATTTCCACGGGAACGAAGTCCTGAGCGGAAAGCTAGAAATATATACATACATATACAATTCTTTATTATACAAAGTTATAACATACAGATACACAACGACTTTACTATGACTAGCTTAGCTCTAGAAGATATCTCTTCCAGTCAACCTAACTAGTAAAAAAAATCCTTAGGTACAAGAGGTAGAGATTGCGCACATGGGTGAAATTGGGAAAAAATCTCTTTTCTATGGGTAGAAGCACCCCCTAAATTTTCGAGAACCAATTTATACAATACAATACAATATACTTTATATGTACACAAAGACATACAATACAATTAACAGAACATAAAACATAGTGTACAACAAGGCGGCCTTATTGCTAGGTAGCAATTTCTTCCAGGCAACCTTAGGTTAGGACAGCAGTAAGGTAAGAAGTAGTAGGTTGTGTATAAATATATATAGATAATACAAGTAAACAAATATATAAGTGTACATATATGTATATATAAATAAATATATAAAATGAATATAGTATACATCTACATATATATACATACTAGCTGATGCCCGCAACTTCGTCTACGTGTTGTATGTATTTTTATAGACCGAGTTTGTTCACTGACACAACTACAGATACATGAATTGCCGTTTTTAGGGTTCCGTAGTAATCTACGAACCCTTATAGTTTCGCCATGTCCGTCTGTCCGTCTGTCCGCGGGTTTCCTAAGAAACCCTTGGTACTACAGAGCTGAAACTTGGCATGATTATACATATGAATCACGCCGACAGAACTGTAGAGTAAAATCTTAGAAAAAAAAATTTTTTCGGGTGTCTCCCATAGACGTGAAAGGGCGATGATTTTTTTTTTTCTCGCCAATATTTTTGAATGGAGTGTCATAGGACAGCATATTAAAGGATAGAAGGGGTTTACTAAGAACGTTTTTCGATTCAGCACTCCGTTTGCGAAATATAAATTTTTAAAGTGAAAATTTTTGTCAAACACAAGTGTCCCCCCCCTCTACTTGCTAAACGGTTGTTTCTAAAAATGTGAAAAAATTCACGTTGGTAGCATATATAACGAAATTAAAAGGAAAACTATCACACATAACTTGGTCCTTCAAGTTTGCGAGTAATAGTCGACCAAGTGCCAAACACTGTTAAGATTAATAAGAATATATTTACTAATATAAGGTCCTTGGTACTACAGAGCTGAAATTTGGCATGGTCATAGATATTGATTGCGCCGATAGATCTAAAATATAAAATTTTAGAAAAAACGTTTTTTCGGGTGTTTCTCATACACGTGAAAGGGCGATGGATTTTTTTTTCTCGCCGATACCATCGAATTGAATGTCATAGGATAGATTTTTAAAATATAGAAGGGGTTTACTAAGAACGTTTTTCGATTCAGCACTCCGTTTGAGAAAAAAATATTTTTAAAGTGAAATTTTTTGTTAAAAACAAGTGTCCCCCCCTCTACCAGCTAAACGGTTGTTTCTAAAAATGTGAAAAAATTCACGGTTATAGAATATACAACGAAATTAAAAGAAAAACTATCACACATAAGTAGGCCCTTCAAGTTTGCGAGTAATAGTCGACCAAACGTTTTTGGGATTAATAAGAATATGTTTACAAGGTTCCACGCTAAAAGTGAGCGGAGGTCGAAAGCCAAACTGTAACATATTGTCATTTTAGGTGTCGTTAAATAGTTTTTTGGGGGTGTTAATTACGAAAATTACATCAAAATTATTTTAACAGCAGGTTGATATTATTTCTAACAGTAATATTTAAAAAAAAAAAGCAAAAAAAAGCAAAAAAAAATTCGCGCTCGCTTCGCTCGCGAATTTTATACTTACATTACGTTATATTTAGACCAAAACAAAAAAGATTTCCGAAATTAAAAACTCTTTAATAATACATTTGTTTTTAGGATTCCGTAGTAATCTACGAACCCTTATACTTTCGCCATGTACGTCTGTCCGCAGGTTTCCTAAGAAACCCTTGGTAGCACAGAGCTGAAATTTGGCAAGGTCATACATATAAATTACGCCGACCGAACTGTAGTTTTTTTTTTCGGGTGTCTCCCATAGATGTGAAAGGGTGATGAATTTTTTTTTTCTCGCCAATAACATAAAATGGGGTGTCATAGAACAGCTTTTTCTAATAACGTTTTTCGATTCAGCACTCCGATTGCATAACATAAATTTTTAAAGTAAAATTTTTTGTCAAACACAAGTGTCCCCCTCTCTACCAGCTAAACGGTTGTTTCTATAAATGTAAAACAATTCACGGTGGTAGTATATACAACGAAATTAAAAGAAAAACTATCACACATAAGATGGCCCTTCAAGTTTGCGAGTAATAGTTGACCAAGTGCCAAACTTAGTTGGGATTAATAAGAATATATTTACTAATATTAGATCCTTGGTAATACAGAGCTCAAATTTGGCATGGTCATACATACCTATTGATTGCGGTGTCAAATCTAAAAAATAAAATGGTGGAAAAAAAATTTTTTCGTGTGTTTCCCATTAACGTGAATGGGCGATGTTTTTTTTCTAGCCGATATCATCGAGTGTTTTATCATAGGATAGTTTTTTAAAAGATAGAAGGGGTTTACTACAAACGTTTTTCGATTCAGAAATCCGTTTAGGAAACATTAATTTTTATAACGAAAAAAAATGTGGAATAATTCACGAGGGTAGCATTTACCACGAAGTGTACCCTAATCCAAAATGGTTGACATACAAGGTTCCACGCTAAAAGTGAGGCGAGCCGAAAGCCAAGCTGTAACATATTGCCATTTCAGGTGTCGTTTAATAGGTTTTTGTGGGTGTTAATTGCGAAAACGATATTAAAAATATACACCTGCTTAGCTTGATATTATTATATTATTTTTTACTATAAAATTGCCGCAAAAAAAAAAAAAAATTCGCGCTCGCTTCGCTCGCGCATGAAACACTTCCATTCTTTTATATTTAGGCCAAACTTTTTAATACATTTGTTTTTGATACTAAATATAGTATTTGGGGATTTTAACATCAACTATGACAATATGCTTGTAGAATTAAGAAGCCAGCTGCATATTTGAACCATGCTTCTACGGAACCCTACAATGCGCGTGGCCCGACACGCTCTTGGCCGGTTTTTTATTAAAACAATTACTTATTTCGTTCATATTTTCGTTTATTGATAACTAAGGAACAGCACTTTCTAAAAATATTTTTCACTTGAAAACTTGGCTAACTATGTCATATTAGGTTGATACTTAATACATTACTTTGGATCTGAAAACAAAGCTCAAACATAGTTGTTTCCTCTATCGCTTATATTTTCTATATATACCATTGTTACACTTGCTGATTTTGATAGATTAAGGTCCGTATTACAGAACGCGACTCCGACTCTGATCTATACTTAAGTAGCAGTCGTTTTTTTGATAGTGAGAGAGGTAGACAGTCAACACTTAACTCTACACTTGAGTCTTCTTTAGTGGTGCCTCTAAAACTTCTTTAAAAAGTTTTATGTTGTCTTAACAATCTCACAAAAAGTAGTTAATATTGTATTTCGCGTTTCTGTGAAAAACGTAAAGATTTTGTATAGAAAATCAATTTTGATATAATAAAAATATGTGGAGTCAAAAAATTTACGAAAATTGTATGTTGAAAGACCTTTACTTAGGTAAGTACAATAAATGACACACGAATTCAAGATCACACCTATATAGACCATATTCATAGTGGTTTTAATAAAACAAATGTCGTTGTCAGTTTCTATTAAGTTACGCCTTTAAAAATAAGAAATGCATTGAAAACACCGGCTGTACGGCCATAGATTACTTTGCTTAAAAATAAAAATAAGCCGTTTTATTGTTTTCAAAAAGTGACATCCTGAAGAAAGAATAATGTCATTTAGTTTCTCCGACAGGGCCGAATTGTCTAAATTTTGCAATGTACGGACGGCCCCAACTCAGGTTACCACACGCGTGCACTCTGTGCTGTTGTGGTAAGAGCGGTTTGACAATGAAAATGGAGTAACCTGATGCGCTGGCCTCTGTACCAAGAATACAATGTATTTGGTTGGCAGCTGGCACATCTCAAATTTTTTGTTCAGTGCCAGTTCAGCACAGTTTTTTTTTTATATTTGTGGGTCAGTTACCATAATTGTAATTTCTTCCGACTCACTTATTGTAATGCCACCTGAAGGGAAAGTACTCTTAATACTGTAGATAGAAAATTGTACTCAAAGAAAACATTCCTTTATTTTTGAAAAGAAAGAAAACTGCTTTCAAGGATTTTCGAAAATTCGTTTACCACACCCGGGAATCTAACCGACTAAAATCTGTAAAAATTACACCCTGTGCTTTTAATGCATTGATCGTTAGGGTCAATTATAAGAATGAAATTTCTCTGAAAAACTTAGTAAATTAAACGAAAGGAAAACTATGAAATCTTAAATTAAACCATTGAATTTAGCATGTTGGTATTTACTCATTGAATTTATAAGTCCGGATTTCACAGATTTAATGGTTTTTCTTTTATTTAATTACCAAGTTTGTTAGAAAAATTTCATCCTTATAATTGACCCTAACGATCGACGCAATAAAAGTACAGGGTATTCTTACAGATTTTAGTTGGTTCGATTCCCGGTTGTGGCAAGCGAATTTTCGAAAATCCTTGAATGCAGTTTTCTTTCTTTTCAAAAATAAAGGAATGTTTTCTTTGAATATAACTTTCTATCAACAGTATTAAGAGTACTTTCCCTTCAGGTGGCATTACAAAATTCTACCCTGTGTACAGTCGAACATACCTCCTCTTTTTTGGAAGTCGGTTAAAAAGTAATTCAAGTGATACAGTGTATCCGCTCCGTTTGGTTTCGACAAAGATTCAGCGGCAGTGCTTCTCGCCGCCATTGTTCTTCGTAAACAAAACACTATCGGCTTACGGAGAATGAGAGGAGTGAAGAAATAAATTGAAGACATAGCTAAGAAATACATATATTGAAGACCTGGCTGTATGGACACAGATTCCTTTGCCTTTCTCAAAAGAGATAAATTTAAAAAGCAACATGTCCATGCTTTTAGCCCATGTATGTCAAAAATACGTTGATCTCTATGGTATGAGTAAAATGTACTGAAAAACACCTAGCTTTGAATTTTTTCAGGGGTTTTTGTTGTTGGTTTTATATTTACTGGCTAAATTTCGAGATTTTATGTAGCCTAAATGTTGACCGGGGATATAAGGTACCCCTATGCAAAATTTCATTTAAATCGGTCCAACAGTTTCGGAGATTAGCCCGTGCAAACAGACAAACAGACAAACAGATAAACAGACAAACAGACAAACAGAGAAACAAAAATTTTTAAAAAAATCGGGATTTGTTTTATTTCTCTTCTTACATCCCCCTGACTCGGTTTTTAGCATTTTTTTTCTATGTACAGAATTTCGACCTCTACAGTTTTATTATATGTATAGAAGAAGATAGATATAACTAATTTATATTCACCCAATATTCATTTAAAAAACCAACTACAAAAAAGAAACAGTTGATATTAGAATTGATTTTGCTTTCTTTAAATATAAACGACAAGATTTTTAATAAAGTGAAGTAAATCCTCTATATTTTACTGTCCCGTTGAATCACGTTGCGAGTAGACTACTTCAATAGTTACGTTTGTAATGTTTAACGATAAAATCTATCGATTGTCTATTTATTAAGTACTAGCATCCCGCTCGGGACTCCGTTCCCGTAGGAATTTGGGAAAATCATGCACCCTATGTCCATCCCGGATAATGTAGGATTCTAATGGTGAAAGAATTTTTCAAATCAGTCCAGTAGTTTCGGAGCCTATTCGTTACATACAAAAATACAAATCTTTCCTCTTTATAACATTAGTATAGATATAGTGACTTTAAAATAGGTTAGCGAAAATTAAGGATGTGAGTCAGTCCACGAAACTGTACAGCTTTCCCCGCGGAACATAGGTCGAAATATGAAAAAAAAAATGGTTCAGGTTTCTATACAACTTCAGCAATTAACTGATTTGCTTTGTAGAGGTCAAAATTTTATTTGAGAATTTCACATAAGTTCTTTGGGGAAAATAATCAACCCCTGAAGTTTCGCTAACTAATTTAAAGTCACCCCATAAGTTTGGTCGAGTGGTAGTGACGCTGCCTCTTGAACGGCGGGTCCTGGGTTCGATTCCTGCTTTTTCTGCTTTTTACACATATTGTCTCGGTCATGGGTGTTTGTGTCTGTCTTTGTGTGTTCCAAGGGACCCACGACACAAGGGAAAACCTTAATGTGGGCCTTTGAGTGTGAAGCTTTAAAAAAAAGTACATACAGCAGCACGTCAGGTTACTTAATTTGCACTACAAAACGCTGTTTTTTTTAATTTATTTCAAATAAAGATTACACACTTTAACTTAAAACTAAAGCCGCCAAACTACAAGAGTAGTTTGTAGGCTTGGCGCTCTTCCTATAAAGTAATCTTTTATAATAAACTTAACTTTAAATGTATTACATTTTACACACTTGACTAATACCTACACGATAAGAAGAAGAAGATAACATAGCATTTCTAATTTTTCTTTTTAATTCACCTAATCCTTTTATTTTATTTCTATTAATTAATAATGGATATTTGTTAAATTTTTGGTACCAGATATTTCTTTGTCCTCTCCCCATAATATTTTTTAACGATCACTTGACTAAACTTTCCCTTTAATTTATTTATTTTATTATATTTATGTTGCGAGCGTGATAAGGGCGAAGACGTCAAGGTTAACATACTCGTACATAGCCTGCACGATAACGACAAACTCGCGCTCGGCTCACGCTGAAACTTGATTGCGCGAGGGTCCCGCGCAAAGGCTTGCTCGCCCAATGGCGTTGTCAATGTTGACATTTTGACATAGGACCGCGGTGTTGTCGCGGCGCTGTCACTATCGTACTTGGCCTGCTGAATTGCTGCCGTTCGCATCGGAGACTCATGTTTTTACTTGGACCTTTATTGAAGTGTCTGACTCTGGTAGGAGTTTTTTGTTCTTTACTATTCAGACGATTAATGAAAAAAAAAACAAATTTGAAACGGGCCACTCGCAGTGCATGGTTCTGTAGTTGTCAAAATACATTTTATTACTTGATCGTTACTCGCTAACTTGAAAAGCCAACTTAGTTGTAATTGTTTGAGTTCCCGGTGGAATTCGGGAAAATGATTACCGCATCTTCGCCCTTGTGCTAGATTGTGGTCAAGAGCAAACCCATTATTTATAATAATAATAAATAATATGTAGCTTAAGTTACTTGAGGATAATGTTGCATTCTAATGGTGGAAGAATTTTTTAAATCAGTCCAGTAGTTTTTGAGTTTATTCGTTACAAATATAGAGAAATATAAATCTTTCCTCTTTACAATATCAGTGTAGATGACTTTAAATTCAGCACACTAAACTGAACAACTTATCTTGACTCTTAGTACGATTTGTGCGGTCAACTGATTGTTTGATTGATTTTTTTTTGCATTACTAAAGTTTCAAACCAAAGTTATCATCCCCTAAAGTTTCACTAACTAATTAAAAGTCATCCCCTCATATACCTAAGCACAACGTATATCATATAACGTGCCGATTAGATTACACACATCAACACGGTCTAGGGATATTGCACGATTTTTCATGCAAAAGAGGTCTGTTTGAGAAGCTATAATAGCATACTCGAGATACATGGAGGGCTATAATTTTCAGACGAGCAAGTGCTAAGCCTGTATTTTTAATTCTAGTCAATAAATTGAGTTTTACTTGAAATTTATGAAATCGTGACGAAAAGGAAAAAAAAATTGCATAAATTCGACCATTTTCATACAAAAAGCAGGCAAAAGTGCAATCTCGTTTTCCTTCCTGTCGCGTTTTTACAAATTTCAAGTAAAACAAAATTTATTGAATAGGATTGAAAATTCAAGTATATATCGTAACACGAGTTCAAATAAATAATTATATCTATTTTTTTTTAGAAAGAAAGAAAGAAAAAATGTTTATTGACTTCATTATGCATTTGTAGACAGTTCTTAAAAGTTATTCCATCCTAATTATGATCTAATGATGCCAATGGGCCCCCAACTCAGAATAGTTGTGGTTTCAAAATAATCCACAACGCTGGTCTTCCGTGGAAACCCAGAGAGCGCTACTAACGCGCAGACCGATCACTCGTAGGTTTACAAATTATAAATTAATATTTGTACTACGAGCACAGAGCATAAAAAATATAGTGAAACTAGCATCCAAAATTCAAACTAAAGCAAATTATTTATTTTTTCAGGAACAATACAGTTAAACATGCCATTGCCACACAATACACTCTTTATTTTTTATATTTTAAATTGATTTTTGGTCATTAATGACATATTCTTTAAATTTTAATTTAAATAGCCCTAAACTAAACCATTCTATCGTCGATATCCCAGCTCATCACTAGACCGCGACTAGAAGTGAGTTCATTGAGAAACGATACCGTTGGACAACAATGACGGAAAAAATAAATACCATTCCTCGATATTCTCTACATTTAATTGGTTTTACAAAGGTTCTTCAATGTAGCGGTGAGGGTTGTAGAGGGAAGTGGTTATAGAATGATGGAATGTCCTCGTAAACATTATGTTTTAATTCCTGAACAAAAGATTCTTAGTCTAAGGGCTAATATAATAATCCAAAACGTGAAATCAAAACCAAATGTCGCAACCTCCCCGTTGTATTTCGGTTTTCTTTTATTTACCTAAGAAAATAATACTTAGGTTTCGTATCGTAGTTTCGCCAATGTTTGTCTGTCTGCGGTTTCACTCAGATACTCTTGTATGCTTCTAACTTCTGGTTGTGTTTCGTCAATCATCGATTTTCATTGTTTAAGAATTATTAGATTTATCACATACAATAATTTGAGTTAAAAACTACGTTCTTTATTGTGGTTCTATTACTTATTACGTTTATCGTCAACAATGAATTAAACTAACTTTTTAGTATCATACACTGTACGTACAGGTTACTTTTTATTATAAAAACAATATTTAAAAATTATTAGATTTATCACATACAATAATTTGAGTTAAAAACTACGTTCTTTATTGTGGTTCTATTACTTATTACGTTTATCGTCAACAATGAATTAAACTAACTTTTTAGTATCATACACTGTACAGGTTACTTTTTATTATCAAAACAATATTTAAACTATTTTAAAGAAAATTAAATTAATATTCTTAGGGTTTTATTACCTGAATAGACATCATTCTCGTGGGAATTTGGGAAAAATATGTAGCCTATGTTACTCAGGGATAATTTAGCATCCTAATGGTGAATTTTTTTTTAAATCGGTCCAGTAGTGTAAATTTAAATGTTACATACAAAAATGCAAATCTTTCCTCTTTATAATATTAGTATAGACTAGCATCCCGCTCGGGACTTCGTTCCCGTAGGAATTCGGGAAAATTATTAAGCTTATGTTACTCAAGGATAATGCAGCATCCTAATGGTGAAAGAATTTTTAAAATCGGTCTAGTAGTTTTTAAGTTTATTCGTTACATACAAAAATGCGAATCTTTCCTCTTTATAATATTAGTATAGACTAGCATCCCGCTCGGGACTTCGTTCCCGTAGGAATTCGGGAAAATTATTAAGCCTATGTTACTCAGGGATAATGCAGCATCCTAATGGTGAAAGAATTTTAAAAATCGGTCTAGTAGTTTTTAAGTGTATTCGTTACATACAAAAATGCAAATCTCTCCTCTTTATAATATTAGTATAGATAATGAGCTTCAAAAACAGTTTAATTTATTGCATGTTTCAATGCTTAGTTTTGCTTTCTTTACTCGTGTGGTTTAGTTTTAAAAATTGCCGCTTTCAGTAAAGTAAGTATGATCCTAACACCTCTCTCCGAGGTTTTATTATAAACTAGCTGATGCCCGCAACTTCGTTTGCATGTAAATTTTTTTTTGTACAGAGTACACAGATTGAAAACATTTATCTTACGTGATTTAGATTTTTACATACAAAAGTTTTTTCCCGCTAACTCCCGTTCCCGTGGGAATTTTGCAATATCCTGTTGCAGCTAAGCTTTAAGTTTACTAAGGTACTATAGCGCCACCGATTTTTGAACGCACCCTACGCCAGCGCTGCCTGCCGGTGTAATAGGGAACTAGTTAGTTGACAGCTCGCGCCGCCGGCGCGCATATTGAGTTCTGCCGTCCCACACCCGCTAAGTTTACTTTAATTGACTATTTTGCCTAATTGTCTGTGTTTCACGAGAATTACAGATTAATATCAGTAAAGTGCGGTGTTTTACTTCGCACCCGAACCCTAACTCGCTATAGTACCTGCATGCCAAACAAGCGTCTAACTTAATCGGTTTAGATTTTTCATACAAAAGGATTTTCCCGCTAATTCCCTTTCCCTTGGGAATTTCCGCAATTCCTTTCTTAGTGCACCTCTACGGTACTTAAGCTACATCCCTTCCAAATTTCAAGTACCTACGTTTAGCCGTTTAGGCTGTGCGTTGATATGTCAGTCAGTCAGTCAGTCAGTCAGTCAGTGTCTCCTTTTATATATTTAGATACGGCGGTACGTCAGGTAACACATGTTGACCTTGACGCGTCCCTCTTATTTCGCTGGGCTCATAATAGCGCCGGCTTTCGTGATGCAAACATGTAATCTGACGTGCTGCTGACTGTACTTGTATATCAGTTTTCCTAAAACTAATTATCATGGAGAACTGCAACTTCATATTTACAGACCTAATATTAATAATGTATGATAAGTGTTGATAAGATACTTTGTGATTAGATATTGGTTTTAATAATGACATATTAGGGCAACCTAACTCAACCTATTACATACATTTGCTGATAATGATAATATTGATAACATAGTAAGTGAGATTGCAATATTATTAATCACAGTTTAATAATATCGTAACTAAGTATGTACTACTTTAAGAAACTTATTTTTTTCATACTATAACAAAATTGCATCGTAAATAAATGTGTATTTTAAAGCTTTAACCTGAGGAAATTTTTTGATTAATTTACGATGATTCGCTACAAGGCCCACACTAAGGTTTCCCTTGTGTCGTGGGTTCGTTGAAACATACATAAAGACAAACGCAAACACCTATGATCCGAGAAAAAACATCTGCTTTTTACACAAATACTACCCCGACTGAAAGTCGAAAATATTTTATTTTCATAGAACATACAAAGTGCTGCTTGAAAACGTCATAAAAACTGGGAATCGAACTCAGGACCCGGCGATCAAGAGGCAGCGCCACTACCACGCGACTAAATCAATGCAATAACTCTTACACTATTAGAAGGATTGCAAAGGATCGGGTTTGGTTTCAAGACAAATTACTTATCGTTATTTACTTTTTCGAAATGTCAAAAAAAAAATCAGTTTTTCGATTCTCTTAGCAAGCTCCGAAGACAGACTTTGTACGAGATCGCTTAAGCAATTTTCAGTGAAAATGATACTGAAGTAATATAAAACAATCTTATTAAATTATGATCTGTAGAGCGTTAAGTATCCTTTTTAATAGCGCATTGTCTCGTTTTCTTTATAAGAAATAATCTTTCTTAGATAATGTAAGTTTTTTTACATTTCATTTATTCCTTTACAATTAATACCATGTTCTGTAGTATTCTTTTAACCTGAAGGTACGTAGTTATTACCTGATCTCTCCTGTTACCTGATGAATATGGGAGCTGTGGCAGATTTTAGACATCTAAAATAATTGAGGAGTGTCTTTTCAAATGAGGATATCTATATTGTTTCTTATTTTTCACAAAATGGGAAACTTAAAATGGAGAAATTTACAAACTACGTATTTTATAGGTAAAATATCCCCTTTTGAAATGGACTCCCACTTTTTAAATCACTTTACTCGGAGACTATCCCGTTTTGATTAAGATCCGAGTGACAAAATTGTGTATTTTAGTGCTAAAAACAAGACTGCATACTCAGTTAAAAAACTAATACAAATGTAAATATCCCCTTTTGGAAAGACACTCCTCAATTAATATAATAGAGGCGATGTTGTTTTTAGTGTTCCGTGGTAAACTACTAACCTTACCACACTTCCGTCTGTCTTTCTGTCGGTCCGATTCTGGTTTTTCTTGGTACTACAAAGCTGAAACATATTCGACAAAACAGTTAAAAAAAATTGTTTTTCGTAAATAACATTGCATAGGGTTCAGTAAATAGCTTTTTAAAAATAATAATAATAGAATAATGTTTTTCAATTCAGGGATCAAATTGCGTAGTAATAAACTTGAAAGTGTCAGTTTTTGTTATAACAACTCAAGTGTATTCCCCTCTATCAGCTACACCGTTGCTTTTTTTAAAATGTGGAAAAATTTATAATGGTAGTAAATATGTAACGAAATTAAAAGTCAAACTATCACAGCTAAGATGTTTCACGAAGCTCAGTGCATATATTTTTTTCTACTTTGCAGTTAAATTCGATTTTTTTTTCATTTGTTTTCTATACTTTTGTTTTAGTTTTTTTTCAGGACAGCGCACAGTGTTTCGTTCAGAACATGCTAGCTGGACAAAATTATTTAGTAACGTTTTTTGACTCTGATTGGTGTATTTACACAAGTTTTATTTTTTTATATACTATTTAAGTATAATTTAAGATTATTTTGAAAAAAAAACCCTTCGGAGCAAAATAAAAAGGTTTTGAGTAGAAAAATAAAATTTTAATGACAATAAAACATTTATTCAATGAAAAATAAGTAAAAGCAAACAAAATTAAAGAAACTATATCGAATTCTTACTTAAAAATAATTATTAACCTAATTACAATACATACTACAATAATAAATTAACATAATAAATTGATTTTCTTATAATTAACCATTTAGTTAATAATCATCATTACCCAAATAAAAGGTCATTAAGGTAAATACAAATTCATGTTAACAATTATGCTATAAATACATTTTACCTAATGACATAACATTACAATACAAAAAAACAATAAAATAATTAACATAAACCTATCTATCACTCAAAAACTTAATCATTCATTATCGCTAAATTCCTCCTCTGATGAATCATCTACAACATAGTCATTACTTTCCCTAATCTCTACATTTCTAATAATATTAACATTAACATTAGGTGGTAATAATAAATCTAATACTTCAGAAGGGAGATTACCTGTAATTTTTTTAGGAATTTCCCTGAGGCTATTGATTACGGGATCAGATGTAATAAGTAACATATTTAATAAATCTCTATTCGTGGCGATACGTGACGTCTTCCGAGTATTGTTCTGTCGGAACCTTCTGCAATCTTTATTGCGAGCTTCCTGAGCTTCCTCAGAAAGCTGTCCGATTGGCAAAATAGCTGATTGAATAACATCAGAACCATGCACAAGAATTTTATGCACAGTAGCAGGCATATAATACCACGCATAGAGACTTAGATACAATTTTCTAGTTTCTTCGGCAAACTCTGTAAATTTTTCAATATTAATATCATAACCAGATGACAAAGCCCTGAGAATCACATCAAACTTTTGTATCAATATCATATCTATTCCGGTAATTTCAGCACTTTGCTCGGGGTTCCTAAAAAACCGACGAGCAGTATTCCCATCATTTGAATTACCATATCCGGGCTTTGGTTTATCTACTTTCAAACCCGATTTTGAATCTCTGCAGAACGTTGCTTCACGTTATCTTGGTCAACTTTACCTCGGACTTGCCATTTTTTAATGTCAAGGCGATAGCTAATGTGAAGTAAACATTCGAAACAGCGAATCCAGGCATGAAGAGTAGACAAACCAAAACCAAGATTATCCTTATTAGCCACAAACTCCCTGGACTCATCATTCATCTGTTTTGGGGTCGCTTTACAAATATAACATGTTTGTGATGAAGCAGTTTCAGTCATAGCATTGCAAACTTTACCATCAATCATTGTAAAAAGTAATTCATGTTTGACAGATACTTCTTTACCAATTATACTTGATTTTGTCGGTTGCAAACCAGCAATTTCCTCCAGAACAGCATTGGTTTCGGACACAGTGAAATCTGTACTTTCTTTAGAGAAAATAAACTTTATTGGCCGACAAAACATAGTAGAAGATGGACGAGGGTTTTGCCAAACAATATTACCGTTTACGTCATCACGCAATTGAATTGGTACAAATGAAAATACAAATAAAAATTCATCGGTACTGTCACTACTGCTAAATTTTTGTTTGTAAGTGCTGTGACCGGAACTCCCATCACAACCCCACTTACTTATGAGAGTAAACGATGAGTATGAAGATAAATTATTTAAAACATCACTCTGCGCAGTAACTAAACGTTCAACGGTTTTATCTAAAATCGCCTGAAGTTTGATTTCCGCACGAGTTTCGTTTACATTAATTTGATCCTCACAAGGAAAACACGCTAACTTTGCCTGTTGAAGACTATAAAATGACGGAAACACCTGATGCCCTGCTTTCATACTCCACTTTCGAGTCTGTTTATATGAATGACTGGTAGATTTCGACTCCACGTAATAAGCTAATGCCTCCTCCTTGGTCAAGCTTCTCTGCGTAGAGCTATCGCTACCAGACACACACTTTTTCATGTCTTTACACTTTTCAGGACTTTCACTAGCACTCTTGATAACCCTAGCCAAGTCCCTGTGGCCAGATAAACGCGCTGAAGCTTCAGCAGCCGCCAATAATTCTGAAGTACCTCGTGAGGATATGAGGTCTTCCACTCTCCTCCTTTTAGTTTTGTCGCTCGACTCATCGAACTCCTTGCGTGGCCGTCCAGGTGTCGAGACTCCTGATGTCGAAGGCTGAGTTTCAAGGAGTGAAACTTGAAAAACTAAGTCTCCCGTCATCCACTCGGCACAATTTTTCAAAAAGCGTTCTCTGTCTTTGCCATATTTCGCCCATTTTTCGTGTAACTTGGACGAAAATCGACTAATACAGTTCTTGGTTTCCCTCATCGAAGCATCTGTGATCTCTGACAAGTCATGCTTCGAGGATAAAAACTGATAAAGCTTGCTATTTTGTAGACTTTTTTCATGTTTCACCCATTCTTCAAAAAGCTCTATTTTTGAAAGAGAATAGAGGCAGTCTGAAAAAAAAAATTAAAAAAAAATGATGGACTCAAGTGTGCAGGTTGAAACAGTTATACAAACTGTAAATCTGCAAGGTTGCCATATTCACAGGAGCAAATATACAGCTGATATAGAGTTGAAATCAATAATAATATAAAACCTAAAATTTTGAAAATTTATTTATTTTTTAATTTTTTTTATCGACAACTCGCGTGCACATCATTAATTTATCGACACAATATGCACATCACTAAAATAACATGGCACAGATGCGATAATGTTGGGGTATTCTCAGTGCAGTACATTTTTTATTCCAGCTTAGGTGGGTTATTCTCTAAAGCTCAAAACAAAATCTTGTTTTTTTTTCGTGTATAGTTAAATGTTCCGTTTTCGGTATTATCGAATAAAGTTGGTCCCATACCATACTATTCCATCATTGAATATGGCAACCTTGCAGATTTACACCCTGTATTTTAAAATGAGAGGGTTATAGGTATAACATATATAAATTCCAGGCCGGGGTCAAGCGGGGGCATACAACTTCTAGTCTTCGAAACATAAAATTTAAGTAAAAAATATGAAGTTTAAAGTTTCGGCTCTATTTCTATAAAAACCTAGAAGACTAGGTATCACATAATACATATAATGAAAAGTACTAACCTTTAACTTGAAAATACATCACTAACATGTATTAGGTACAATAGTAAAAAACAAAGTTATGTGGTATCGAACGAAGAGCAAAATAAGTAATAAAATAATGAACTTACCTGCTTTCCCTTAAATAGGAACTCAATAACTCATCATTAGCTAATCACAACGGCACAAAATTTCAAATCCTTACTCACTAGGGTCTTGTTAATCACTTTCAATAACCGATTATCAGAAATTCGCTAGTGACTTTTGTCCAGCTAGCATGTTCTGAACGAAACACTGTGCAGCGGTCGCAAAATCATTTTTTGAGATGTCCACCGTGAGCTTATGCTTCTGTATGTCGATCATCTCTCTCTTATCAGCCCATATACGTCCCCATCGAGGGGCACAAGCCTCCCTTCGAAGTACGAAGGGGATTTAGGCCATAGTCCACCACGCTGGCCCAATGCGGGTTGGTGGACCGCTCGTCTATCGAAAATGAATTTTCTTGAACGGGCGGGTTTCATCACGATGTTGTCCTTCACCGTTGAGCAAGTGATATTCATAAATCCGTACATAAATCCGAAAAGACGAGTTTAGTGGTACAGGCCCGCACCAGGATTTGAACCCACGACCATGTTATGGTTCAATATACTTAAATATCAGAACCCCTTTCAAATTTATTTAACGAACAAAATTTAATACGATAAAATAATTCCACGTCAAAAACGTAAGAGTCACCGACTTCAATCCCAAAAAGACAATTTTTTAGAGAGTTTCCCTCAATTTCTTCAGGATTCCACCATAAGATCCTGGTTTCCTTACCATGGGACCACTCTTGGGATACTCCCTTTCCAACAAAAAAAGAATAATCAAAATCGGTTCATAAACGACGAAGTTATCCGCGGACATTCATAAAAAAATATATATACGGTCGAATTGAGAAACCTCCTCCTTTTTTGAAGTTGGTTATAATGGTTTTACTATGAACAACAATGATTCAAGAAATGTGTGATTACATTATGTATAATTTCAGTATTATACTTAATAATTGGCTAATAGGTTTACGTATTATAATAATATAATTATATTTATTACTATACACATAAAACAAATAAACATACGCTTTGTAACTTTACATTGTACTAAGGTAATGAGTCTATACAATTACACTCCCAGCCTTAAGGTAATGAGTCTATACAATTACACTTTTTATCATTTGTAAAAATGTGGTAAAAATAAACATAGGTACTATAGTATTATATATTATCTGGGACATAGGTATCTAAGATTTCTTATCTGATCAAAATTTAAAATGTAAGAATGCGTGATAATAACGGATTTACATTCCATTAATTAATGACGTATTTATGCAAGTAGTTACCTGGTAATGACTGAATGAATAAAGCTTAATTTGAACGGCACTGCTAAATACAGCAATAAACTATTATAGCTACAGGGTAAAAAACTTTTTTTGAAAGCTGACGTAATAGAGATGACTCTTAGCTATACTCGTATTTGATAAAAATTGGTTCAGCCGTTCAAGAGTTATAAGGAATACCTGCTTTACCACAAAATATTAAAACACCACTTGGACAATGTCTAAAATTGACTTAAGTATGTCATTTTTTTCATACAAAAACTGATAAAAGCCCGTTTTAAACATTGTCTAAGTTTTTAACTGACTTCAAAAAAGGAGGAGGTTTCTCAATTCGACCGTATATAAATATTTTTTTAAATGTATGTCCGCGGATAACTTCGTCGTTTATGAACCGATTTTGATTATTCTTTTTTCGTTGGAAAGGGAGTATCCCAAGGGTGGTCCCATGGTAAGGAAACCAGGATCTGATGGTGGAATCCTGAAGAAATTGAGGGAAACTCTCGAAAAAATTGTCTTTTTGGGATTGAAGTCGGTGACTCTTACGTTTTTGACGTGGAATTATAGTTTTATTTTTTTGTGATGAGGCCCTAAATATCGGGGATTAAACAACATTTAAAAATTAAAGAGTTAATATAATTCATTCTAGTATCTAAATGCAACGCGCTAATAATCTCTTATTAAGCATGTGATACTTTATCGCAAACAGTAGTTATTTATCACCTTTTTTTCCGTAAATCTAATACTCCATATCAAAAGAGTCAAGTTATCACTATCATAATACCAGTACCGCTTATCAGATAAATGTAATTTTTTATCCTAGGGTCGAATGTTATCCGTTTCTCAATCGTGTTGATAACTTCGCGTGTTTCAGTGTTCATTTCAGTCGCAGTATCGATTTCAGCACGAGCTGTTGGTAAAATAATTTCGTATGCCCGCCAAGCATCGGGAGTGTTTAGTGCCTATGTCCAGTTCTAAAAGCATTGTCTTTATTTTAAGAGAAGATTTCTTAGCGTGCATGTTGAAATGGCTAGTCGAAATAACTCTATGACTTCAAAAAAGGTAACTTTAGTTTTCTCTGTTTTTTTACATTTTTCTTTATTTAATTGAAGGTTTTCAAAGGTTTCCCATATTATGACTTAATTATCTTGGGAGATTAACAAAAATATATAAATTGGCCAAGAGCGCGTCAAGCCACGTGCAGTATAGGGTTTCGTAGTTGAAAAAATAAATTTTATTGAGTACCTAATCGACCATTATACGTTAGCTCGAAAATCCAACTTAGTTGTGATAGTTTTCCTTTCGATTTCGTTGTAGATACTGACATAATGACTAATTAATAAGGGAGGAGGGTTCAATACATCAGCTAACTAATAGGAATGGGGGGGGAGGGGGCGACAAACTCAAATTCAAAATAGATTTATTTTGAATTTGAGTCAAAGTTATATTAAATGCATACAAACATGTTCGCTCATTCAAGATGTTACATCAAAGGACTTAAATACATTTTTTTGACCCTACTGACTCTACGCCTATTCTCAAAGGTGCAGCCTTCCCCGGAGAAGAATAGGTAAGAAACTCCTAGGGTCTAACAAAGACACTTTGACACTTCAGTCTAACAAAAATATTATCACTTTAAATCTATGTTTACATCCTTTAATGTACTTCACTAATTTGGAATTATTTTAAGTAACATCCTCAATGTTCTATAAAATAAAGACCGGACCAGACCTCCTTATTTTATATATACAAGATACGGATAGATTTGCTGCGACCAGGTAACGAACCAAGGAACTATTTACTGCTGCTTTGTGAGGTTAAAAAAAAAGAATTTTTTTATAACTTATATGTATAATATATGGTGCTATAATACGCGTGTCATATTTATATGACTGTTCACATAATACACTTGCACAATACGCTTAACAGACTGTTATAATGTGGGTGTTATAAAACAGACTATAATAGTGACTAACATTATAATAATGTTAGTACATATTTGTACTTACTTGAGTTTTGATTAAGTTTCATTAGGTTTGATTCTGCGTACAGTGTAACACACACTCACATACACTCACGCCCGTAATACCTAACGGGGTAGGCAGAGCATCAGTGAGTTTAGCGAACTACTAGATGCCACGTTTGACACAAATTGTGAGAGTTATAAGATGGAACCAGTTGTATATTGGTGACAGGTAGTCAGTACAGCTAAACCTTCGCATCCAACTTACAGGGTTTTACTGTATACCTGGGAAGAATAGGTAGCTGGCACATTCTAAGTTTTTCTTTCACTCCTAGTCCAGCATGGAAGGACATGCTGTGGCTAGCAACCTGTTGGGTTTTTGTAGGCAGGAACAGGGTAAATCAGGAGAACCAGATTTTCTGAGACACATTTCTATAGCGTTACAGTTAAATACCTAATTACATTTAAAGTGAGTGACCTGCGTGGCGGGCGAGAGACGACTGACGTCACCTCGCTCAACGCTACTGGAAGTGGCAAAAATGCTTAATTTACAAAACGAATTATGTGTCCCTACAATATTCCCCCCCTTTTCCAAAATTTTGACAAAAATTTTCAATATTCTAAAATTACAACATGGACTTCTCTTTTGGAGCCTTAAACGAAACATATCAAACTTAGCTACGTGACAACAAAACCTTGCATCAGTAAAAACAATAACATCTCATGAAAGTTAAAAAAACAACAACTTATAAATATCACAACATAAACATAATCGCTATAACACGCACTGAGCACTACGGTTCACTCGCAACGCGCTATCCAATTTCGCGGACCGTGCGATGTGAATAGGTGCTGCTACTTCGGTTCTGCAAATCTGACCTCGTGTGTGATAATTCATATAACACATTGCTTCTGTTCCAAAGATAACTCGAAATTCTTCGCTCCTCTTGTCCATTGTAAAAATCTCGATAGGCGTCTCGTATAGGCTTCAGTATTGTTGACCAGACACACTATGCCTTCCGTCGAAAGCCTCACAGCGAAGCCACCACCAAAAGCTTGCTGGTTTCCGTTGACTATGATCACCGTCCGTTGACCTTCCGTCGTGAACGCGCAATCCGGTTACATAAAGTACACTGACGTTGAGGGCGTCGACTGTCGAAATCTCGATGATGTCACAGACACGATGAGGGGTTGTTTTCGATCTTCACTTCCAGCAGTGGGTTTTAAAATTTACTAATATTTCACCATAAAATTTGATGCTGTTGTGCCATTACCCCATTGCCTCTCTGGGAGAGCCGCATCAGGAACCACGCCGCCGCCACATTGCTTATTCCACGTGCACATTCTTGACTCCAATTTCATGTCGAAAATTCCGAAAGTTACGTGTTCGATGTCGGGAGGTCACCAGTGTTGGGTTTTTGTAGGCAGGAACAGGGTAAATCAGGAGAACCAGATTTTCTGAGGCACATTTCTATAGCGTTACAGTTAAATACCTAATTACATTTAAAGTGAGTGACCTGCGTGGCGGGCGAGAGACGACTGACGTCACCTCGCTCAACGCTACTGGAAATGGCAAAAATGCTTAATTTACAAAACGAATTATGTCCCTACAAACCCTTCAGTGATTTCTTTTTGGTACATCTATATAGTTATTGGAAATGCTTTTGAGTAATGTGTTTAAGTATGAAAAACTCCAGTGCTTGTGTTATGTTTTAAAGGTAGAACAGTAGAGAAGAGAGCAATTTTGTTGGTGGAACAATCTCAAAATCTATGGGATAGTAGAGTGGTCTTGCCAAAATTAAACTTTCCGCACCTCCACGGAAAAACTCTGTGTGTGCCATCGTAGCTTCCAAAGAAATTGACAGATTTTGATACGGTTTTTTTTAATTTGATACCTGATGTGATCGAAATTGTTTATGAAGAAACCATTCGTACTCAGAAGAAATGAACAAGAAAGAGAGTAGAATTTTCTCTGCTTTTAACATACTACACGCAGGTCTCGCAATTCATCCGTGACCATGGAGCTGGCAACGGTTATAAATTGTTTAAAACTGGTTTATTAAGATCTGATAAGGAATTTGAAAATGTTGAGTTCATTTCCTTGTGAGGAAGGGATCTCTTTAACTATCACAGGTTCGATTGATTTTAATTAATTAATAATAAGGTGATATTTTCGTTTTAAACTTTAAAGGACATCATTCAAAACGTACCAAAATTTAAAAGTGGCGGCCAAAACAAGTAAAGTTATTATTTCAAAAGGACACATTATTCTTATTGTTTTTTATTATGACAGCTAAGCTGTACAAGCTAAGCTGTACGACCAAGCTTAAAAAAGAAAAATTCGTAAAGGTCGTACAGCTTAGCTGTCATAATAAAAAAAATTCAAGCTTAAATTAATTTTTAAATCTAGAATTTAAACCTTTAACCTAATACAAAAAATGTTTTGTATCACAATCTATTGAAACACTATTTTCTATGGCCGGAAAATTTTAAATCCAGATTTATAGGTGTCAAGAACAAATCTAGCGATGGTAGTACAGCTTAGCTATCATGCTAAAAAATGTTTAAAATAATATGTACTTTCAAAATAATAACTTTAACTTTTTTGGCCGCCACTTTAAAAATTTTGGTATTTTTTGTATGGGCCGTGAATGATGTCCTTTCGTTGTAACATAAAGTATAATTGCCGATACCCTGCTCCTCAACATCTTACAGCAATCATAGCGTATGTGATTGGGTTCTTTATAACGGGGTAACTATTGGGAGTTATTAGGAAAGTAATGCGGGGATGTTCGTGTCAGAGTTTTATTATTTTTAAATCTCAACTATTTATTTATAACCAACAAAGTTTTGAAAGTATGAACTTGTTTTCTCACAAATGTTATACTATAGATATTTTTACAAGCATCACAATTTCATATGCATTGTAGTGAAACACAGCAGAACTTGCAGAACAAATAGGTATAAAAATAAGTAAAATAAATTCATGGTACTTATGTTATGTTATGTTATGTTATGGAACTACAAAGGGCTACAACGATTCGTGACTTGGGGGTGCAAATGAATTACGATCTTACATTTCGTGACCATATAACAAAAATATGCAAAAAGGCATACAGAAACCTTGGATTTGTGCTGCGTCAGACTAAGGAATTCAACAATATACTTGCGCTTAAATCGCTATATAATGGGTTAGTTAGAAGCCAATTAGAGTTTGCGTCAATTGTATGGAACACCCATGAAAGCAAATACAACTTAATGTTGGAAAAAATTCAAAACAAATTCTTGAGATCAATGTATAAAAAGCAGTTTGCAGTGTATCCGACTTTTCCAGCAATTTATCCAACTCTTTTCCTACTGGGGATGATAGGTTACTACAAATTGGAAGTTAGAAGGAAGCTGGCTCTAGCTACTTATGTGTTTAAAGTGTTCCGCGGACAAATGGATGACCCTGTAGTTCTGGAGTCTATTAAACTGTATGTGCCAAACCCTAGATTGCGAGGAGGGCCGCGGTCCCAGGTGTTTGCCACGCCGAGGTGTAGGACTAATATCCTTAAGTACGCACCAGTGACGGTAGCATTGCAGATATTAAATGCAGTTTCGAGACGTGTTGATATATTTCATTGTACATTAAAAGAATTTAATAATGTTGCACTAACCTATTTATGTGAATGAATTATACTTGTATTTTTTATTTTTTATGACACACCATATTATTTTTATATTTTTTATTATGAAGACATTGTAGATTATATACTTTTACTTTATTTGAACTTATATAATTTTATTGTTGTGACATTGTTACCTAATTTTATTTTGGACGTTTTTTATATGATTTTTATTATTGACATTAATTAATGATTACTTATTTTGAGATTATGAACTGTTTTTATGAATGCTTTACTGTAAATTGATTTTATAATATGTAATGAATTTCACATTGTCGACTTGGGTGTATACCTGTAGATGATGTTTAGAATTTTTATTAAATAAATAAATAAATAAATAAATAAAATAAAATAAAATAAATAAGTAATACCTACGTTTCTCGGTCGATTTTTTTATGATCCAAAAATAGATTGCATAGTGATATTTGTACTACGCAATATTATAAGTAGCTAACTTAACTACATTTTTAGGGTTCCGTACACAAAGGGTAAAACGGGACCCTATTAATAAGACTCCACTGTACGTCTGTCACCAGCCTGTATTTCACGAACCGTGATAGTTAGACAGTTGAAATTTTCACAGATGATGTATTCCTGTTGCCGCTATAACAACAAATACTAAAAAACAGAATAAAATAAACATTAAGGGGGCTCCCATACAACAGACATGATTTTTTTTGCCGTTTTTATAGATGATGGTACGGAACCCTTCGTACGCGAGTCCGACTCGCACTTGGCCGGTTTTTTCTATGTCTATGAACTTAATGTCACTTATTGAACATGTTTTTATTTATTTATTATAAGATGGGTTAACCCTTTTGACCTCAATCTTGACCAAGGTCATAGATGAGGTCGACGATGGAGTGAGTTAACCCAGAAAATGCCTATAAGGCACTGGTACTCCTACGTACCGACGGAACACAGCTAGCTGTTTGGCGTCGGCCTTCGGTAGGAACCAGACGGTCCTTCACAAAGCCCACCAAACCGCATGAGACCATAGGACGCCACCACAGATTCAGAACAAATTGAGGTGTCGTTGCCTGGGGTGGATTAATAGGAGGCAGGTCTCATTTGTGTTTCCTTAGTCGCCTCTTACGACAGCCACGGAAAGAAATGGGGTGGTGTTATTATTCTCAACCGATCACCACACGGAAAAAATTACGCCATTAGATACTAAAACCAAAGTCTTAAAGATTCTGTATACAATACGATATACTTTATTCGTGTAGAAGGCTGTTACAACATCGTGGCCTTATTGCTTGGAAGCAATTTCTTGGCAATTTTAGGGTAGGAACGTCACATAAGACAATAATCAGATTAAGATTAAGGTCTTGGTCTATAGCAAACCTATCGTTAATATAAAAAAGCGGTGTATTTACAAACTAAGCTACTATAGTGACAAATCAAATTAAAAATCTCAATTGAGTATCTTATGTACATACATATTTTTCCGAATTCCCATGGGAACGAAGTCCCGGTCGGAGAGCTAGTATTGTAATGCAGTGCGCATAGACATAGAAATAGTTATATAGAAGGTTATAGTGAACCTTCTTACAATACGCTAGTGTCATCCTTTCAACATCCTTTACATAGATATATTTTTCTTCATAGATATACATTTTTAAATTTTTTATTACAAATATTTTTTTTTTAATTGGCGTGGTACGACATGTGCATTATGTGATTTGTTTATTTTTTTGTTTCAATACACTATTTAATAGTTTTTTTTAATTGGCGTGGCACGACATGTGCATTATGTGATCTGTTTATTTTTTTGTTTCAATACACTATTTAATAGTTTTTTTTAATTGGCGTGGCACGACATGTGCATTATGTGATTTGTTTATTTTTTGTTTCAATACACTATTTAATAGTTTTTTTTAATTGGCGTGGCACGACATGTGCATTATGTGATTTGTTTATTTTTTTGTTTCAATACACTATTTAATAGTTTTTTTTAATTGGCGTGGCACGACATGTGCATTATGTGATTTGTTTATTTTTTTGTTTCAATACACTATTTAATAGTTTTTTTTAATTGGCGTGGCACGACATGTGCATTATGTGATTTGTTTATTTTTTTGTTTCAATACACTATTTAATAGTTTTTTTTTAATTGGCGTGGCACGACATGTGCATTATGTGATTTGTTTATTTTTTTGTTTCAATACACTATTTAATAGTTTTTTTTAATTGGCGTGGCACGACATGTGCATTATGTGATTTGTTTATTTTTTGTTTCAATACACTAAGGCCCCTAGCAGACGGCGTATTTTAAACACGCCGACGACGTGCCGACGACGCGCGTATACGCGCTTCAAACGCGATTGGAACGTAACCTTGTAACCTCAGCACACGGGGGGATCGTGAAACGCGCGTTTAAAGCGCATATACGAGCGACATCTCAGATTCAGAAAAAAATGAAGTGTCCCAGGCAACGACACTTCATTTTTTTCTGAATCTGAGGTGTCGTCCTATAGTCTCATGCGGTGTGGTAGGCTCTGTAAAGGGCCGTCTGGTTCGCGACCACCCTCCTACCGAAGTCCGACGCCAAACAACTTGCTGTGTTCCGTCCGTGCGTGGAAGTACCAGTGCCTTTTATCGGCATTTTCTGGGTTAACTCGCTCCATCGTTGACCTCATCTTTGACCTTATGGTCAAGATTGAGGTCAAGAGTTAACCCATCTTATAATAAAAAAATTAAAAAAAAGATACAGCGATACAAACGGAGTTTCGAACGCGCTTCACACGCCCGTTTTACGCACGTTTAAGTCTATGAAAAAGCAAAAATCGGCATCTACCGGTGCTGAAAACGCGCGTTCCTGAAACGTGCGTCGTGTCGGCGCGTTTAAAATACGCCGTGTGGGTCTAATCTCGGTCTGCAACGGTAGGTTGCAGTCAGATTCGGAATAATCCTTTGGATAGTCCAATTTTGCAGCAATTTAAGTCACTGTAGCTCTTTCGAGTCAACATTTTTCTAAATGACTGAAATATTACATTTTTTACATTGGAAAAAAATCCAAAAACTGAATCTAAAACATCCGCTGGACATTCGATATACGAAAGCATTTTTGCTCAAGCTGAAACGAAGACGTTTTGCTCGCGTTTTGCACTCGCTCAGTTAATTAATGTATTTTATTGTACACAATTAATCCCATAGAAGCGAAGTCCGACGCCAAACAGCTTGCTGTGTTCCATCGATGCGTGGGAGTACCAGTGCCTTTATAGGCATTTTCTGCGTTAACTCGCTCCATCGTCGACCTCATCTTTGACCTTTATGGTCAAGATTGAGGTCAAAAGTTAACCCATCTTATAATAAAAAACAAACATGAAAAAAAAGATTAAAACCTATACGCCAGTCATATATGTATTTAACACGAGAAATGTCTAAACAAACAAACTAACGGCTAGTTCTGATTTTTTCATATGTTGTTAGGACCACTACCGGTACCGTATATCCAAGTTTGCAGCTTCGAAAGACCTGTGCTAACTTTGCAACACTCGAAAAACCGCGAAATTGTCGCACTTTTTTTAGTATTTTCAATATAAATCCTAAAGTATGCATTTAAAATTAAAATTAATACGTTTTAAAAGTAGAACAAAATTGCGAGAATCAGCTCTGAAATAACCGAGAAAGGAAAAAAAAAAATTTTTTTCTCATAAAAAGTGAAATTTTAAAAAAAAGCTGATAAGTCCAGGTATCTGCCAAATCTCAAACGAACAATATACTCGTATGTGTCGTTTCACGAAATGTTTTTAACCAAAAAAGTGCAAAAATTTCGCGATTTTCCTTGTAATTTACCTGAAATCTCAGGAAATTAGCACAGGTCTTTCGAAGCTGCAAACTTGGATATACGATACTGGTATTGGTCCTAACAACTTATAAAAAAATCAGAACTAGCCATTTGTTTGCTAGTTTCATATTCGATATGACTGGAGTACTATGCCACTACATAGATAAATCACGTATTATAGATAAATCACGTATTGTATGTACATACAGCAGCACGTCAGGTTATGCATTTACACTATGAAAGCCGCCGCTATTGCAAGCGAGATAAGGGCGACGTCAAGGTCAACATGTATAGCCTGATGTGCTGCTATCTGTACAATGCTTCTAACTTGGCGGCTGGTTTGGTCGAGTGGTAGCTGCCTCTTGATCGACGGGTCCTGGCAGATGTTTTTTCTCGGGTCATGGGTGTTTGTGTTTGTCTTTATGTATGTTCTGAGGGACCCGTGACACAAGGGAAAATCTAAGTGTGGGCCTTTGAGTGTGTGGCGTTTATTTTTATTTGATTTTATTTCTTCTTACCTATGTCTCAGCAATAATCGTTTTTCCAAATACACACAGGTACTAATTTATCAAAATAACTAGCATTCCGCTCAGGACTTCGTTCCCGTGGGATATCGGGAAAAGTATGTAGCCTATGTTACTCAGGGATAATGTAGCATCCTAAGAAATATTTTGAGAAATCGGTCTAGAAGTTTTTAAGTTTATTCGTTACATACAAAAATACAAATCTTGTAATTAGTGTAGATTGAAATTCAGAATTACGTACCTACTTTATTGTTGTTTTGTTATAATTTTGGAAACACAAAGTTTGCCGAGAGACAATAAGGAAATAGGAACACTACAATTAAAACGCTAGTGTTTAATATCTTTGTGTAAACTAGCACACTGATTTGTGGCTGAAACCGCGGGCGAGCTAGTGCAATTTCATTATTTTTCATCATCTTTGTCAGTTGTCAAATCTCTGTATACCATGTCACCGGCAAATCCCAGTAATTTATACTACAAATCTAAAGATTTGCCTTCAATAATAATACTCAGTGTGTATCTAAAATTACTTTATTTTCTGAAGTGATTTCAATGTCGAAAGAAGTGAAAAAAATTTCAAAAGGAAGTAAAAAGAAAAAACAACAAAATAATTTTTCACTCAAAGTTCAGATCTATGATCATAATAGAAATGAAGAGAACAGCCCCTAACATGACTATCTGACCAAATTAACTGTTATTCTGTCAGTCATGAAGGTATAACAGGACCTTCTTTCCTGGTGATCTAAAGGTGGTGGTATGAAGGTGGTTTCAGGATATGATATTTGGACTGCACGATTGCAAATTATGCTAGTTTTAAGGATCTTTAGCCCATTTCTTTTATGCAACGGGTGACCTGGAAGCCAGAAGCTTTACCTGCTAAAGAACAGGGTAGATGACTGATATTGAATACTATATATTTTTTAAGATAATACAATAACAAACATAATATAATTTAGATTTATAGATAACATAATTCGAAAAAAAAAATGAAATTGGTTGATAAATAAAAAACTTACAGCCAAACAAACATTTTTGTCTTTCTCTTTATTTCAAAACGAAATTTTATATGGAATTTATATGGTGGTATTAAACTGTGTTGTCACCGTTTTGTACTTCCCTCTCTGTGTAATTAAGAGTTTTGAACGTTCATATCTTTCTTATTTTTTAAAGATATTAAAAATTCATTTATACGATGAGGTAAAGAAGTCATCTACCCTATTTCTTTAGCTATTCTTCGGGGAAACGCTGCTGCCGGCCTCTTGTCGAAACCTGGCCCCGATGTAACGCGCTTGAGGAGCTATTTTACATTTAAACATAATATTAAAATATTTTAAATCTGTTTGTCGTTTCTCAATAAGTGAAATTTGTCTTCACAGGAGCTTCAAGATGGAACACCCGAAAGAGCATCATGGGGCCGACCATTAGAGTTCATTTTGGCTTGTCTTGGGTACGCCGTGGGTCTAGGAAATGTTTGGAGGTTTCCCTACTTATGCTACAGGAATGGTGGAGGTATTTTATCCATTAAGTGATCCATGTTTGTAAACTCCTGTTCGTCAATAATAATACAAAGTGAGAAGACTCCGTCTTCCTGAGAATATCCTTTACGAATATATTAGTAAAGTAACTGTCAATTTACCTCTCTGTGTAACGCTGTAACGCGTGTGTAACGCGTATTATATTGTAGGATGATTGTGGGCAAAAGTCTGATTTAATTTACACTTAAAATCAAATCAAACTATTCAAAAAAAAAATTGCGACCTGTGAGTCCCTTCGAAACCCTTTGTGTTTCGAAGGGAGGCCCGTGCCACTCGGTGGTGTGTATAATATGGGTTGATAATTTTTTTTAATTATAAATACGTATCAAAGTATACATTCAGCTCCTTTTCGACGCTTATTGTCAAAAACGGCAAATGTGTTTGTTTTGGTAAACAATGTAACAATATCTTGCACATGAAGAAGAACTATCCCTTATGTACCTGGATGAATTCAAAGCATAATTGACAAAGATAACCAAAGTATATATTTGGCTCGGTGTGAGATTAGTTAGCGAAAGTGAAGGTTTTTTCAAATCAAGCTTTTCTTATGTGTAGAAGATTTTGTGAAATGCCACTCCAAAAACTTGTACATTGATCCCTAATAAATTATTTTTTAAATGTAAACGTAGGATCCGAATCAGCTCATTATACATTAAATAACTTTGTCCAACAAGCATAGGTCGAAAAATGAAAAAGAAATATAAAATTCGCGACCTAAGCGATCAGCAGATTGCCTCAGATTTAGGAATCTGTTCAGTTTCATAGGTAGAATAAACCCTTTAAAATTAGCTAGCAACATCCTCGGGGGTAAGATATCTTAATTCATCTTAATTTTTGTTACAGGTGCTTTCCTTATACCGTTTTTCCTCATGTTAATCTTCATTGGTCTGCCAATTTTCTTCCTTGAGTTATATGTTGGACAGTTCACTGGAATCGGACCTCTGCAGGCCTTTAGCGCCATTTCTCCATTTTTTAGCGGACTGGGATACTGTACCTTAGTGGTCATTAGTATAATATCAATCTATTACATGATAATCGTGGCTTGGACCTTATTTTATACAATTGTGTCTATAATTGGAAACCTTCATTGGGGATCTTGTGAAAATAGCTACAACAGTGACTGTAAGTAACCCATTTTATTTGGTTATACAGTGGATGGATTAAAACGTTGTTTAAAATATTTAGTATTCTATCTTTAAAAAATCAAAAAATAGAATAAATAAAATTAAGAAATTTATTAATATATTTAATAATAACTCACCTTGTCTAGTAAATTATTCACTTGCATGAATTGTATCAATTACCCTTGTCTAATCTAAACATTTTTATCCTTTTAAACGTCGGGAGTCGTATCATGATTTTTTGTTGATTATCAATAATCTTTGAAAATTTCCCTATTTTCCGTTACACATCGTAGCACTATAAGCGCACTGCATATTAATTTGTTTATAGAATTTTGTAGAATCAGGCCTTTGCGAAAATCCACGCTTAGGAAAATATTTTATCTTCTTTTTTATTTCTTTTCACGGAAGCACAAAACATGTTCAGTTTGTTACAGTGGTGCATACGACAAAGATTGTAGAATTAATAACACGGGAACATCGTCTGACCAAACTTACTATCGACGGACTTGTTATTCCATTGGAGAGATTTGCCGCGTTACTGGTTTTGAAGCGTATAATGGAACACACTGTGTGAATGGATCCAATCCAGTGCCATGGTTCAAAAACGTTACCCGGGTTCTCGCTTCGGAGGAGTATTATAAGTAAGATTTTGGTGTAAGCTACCGAAGCCTGGTAAAATAAGAACAGCAAACATCTTTACGGGAAGGGAGAAATCCCGAGGAAACCTGCATATCCAATCCAGGCAACTAAATATAGGTACATAGTTCAATCCCACTTCTCTATTGGGATATGAACAAGGTCATATATTCATGTTCCCTTATAGCAAGGTCTCGGAGGTCAGGTATAGCAGTGTATGTCCACTAACAAAGGCCCGAATACTGGAACGTTCAAAGTTAAAGCGCCGTTATACGTCATGACTTTAAGACCTACTTTGTATACAGGGTGTAAAAGACAGCTTAGCAAAAACTGAAAGCCTGAACTCAGACAATGATTCTGAATGATTTTCCAGTGGAATTTTTCTCCGGAAAATGTTGAATTATTTTTCATGTTTTTTAATATTTTCTACTTACACTTTTTATTATTTAATCGACTACACTCCATTTTCCCATAAAAAAACAATCACAACAACGTAAAACACGAAAACCAGCAATGTACATCGCACTCCGATAGCAGCGCGGCGCGGGGGGATCGCGCGCGGGGCGCGGTTTCACGATTAGTTGCGTAGCGCCAAAGTAGGTAAATAATGAAAACTCCTTAACATGACGTTTCCGGGAAAAAATAATTACTTATAGCTGATTGTAGCTATGGGTAGATTCCACCATTTCCGTATTTGCTAAGCTGTCCCTGTATACTATGCGACTTTGAGTATAAGCATGCAATAAAGTGTTTCTGTACATCTCATAAGAAAACATGCAATACGATAATAAGAACGATTTTAAGTTGACTTAATAATGAGTGTTGAGGTGTGAATCCCGTTTTATTTAATCAACCGTCTTCTTCCTAGTACTAAGTCCTGTTGCTCATTCGTGGTACGCTTGACTTTAGGCAGGTCGTGTCTTTTAATATATCAATAAATTTAATAATTATTTATTACTCCAGCGAACGCGTCCTTGGCCGAGGTGATGCTACATGGAGCAACTGGGGAAGCATCCAGTGGCACTTAGTTGGCACACTCTTCCTATCCTGGCTCATCGCATTTTTCGTCGTAATCAAAGTTAGTATTTGAACGTTAAGACATTACATGGGTGTACCCAGGGGAGGTCAGCTGCCCCCCCCCCCCCCCCTGGAAATATAAAACTACCTATAAAGCAGGATTATTTTCGACTGTTTGCCCTACACACTACATTACATATACCTATGTTTCACATAGGGCAGAAGCTGGGTACGTCTATGAGACATTATTATGTATGTTTTAAAGCAATGAATAAATTTTTTGTCTATCTGTCTGTCTTATTACATTCATGATTAAGTTCAAAGTTCCTTGCATCGCGAATCGCTCTGTAACTTTAAAATCTTCACATCACCACAGAAATTGATCTCGTATATTTACTGTTAGAAAACTAGACAACTTCAGTAATGTAATTACTACATATATTAGATTAAATGAACATCACCTGTTTCTTTAATATTTTTTTGTTTCTTTAATAATATTCTAGATAACTAATTTATCTTATTAACTAGCTTTCCGCCCGCGTAGACTATAGGTTATATCGTGCCCAACTGTGGGATAAAATGTAGCCTGTGTCCTTTCCCAGGCTCTAATCTATCTCTGTACCAAATTTCATCAAAAAGTTCCGTAGTTTAGGCGTGAAAGACACAGAGTTATTTTCGCATTAATAATATAGCTTTCCACCCGCGGCTCCGCCCGCGTAGACTACAGGTTATATCTTGCCCAACTGTGTGATAAAATGTAGCCTATGTCCTTTCCCAGGCTCTAATCTATCTCTGTACCAAATTTCATCAAAATCGGTTTGTCCTAGAAATTGATATTCTTGTGTTGGTTTTTAATAGGGTGTCCAGTCAGCCGGCAAAGTAGTGTACTTCACCGCATTGTTCCCTTACGTGATGTTAACGGCTCTTCTCGTCAGAGGAGTAACCTTGGAAGGAGCTATAGACGGGATTCTTTTCTATATTGTACCAGATTGGGACATCTTACTAGAACCCAGGGTTTGGGGAGACGCTGCTTCGCAGGTAAACGAGTGACATTCAGTAGGTACAGTAATACCACAAAGGAGTGTCATTTGCAGGCGTACGTATAGAGGGCAATACATTAAGTTACCCATGCTTGAACTCCGTGCTATTATTGGGGTAACCTGATTTGCTGGCGTCTATACATTATAGTCAGGGGCCTGCAAACTCCACTCTTTGGTACAAAATACTTACACTTTGTTCTGTAGTGTTGGTCATTAATATGACTCATGTAAGTCTTCTTGTAGAGTTCAACAGTATTTGGTAAAGGTTGGCAAGCCTCCTTTATAATATAAACTTCACCTCTTCCTATTTTTCAAATTCAATAATGTTTTTACGATTGCATACTGGAATCATATTAACAAATCACAAGCAACTAGGTCAGGAATGAAATGTCTTCATCAGCCCTTATACGTCCCCACTGCTGGGGCACGGGCCTCCCTCGATAACATGAGGGGTAAACAACCAATGAAATGTTAACTTCAATGAACGTTTCTGCAACTGAGTATAATACACTTAAAAACACGTGCTTCTCTTTTAAATTATACCTACTTCAGATCTTCTACTCCTTTGGAATCGCTTGTGGCTCGCTGGTGACGTTGGCTTCCTATAACAATTTTCACAACAACTGCCATTTCGATGCCGTTTTCGTCAGTTTGGCCAACTTCATGACCTCTATCTATGCTGGCTTCGCCATTTTTTCCGTGCTGGGTTTCCAGGCTCGGTTGATGGGTGTCGATATTGACGGTAAGTCTTATTCTATTACACACACTTCTTTGTAACATTGATCCTTTATTTTTTTGGAAAATTTTCCAAAAAAAAATTTTTGTCATTACTAAAGAGCAAATTTTCCAAAAATGAAGGATCAATGTTTAAATGAGGGATAGTTGTTTTTCTGTACTTTTTATTCTTGTACGCAACGAAGAGTTATTGTATTGTGTACAAATATAAAAAAGCAAATATTGTTTTGGAACTTCTAAATAAATGAGTATACTCACAAAATACGGTTGAGTGTTTGGTTTGTGTATTTTTATATAGATAAACACACACACACACACTTACCGCATAATAATAACAAGTAATCTGTGCTCTAGCTTTCTCCCTCAATTATTTGTTTAACGCTTCTGTACTTAGTTAACATTTAATTTATTTGCATTTTTTTTTCTGTTAGCTTACGGCCACCAAGCTTCTATTATATTTTACTGTATCAAGTCACATTATGAAAACCTGTAATTGGCGTACATTTAAGTTACATTAATAACTAATTACTTATGTTTATAAGCTGTTGGTTTTCTGAAAAAAAAAAGATATAATATACTATTTTATTCATATTTCTAAAAAATGCACTTTTCTTTATAATAAAAAAAGTGCATTTTAAAGATCATATTGTGAGGATTACCCAAAATTTATTGACTTAGGAATGTGCATAAAAGAAACGAATAAGTACATAGGGAAAGTTAAGGCTCATCAGTTTATTTTTACACAATATTAGTTCAATTCCTTTATAGACCTACAAATGCTATTGTCCTACCCGTATTTCCCTTCTACAGAGTGTGAGAGGGATAGAGATAAGCAAATGAACGGTCAATAATTTATGAAATGGATATGGCATTTTTCTGGTTCGCCAAATTATTTTAAATTTTTGAAACATAACTTTCCAATGGTATAAAATAGTATTTAACTATCGCAAAAGTATAATTTAGTTTCGTAGAATTTAGTTCGTATTACAAACAGTACGATCTTACTATATCAAATGAGCATTGTGCTATATTTAAATAGTAAACAAGAGTTATGCTTACTATTTTGTAGCGTAATAGCCACTTTCAGTCTTCCTATTTGACGTGGAGTTTAGTAAACTTTTTGAGGACGTTTCATGAATTTCGAGAAAGTAACGCTTTCTATTTATTTTAAACTAGCTTTCCGCCCGCGGCTCCGCCCGCGTGGACTACAGGTTATATCGTGCCCAACTGTGGGATAAAATGTAGCCTATGTCCTTTCCCAGGCTCTAATCTATCTCTGTACCAAAATTCATCAAAATCGGTTCAGCGGTTTAGGCGTGAAAAGGTAACAGACAGACAGACAGACAGACAGAGTTACTTTCGCATTTATAATATTAGTAGGGATTTGTTTTTTGTCAGAGCTATCAGTTGTTACTTCAGCGAAAACTAAGGCGAAAAGTGTAACTTAAACGAATTACTAATTATTAATTGTATAACTTTCTTGATTTATTAATTACCATCAGAAATATAGAATTATCTCCACATTTAAATTTAATGGTAGAAGACGTAAGGTTTCTGTGCTCCATCTCATTGTTAGTATTAACTGTGTTAAATTTAATACTCCTCAGTACGCACAAAATAATTAAGATTTTTGTAAATGAAAACATTTTCATTTCTGCAATTAGATATAAAAAAAGGTGTAGGTAGATATCCCACACTACACACAAACCTCGATTATCGGTTCACCGACAAAACAAATTTAAAGCGACGGGTCATACCTTATCTAAATAACTTCGCATGCAATGTTCAGGGCTTTGTAGAATTATCACGATCATCAATCTATCCCGCGCTCGTTGTTTGTTTACGATGAAACGGCGGGCCAGTCGTGTTTGAATTTTGCATGCTATTTTATGGATTGACCAAACAATGTCTGTATTGCAGTCTGTAAACCCAGACCGTTGCGAGAAACACGCTTTGTGTAAAGTAAATGAATCAGCCGAAAGCAAAACCAGTTTTAAAAGCAAATTCGCGTAGTTTTTGTTCCGGAGTTAAATGGGACCCAAAAGGGTTCGGGTTGGTACTTGGATAGCAATCGCTCGCTTTTTGTTATAATGAAGTTACTTACTGGGTATTTTAGTCCGGCAGTTTTAATATCCTACTAATAATGCTGATATCTTCCGATATGGGTGGGTCAATAATGAACTGGAGTGAAAACTAGGCTGTGTGAGGTATTGATGAAAATGTTTTTGGTACTAGTTATTGAAACTATATGAATGGCATGCCCTTCATGTCAATTTTACCGATGATTGTTATCCGTTGTTTTTATTTTTTATTTTAGCGACATTCTCTATCGTATTCCTAATTTAATTATGACTCTATTATTTCTTTAAGGTCTGTACCCTTAATATTTTTTTATTGTACAATGATAATACAGAGGTTAACAAGTTTACAGTAATAGGAAGTTTACAAAGGCGGATTTATCCAATTAGGGGATTTTAACCATCTACATATCAATTATAACTACAACTCAACCAACCAAACCAATAGTCAAGGTAATTAAAAAAAAAACTGTTTGACAGGAATACCAGCTAGCTAACCATTCGCGACTTCGTTTCAAACTATGAATGGAATGCTTTGAGCAAAATTGTACGGGACTAGCCGCTAGCCCATTAATTTTCAGTACAAATTAACATACGGGTAATTCTAACACAAGTATTAAGCTGCGATGTACTTTATCATATTATCGATAAAACACGTTTTATTGGCAATAAGGGCTTTTCTATGACAATGCCATAAGCAAAGTTAATGCTTGATATCGGCCGATAACACTTGAGCTTTCAAATCGATGATGTTTTTCTGTAACTTTTCTAGCATAGTATTAATTTTATGAATCTCTTCTCTACATATTATAACGAGGAAAGATTTGATTGTTTGTTTGCATCGAATAGGCTCCGAAACTACTGGACCGATTTAAAAAATTCTTTCACCATTAGAAAGCTACATTATCCGGGGTGGACATAGGGTACACAATTTTCCCGAATTCCCATGGGAACGAAGTCCCGCGCGGGAAGCTAGTATATAATAATAGTGATAAGGGAAAAGATTGGCTCGATCAAGAGGCTAATTGTGGAAATCCCCGACCTGTGTGTAAAGTCTCTTAAGTGTTTATATTTAGATGTGGAAAACGATGCTGGCTGTACTATTAATCATAGTTATTGTTATTTAGATGAGTAAGTACATTATAGTATTGCTGTTTGTTATCCTGAATAAAATAAAATAAAATAAAATAAAATAAAATGACGACATAGGGAAACTCGAAAGCATTGTGTTCTTAGGTATTATAATTCAGTTTTGTGTAATATGCCTGTAACTGCACTGTGCACTGCAGTTGCTAATCCAGCCGCCACCGATATAACTTAGCGATTTTGATGTTTTCTCTTAAGTCACTTGGGGCAGGCCTTCAATCAGTGGAAGTGATTGAAGCAGAAGCTAAGAATTCGCATTTAGTTTAATCAACGTCAAGAGAACATTGAAAATCTATTCGTCATTATCTACTAGATAAGTCATATTGAATTACTACTACGAGTATCTTTGTCATCCATAATTTTTTATTATCAATGCAGATATACATTAGGTTGATACTTCTTACAATTATAAATTATTTATAACGTTGATATGAATTGTGTAAATCTTTTGATAGGTCAACAAATGGGAATTAAAGTAAAGTGTGGTCATTAATTATAATCTTGGTTAGCCCCTGTTGGTAAGGTTCTTAGGGTTGACATTGCCCTGCCTTTATTTTGGTCTTTGCTATTTGTATACCCAGCCTCCCGATCGTGGTAAGTTTCAACGTGTTTACCAAAGCTAAACCACTCACGTTTCCTTTGTATTCAGCCTAATAGACACGTTGAATACAATAGAAACGTGAGCGATTTAGCTTTGGTAAACACGTTTAAACTTACCGCGATCGGGGGGCATGTTTGTTTATTATGTACTGTCCACTGTACGTCCTCTATTTACTAGTGTGTGCAATAAAAATGTTGTAAAAGACAGCGTCACTTTTTCCACAGATGTTGCTGGAGAAGGTCCAGGTTTAGCATTCGTGACGTATCCAGAAGCGTTGCTTCAGATGCCTGTGCCTCAACTCTGGGCCATACTTTTCTTCTCCATGTTGTTTATCCTCGGCTTGGGCAGTCAGTTTGCTGGAATTGAGGCTATCAATACTGCTATTGTAGATCGATGGCCGCATCTACGGAAACAGTATTGGAAGGTAAATATTATTCTTTTGACGAGCCTTGGATCCCTTTGTTAGGAATATCCTAGCTTCAGAGAATCTGGAAGTAAAGGGTAATGCTGCACTTGTTCTGCGATCGAAGTATAAAATACTAACTTTCCGTCCTCGACTTCGATCGTATAGAAAAGTAGCCTATGTCACTCTTCAGCCCTCCAACTATCCCTGTCAATCCATTGCTCCGTTTTGAAATGAAATAAGGACAAACGAACTAACACACTTTCTCTTCCTTACTCATTAATTTTTCAGGAAGCTTTTTAACATATTACAATGATTCTAAATGGGTTTCCGATAAATCTAGTGAAAAATCCCACGCAAATCTTAAACAAGCATGATCAAATTTTAAGAGGTATTTTTTGTCGAACACAGACACAATACTCATTTATTTGATTTTAATCTACATATACAGCTCAATAGCATGCTCAAAATTTTTGCTGTTTGCAATTGGCTATGTGCCATCAAGAAATTTCCCATTTGTATGATAGTTTAGCAGTTCACTGTTTTATTCTATTGTTTAATAAATAAACTGGATGTGTTCTGTTCCTAGGTGACAGCATTCACATGTTTCACGTGCTTCATCCTCGGAATCCCGATGTGTTTTAGCGGTGGTGTATATCTGTTCACTCTACTGGATTGGAACACTGCCTCCTGGGCTATACTCCTTATTGGTATGGCTGAGGTATGTTGTCTATGAAACACTTGAAAAATAATTTCTGTTATTATTCGTCAAGTTTATTCAGGGTATATAAAAGGTATATCCTATGTAAAATACATAAGTTTGATTCATTTTATGTTCCCCGAAAATTCGCGTCGTATGACGCAAAATGAAGTCTCGGGCAGAATGCCATTTACTCATACCTTGTTTGGCCATGTTAGGAAAAGTACTACTGACGACCTTTAAACCACATACTGTAAAAGTAAAGTATAATATACACATCATAATAAAATAAAATAAATAATTATTTCCGTTACAAACGTTAGAGTCAAGCGACTTCAATCAAAACGTCGTTTAAATAAAATGTATATATGTATTATGTTTTTTAAAGCGCAGAATCAATTCCGATAAAAATTTCAATAAACAATTTCAAGAGTAAAATCTTCCAAACAAAAAAAATATTTTTAAAATCGGCCCACTAATTTACGAAGTTATCGCGTAACAAACATACAAAAAAAGTTTAAGAAAAACCTGTTGAATTGAGAATCTCCTCTCAAGCGTATACATATATATGTGCATCTATCGCACATATGTATACGTGCGATTTACCTACGTTACAGTTTGATCCACGTCGGCTCAATGTGCATTCAGGCACGTTAATGTATTGAATTGGTAGGGTTAAACATTTAACTAATTTTTCAAAGAATTAAGGAACCAAAATATTCCCAGTATTCATATTCGTGAAAAAAATTTAGTTCAATTAAAATTTTAATAAGATTTTTTAAAAACATTCGGCCACTGTGAAAGTTTGTTTAATTTTTTTTTTAAAGTGTATTCTTAACGGACTTAATTTCATGGTTTAAAAGTATTTGTTCTAACAACCTGTAAAATGTTTTTTTTTAGTGTATGGCTGTATCATGGAGCTATGGCATCTTCAATGCCTTAGAAGACTTGGCTGAGATGAGGATAAGGTTCAATATATTTTTAGAATACTACTGGATATCTGTGTGGACCGCAATTGTGCCTTTTGGCAGTTTGGTAAGTTAGATACATACAAATACATACATACGCTCACGCGCCTATAATCCCTTTCAGGGTAGGTAAAGCATCAATGGTTCTAAAACCACTTGACTCCACATTGGACATAAATTCTGAGGGTTATTCGATTTTAAAGTTCTTTCTATTCTATTCTATATTCTATAGATGAAACATGATTTGAGTCGTATAGAAGCAAAGGTGGCTATCAGACTTATGTGTAATTATCGGCAAATGTCAAAAGAAGGTATTCCATAAAAATTTTAACTTACGAAATATTTATCTTAAACTTAAATATGTATTGTAAACAATATTACTTTTAGTTAATTGAGTAGGACACAATAATATACAATATGCAATAATGTTTTATTTTAGACAACAGTTTTTTTTAAAGTTAAATTTTACAGATTGCCGGATTTGAAACTGATTTCATACTTTAAAGTGGTTTTTCTATAAGAAATAGCCGACTTTGATACGAACTGTGAATAATGGTAGAAAGTATTCAAAATTCTGAGTGTTGCTACATTCAAAGCTCATTTTTGTACTTAAATGTTAGATAGCCGCCTTTGATTCTATTCGACTCATATAATAGTGAGAAGTTGTCAGCTTTTCGCCCACAATACAGCAAAAACCTCGCACCAACCTACTGACTTTTTACGTACATTATGCTTAAGAAGAGTTGGCAGCCGGTACATTCGAAGTTTTTCTTTCACTTCCAGGCTAGCGTGGAAGAAACAGTTAGATAGTAAACTGAGATGTTACTGTATTATCCTATTTCCTACTTCTAATCTAATCTAATCTAACTAATATCATAAAGAGAAAAGATTTGATCGTTTGTTTGTTTGGATTGAATAGGTTCCGAAACTACTGGACCGCTTTGAAAAATTCTTTCACCATTAGAACATTATCCCTAAGTAACATAGGCTACATAATTTTTCCGAATTCTCTCGGGAACGAAGTCCCGGGCTGAATGCTAGTCTATACATACTATAAAGAGGAAAGATTTGATTGTTTGTTTGCATTGAATAGGCTCTGAAACTACTGGACCGATTTGCAAACACAATGAGACCTGAATCTGAGGTGACGATGTGGTAGGCTCTGTAAAAGGCTATATGGTTCCCGACTACCCCCCTTTTTTATTATAAGATGGGTTAACTCTTGACCTCAATCTTGACCATAAGGTCAAAGATGAGCTCGACGATGGAGCGAGTTAACCCAGAAAATGCCAATAAAGGCACATAGCAAGCTGTTTGGCGTCGGACTTCGGTAGGAGGGTGATCGCGAACCAGACGGCCCTTTACAGAGCCTACCACACCGCATGAGACCACAGGACGACACCTCAGATTCAGAAAAAAATGAAGTGTCGTTGCCTGGGATGGAATACTAGGAGGCAGGTCTCATTTGTGTTTCCTTAGTCGCCTCTTACGACACCCATGGAAAGAGATGGGATGGTGTTATTCTCAACCGATCACCACACGGTTAACCGAAGTCCCTACCGAAGTCGAACTCCTACTGAAGTCCGACGCAAAACCGCTTGGTGTGTTCCGTCGTCGGTGCGTGGGACTACCAGTGTCTTAAACCTCTTCGCGCGATTTTTGCACACCCGTGTGTGCGCGATTTGTATCGCACGATTTGTATAATTGAGGTCAAGAGTTAACTTTTCTCGTAGTAAAAAAAGAACGGATTTTGATGGAACTTTGCAGTAATATATCTAACATACCAGAACAACAAATATGCAACACGATTTATCCAAATTCCCACAGGGATGAAGTCCCGGGTGGAAAGCTTTACTAATATGATACACTAATGTGTATCATATTAGTAAAGCTTTTAATATTGGCTGACTCTAATGAGTCAGCCAATATTAAAATACAACTTCATAGTTAAAAATAAAATATTAATATTGGATGAATGACGCTAATCACCCCCAAAGCATCGTAACAATACGCAGTCATCAACTGAAAAAAAAGAGTATTGAACAGATTAGGAAAGGAAAGGGTCACTCTAATTGAATATGCCAGAACCAGAAATTTAAAGCGTATTGAAATATTGATTGCATATTTATGAAACTGATCTAACTCTCAAAGAACAACGTCAACTTTACGACAAAGTAATAAAATTAATATATATTTAATGTGACACTACGAACGGGCTATGTGCAAGATTTTATTTTATTTTAAGCAGATTTAAGGTCCCATATTCAAATAAATTTTGATTATAGATAAAAAAATAATAATTTTTTAAAATTTTTGTTACGATTTGTTGCTTACTACAGCATTCTATACGGTTTAATTCCTTTGCCAAAGTAAAAAAAAGACGTTTGACAGTTTCTTGACCATTGTGTTTTTGAGTTGTTGGTTGTTGAGTTTGTTTTTGTTTTTTTTTTTAATTGACATGACGGTTTGGCAAAGGAATACGATTGCATATAATGCCGTTCTTAGGATTAGTTTACCGTACTATAGCCCATTCGGGATTCTTCCAATAAAACTGAACAATATGCTTACCTAAAGCTATAATGATGAAATTTTTTTTTAAACTGTAAGATGGGCTAACTCTTGACCAAGGTCATAGATGAGGTCGTCGATGGAGCGAGTTAACCCAGAAAATGCCTATAAGGCACTGGTACTCCTACGCACCGAGGGAACACAGCAAGCTATTTGACGTCGGACTTCGGTAGGAGGGTGGTCGCGAACCAGACGGCCCTTCACAGAGCCTACCACACCTGGGGTGGATTAATAGGAGGCAGGTCGCATTTGTGTTTAATTATTCGCCTCTTACGACACCCACGGGAAGAAATGGGGTGGTGCTATTCTCAACCGATCACCACACGGCGAATCTAAATATATAAAAGGAGAAACTGACTGACTGACTGACTGACTGACATATCAACGCACAGCCTAAACGGCTAAACGTAAAAAAAAAAAAATTAAACTAAAAAAAACTTAACCTACTGAGGTTAAGACTGCTTAACCTCTAAGTACAAACAAAAAAAACAGTATTCCATGCACAATACAGCAAAACCCTTAAGTCCTGTTTACTGACTTTTACATTACGCTTAGCAATGTAAAAGCAATACGAAATTGCGCTTACATTGCTACATTCTATGTTTTTCTTTAGCTCCAGGTCCAGAACAGAAGTAAAAGTATGCAAGAAATTTATTCATTTGTTAGTTATGTAGCTTACTTACATAATTGTTGAGACCATCAACTTCTAAAGGCTTTATTTAATAAGTATGAAACTTCTTTTTCGTTTTTTTTGGCATCGGGGCATTGTTGGTTTGTTGGCAGCTAGATAGTTTAATAAAGGCATAGAATGCTGTAAATAAAAAGGTACACCAAGTTAATAAATAATAAACAATAAGTGCACCTATTCAAAGATCGATAAGATATAGATTTTTTGAGGTCTATATTACAAATGTTTTTAACATGTATGTAAACACTTTATTGAACGTTAGGTATCAGAAGTACAAAACAAAAGAGATGGATACAAAAAAAACTAAATGTACAAAGGCGAGCTTATCACTCATACAGCGTGATAAAAACCTCCTAGCTATATTTAAAATTCAGAACCAGAATCACTTACAGAACAAATTTATTGAAAAAAAAATATATATTTTTATTTTTTAATAGGTATAAAAAGGCAGGCGCACGCTACCTGCACCCGTCTCTCGCCTTGTCTGCTAGACTAGAGTCTCCACGTATAAGAAAAAGGGACCTATTCCTATTTAAAAAAAAAATGATATTTTCTGTACTTAAGTGATTCTGGTTCTGAATTTTGCATAGCTAGGAGGTTTTTTATCACGCTGTATACAGGGGCTTAGGTAAATCTCTTTCAACCTCTCGGGTGCTAAATCAGTCCATGAAACGGAACAACTTTCCCTAAGGAACATAGGTCAAAATACGAAAAATTGATCTCCCATACAAAATGCGTTATATGCTGATGAAGTTTGTATGGGAACTCAAAATTATTTTTTTTCGTATTTTGACCTATGTTCCTTGGGGAAAGTTGTTTAGTTTCATGGACTGATTAGAAAGAGATTTACCTAGAGGCCTGTATACAATATACTAAATTGATATGACTACAAATATGCTTTTATTTATTATTACTGCTAAATTGTTTATAGCCTATGTCCCATTCGTATTTCCAAGGGAGGACCGTGGTGCCATGCCTGTTGCTGGTTACGCAAATGGCCTAGTAAGAAAAAAAATAGTACAATTTTGCAAGCCTCTGGACGAATATGAGTCATTAATTTTGAGTGGTAATAGTAATAACGTAATAGTGACACCTATATTGTATTATCAATTTCGGCAATTATAAATAATTGATTTGATTGATATGCACATGCTATTTTTTTGTGATAACTTAAAATATGTTTTTGTTGAACAGGCAGTACTAATTTTCATATTGACGGACTGGACGCCGCCTTCTTACGGAGACTACGTCTTTCCACTGTCCGCTGATCTGTTTGGATGGGCTGTGGGGCTGTCTACACTGATTCTGTTCCCCGTCGGTGTTATATGGGCTGTTCGCTACGGATATGTTAGTATTCAAGCTTATATTATTTGCATTTATATTTTTTTGTTTTTTATCAAAACATGTACCTAACCCGAATCTCTACCCTCGCGCGATTTATGCACATCCGTGTGTGCAGGCTTTGTATCGCACGGCTCGTAAACAAGCGCGCGACGGGTGAGTTCGAGTGAAAAGGCATATTTTGGGTGTGCTTACTACATTCTCGAGTACATCGTCACTGTGCTAGATTGTCGTCAAGAGCGAATCCATTCTCTTAAAAAATACATGTTTATAACAAAAATTGTATTAATTAGTTTAAGAAGCAAGAGTGGTGGGAGATTGTCTTATAACCAGGCAAAATAAAATAAAAACATCTTATGATGAGAAACAATGAAATTTAAAATCGTAGTATCAAGGAAATATGACGAAAATTGAAAGAATATTGTTGCGACAGTTAGGAAATGGACTATAATTGATCCGAGCGTAGTGCGAACTAAACAGTAAAATACTATGTTTAGTAAGACTTTATTTTCATTATTACAGAAAGGAAAACAGCTGTTCAAACCGACACCGGAGTGGCAACCAGCGCGGACGAAGAAGGAATTTCAATCCCAAGTATCTGTTGATTCTACCCAGACAGGCGCTAATGATAACATAGGCTACGACCCATAATGATAGGAATCTTAAATTAACATTATTCACACTTTGCAATAAACTGTGATCGAGTTTAAAAGATGAGAAACAAGTAATTTCGAGTATTTAGTAAATGATGACAGCTTCTGGGCTGTAGACTGAGGAGTCCAGGTTCTGATCTTGGCAGTGCTATTTTTTAAAAACAGCTCTGTGATTGTTATCTCTTATTTTCTTGTTATTTTTATGAAAAATGTACAAAAATTTACGCTTAAAATGCAAATAGAGAGAGCATGTGTCCAAATATCAAACTATTTATTCACGGCCACTTGAAGTTGAAATAAAGAGGCTAGCACATCAGGTTATCACCTGTCAATATAAAAACAGTTTTGCATCGAAATTGAAATAACTCGGTGCGATAGTATTCGTACAGTCATACGTCGGGTCCTCTTGACTTATACTATAACAGTTTTGCATCGAAATTGGAATAACTCGGTGCGATAGTATTCGTACAGTCATACGTCGGATCCTCTTGACTTATATTATATATTAGTAAGTGGAAACACAGCCCGATGGGAGTAGAATAAATTTGGTGAATTTAAAATGGTTAGCAAAAATTTAGGACGTGAATCAGTCCACTAAACTTAGGTCGAAAAGTGAGAAAAAAATAAATATATATATATATATATATAAAAAAAATATATATATATATATATATATATATATATATAAAATATATATATATATATATATATATATGTCGCTTCTCAAGGTACCGCTTAAGCTGATTGCCTTAGCATGAGAAGTCGTTTAATTTTTTTGAGAATTTCAAATGGTTCCTCAGAGAAAATTGCTCAGCTTCATCGGAGAATTCTTCCTAAAGTTTATGTAACTAATTTAAAATCACCCCATATACTTGGTAACGCAGCCCGATGGGTGTAGAATGTAGACATTAAGCTTTGTCAATGACGTGGCTCGACTAAAAATAAAAACTTATAGGTTAAAGGTTGTTTTGAGATATGTGATTCCTACCTCTTCAATCATACAAATCCCCCTACAAATACAACCTGTTACTTTTGATGTCTCATAACTTTAAGGTCATATTCTATTAATAAAAACAAATTAAAAAGTCTTAGGAACATATATCCATAAATGGGTATTTTCGGAGAAATCATCAATCAAAATTACAATATTTCAAAATATTTCTCCCATAAAACGAGTGCTAAGTTGGTACAATTTCATTGATATTTAGTTTCAATCTACACTTAATATTATAAAGATGAAAGATTTGTATTTTTGTATGTTACGTAATAACTTAAAAACTACTGGACCGATTTCAAAAATTCTTTAACGATTAGGATGCTACATTATCCCTGATAATTTTCCTTAATTTTCCTGAATTCCCACGGGAACGAAGTCCCGAGCGGAAAACTAGTAATTCATAACTTAGAATACGATAATGGGACGTTATCATTTCTTACGTAAAGGTATATTTTGTATGAAAAATAAAAATTTGCAATTATTAGTAATTGAAAAATAATGTATATGCTATTCAATTCATATACGTGGTTTCATTGATACCCTGGAGTAATGGGATATCAAAAGGAACAGGTTGTATATGCGAATATCATAATCGAGTCCATATTTTCCCTTCTTCTTTTTACAAACAATGTGTCTTGTGTAACTTATGCTCAGTACAATCTATACACATAATATAACTGTAGAGGTTGAATTTCTGTACATAGAAAAAAATGCTAAAAACCGAGTCAGGGGAATGTAAGAAGAGAAATAAAACAAATCCCGATTTTCTTTTTAATTTTTTGTTTCTCTGTTTGTCTGTTTGCACGGGCTAATCTCCCCGACCGATTTAAATGAAATTTTGCATGGTGGTACCTTATATGGTCAACATTTAGGAAACATAAAATCTCGAAATTTAGCCAGTAAATATAAAACCAACAACAAATACCCCTGAAAAAATTCAAAGCTAGGCGTTTTTCAGTACATTTTACTCATACCATAGAGATCAACGTATTTTTGACATACATGGGCTAAAAGCATGGACATGATGTTTTTTAAATTTATCTCTTTCGAGAAAGGCAAAGGAATCTGCGTCCATACAGCCAGGTCTTCAATATACAGGGAGTCCAGGAAGTCATGGATAATCCTTGAACTGCAGATGGGTAATGTCATGGTCTACCAAATATAAAAAAATAAGCTAGTAAAAGTATCACAGTTTTCGAAATTTTTTGAAATTTTAGTAATTTGGAAAATTCTCTGCCTTTGATCGGTTTTTTCCATGCAATTTCTACAAATGTAAACTTTTTTACCTTGAATCATTCCTTTATCGATAGAATATAAGGAATTTCCAATAATAGGCTTCAAAAAATTTAAAAATCAAGTCAAACACAAATTTTTCATACAATTTTTTTTCTAACGCTACCTTTGACCAGCTGTGGTGAAAAAAAAAATTACTACGCGTGTTATGCCGCTTATTTAAAAAACATGCCTGCTTAATAAGGATTCGAAAATGGTATAATAGTTGATACTTTTGTTATTTTTTGTAATGTTTTTACAATTGAAATTGAAATTAGTGCATTTTCATAAATGGTCATATTAGTTTTTCTTCTAAAAAAATATAAACTTATGTCAATAACCGATCTCTTTAGTTAATGTAAAATATTATTTTTAACGTATTGTATTCTGAAGAAAAACAAATGACTGTGTTTTTTACCATTCTCGAACATAAATCCCTTTTATTATTTTCTAATTTTGTTTTTTAAGTTGACCATTTAAACTTAATCACGCGTTTTCGATTTTGTTCTCGAAAAAATAGGAAAATAGGTGAACATTGAAAAACGCGAAATACAATATTAACCATTTTTTGTGAGATTGTTAAGACAACATAAAACTTTTTAAAGATGTTTTAGAGGCACCACTAAAGGAGACTCAAGTGTTAAGTGTTGATTGTCTATCTCTCTCAGTATCAAAATAACAAAAACGACTGCTACTTAAGTATAGATCAGAGTCTGAGTCGCGTTCTGTAATACGGACCTTAATCTATCAAAAGCAGTAAGTGTAACAATGGTATAGAAAATATAAGCGATAGAGGAAACAACTATGTTTGAGCTTTGTGTTCAGATCCAATTAAATGACATAGTTAGCTAAGTTTTCAAGTAAAACATATTTTTATAAATTCCTGTTCCCTATATGAACGAAATAGTTGCTATTCGTTCATATAACGAAAATATGAACGAAATAGTTGCTTTAATAAAAAACGGCATTTCATGTATCTTTAGTTGTGTCAAAGTACAAACTCGGTCTATAAAAATACATACAACACGCAGACGAAGTTGCGGGCATCAGCCAGTAAAGAATAAATACATACATACATACCATTTTAGTGTTAGTATTCGCTAGTGAACCATTAGTGAATCTGCCTTTGTCTCTTATTGTTTTAATGCTCTTAAATTTTGTAGGGATCTATATTTTTTCTTGTTCCGTGGAGCTTTGGGAGAGAGGATAAATCCCTTTTGCGAATAGAGGAGGCACCCTTAAATATTGAACCAGAATCCTAATTCCTGTAGGAGTCCTATTACTTGTATGAAAGAAACAGGAGTAAGTATAAGAAACTGCGTGCAATATGTATGACTTTATTATTGTTGCATAAATAATCCCAAATTAGAAGGAACGTTGCAATAGCTTGTCCGTTTCTAATAAAGGGGAACTAAATCAAACATGTCAAACAGGCAGTGTACCTATCGCACAACGAAGGGCGCCTTGCGTTTATGACGTGTTCCATAATATGTGACTGTGAAAATGGAAAGATACAACTTTGGGGAGAGTCGTTAAGGTTGACAATTTACAGTGATGAGCTGTAAATAGCTCTTGTTCACCACCCCGAAAGTAGTACCTTTTACTAAACACATTCACATATTAAAACTTCCCTTGAAAGTCGTTCCTACAGCTAATATGGATGCGTGAAATAATTTTGTCGTATGTATCTCGTTCCGCCATCTTGTCCTATCGCTTATAGTGTCAGTGCGGAACAGGCAGAACGACATCGACTTTATTTTACGCGTCCGTGTTAAGGCGCCGACCCACCGCTGCGCATGCTGTTCACGGACACGCGGTGCATTTTGGCTGCGTGGATTAGATCAAAATCTAATTTATACATTAATCTCTTACTCACTGAGTAGATAATCACTTGGCGTTTGGTCGTATTCATGCGTAGCGTGATCGTGGGTTACATTGGACACAATCACATGCATTTTCTTGCAAAGCGAAGCTTAAGACACGTTCGTAACCTCTTCGTGCGCCGCGGTGGGTCTCCGGCTTTAGCCCGGCTGAAATTTGTTCCCGGTCAGGGAAAACATTTGTGTATAAGCAGGTGTCGTATTCTAGGATCCGGGTGCGTCTGTATTTGTGCGCGAAGAGACCCACAGCACAAGGGAAACATTGATGTGGGCCTTTGAGTGCGCCACGTAGCAATTGAGCTTTCTATTGGACATTATTCCTTTTTATTTTGTGTAGATATAATACAGTATGTAGCGACCAAGCATGGTATTAAAGTTTTCAAATCTCCAAATGACATCTAATATATACTTTTATTATTCTTGAACAATACACACAGCGCTATCTACTTAACTCTAAACTGAGCAAAGCCATAGGTGCTAAATCATCGATATACTACTTATATACCTAAGCACGGGCGTGACACCATCTCTTATTATCTTTTTGGAACATTTTCTAAGTTTGACAAAAAATGCATAAATTTTTACAAAATAAAAGTATGACAAATTGTCTTTTTGACCCATACATACATACGCTCGTGCCTGTAATCCCACAAGGGGTACGCAGAGCATATTCAGTGGATCTGAACCACTTGATGCCACGTTTGACATAAATTCTGAGGGTTATTAGGTTAGATATGATGTATTGTGATAAGAGGTTGTCAGCCTTTCGCCTACAAAACAGCAAAACCCTCACGTCCCTACTAATGACTTTTACAGTATGCCTTGGGAAGAGTTGACAGCTCGCACATTCTAAGTTTTTCTTTCACTTTCAGTACAGTTTGGAAGTACCAACATGAAAGTAGTTTTTGACCAATAAAATACTCCGAAATGGCGAGTATTGTCGAATAGTCACCCATTTTCGAGAAGCCGATTTCATATAAATATACATATTATGCTATAAAGGTAGGTATGAATATAAACAAGCCGGCTTGGCTTAACTCAGGTAAGGTTAGGTTATGTCAAGTTTAGTCGGTTAATCTTGAGTTTAAGCTGGCTAAAACTAGGTGCAAGCGCACTTCGGGTATCTGTTACAATTTCATTTACAAGACTAGCTCGTAAAATAATGTAGATTGTTAATTGTTTCTAAAAAGAGTTTTTTTATTTTTAAAAGGAGTGCGAAGATGTTTTGCAGTGTGGAGTTATTTATTTAAAACATCGCAGCGGCCTCTTTGCAGTCGAATTGTTGTTAAGACTAAGTGACTATATTTTATAGAAATTTATTTTAAAATGAATACTATTTTTCATAATAAATTAATTTTCAAGCGAAAGTTTTTTTTTACTTAATTCTTTTGTTAGGTACAATGTTTGTAACAAAATTATGAAACTGGGTTTAAGGACGAATTTTATACACTTTGTGGGCTTTGATATTTATAAATCCATACCTAATACTAAAAATGGGACGGTAAACCTGTCTGTTTGTTACGTTTTATCGCCTAAATTACACTGTCCATTTTGATGAAATTTTATATGGATGTAGTTTAAGGTGCGAAAATTGACATAGGCTACATTTTATATCGAATTTTTGAGTTAGGTGCTTAGAGATCGCGATATAAATCGAATTCCATGCGGGCGGAAGCCATATTTCATAGACCAAATAGACCAACTCTACACAGACCTAACTCTACGTATGAAGTGGGGTAACTTTAAATTAGTTTACGAAATTTAAGAGGTTATCGGGTAATTTCCCTATGAAACTAAACGACTTTCCCTGAGGAACCCACATTCAATTCTCAAAACGTAATTTTCAACTACATAGATGAAGCGCTCGTAGCCCTGTGGCGCTCGCTGGTCTCAGCCGGTCAGTGAGGTTGAGCAGCGTACACGGGGGCAGGGAACCTGATGGGTGACCAAAGTGGCAATTTATCACGAGCGTTTCCGTGCTTCAAAGGGGACGTTCAGCTGTCGGTCCCGGCTGTTGTCGATTGACTACAGTCGCTAAAACCAAGTTAGAGGCAATTCTGCGGTTTGTAAACTCTGACACCAGGGTTAGCCAAGTTCGCCTCACACTTGATTATACGTACACTATACCTACACCATAAGAAGAAGAAGAAGAACTACATAGACAATCAATTGATCGCTCAATAGTATAAACAGTCATGTTGCCGCGCTCGCGCATGTTTCTTTTCAGGTAGTCGTCGTAATATGCAAACAAAATGCGCCATCACACCTGCTCTAACAGGTTTATTTTCAGCGTTGCTGAACAAACTCAATGTTAGCCCAAACTTGTCGAGCTCCTGTTTTTTTTGTTTCATAATACCCAATAAAAAAAACAAAATTAAATTTAAAAATGAAATAGTCCCAACTCATGATCAGTTGCATAGTTTGACATCTTAATCTTTAATAATTTTGGATTTTCTTTATATTGAGTTTTTTTTATAAAAATGGGTTCGCCTTTGACCACAATCTAGCTCAGGGCAAAGATGTGGTTGAAGATGTAGCGAACTCACCCAGAAGAAGCCTATTCACTCGTACTTTAAAGATATTTGAGTTGTATGAACTCGGAAATACAGACGCCGGCAGGGATAATTCCACTCCTTCGCAGTGCGCAATATAAAAGATGAAGAAAAGCCTTTACACACATATGCGGTCAGTAAATTTATTTGCCTGTGTATGAGCAGTATTTTTTTTATAGTTTCATATAGATTTTTATAGTTTCATATTTTCCTAGAAGACATGACTGTTCAAACTACATGTGAAAGATATTTCATGTTTAGTTCAGTAAGTATACTTCTAAATATTTACCGACGTATCGACGTGGAAGACTCAACACGAAAAGTCACTCTCCTCTTGTTCAGAAATAAGCGAGAGTTTTATAAAGTATAAAACAAAATAAACTTCCTTTGAAAGCAAACTTCAAACTTATGAGAAGTATAAAACATAAACTTAGGGAGTTATTAAATTGTTGGCGACAGATACTATGTGACCCTTGTGAACCAAGTGTAAAGTTATATGTTTACGTATAATGTGTCAAAGACTAAAAAAATGTCATGAAAATTATATTCTTAGTTTAGTATTTTAAAAATGAAAGAAAGATATTTACAAATAATTTTAGGGAATAAAAAAATTCCCATTTGCACCGAACATTTTTTATTCTCTAAAATTATTTGTAAATATTCTTAGTTGCTAATAAATCTCAAGGCACTATGTTAAGTATATTTTATTACTCCAATATTATTTAGCTTATTATAAAAAAACTCCATTTACTACAACCATAAGTTTAAAATTTGTTTGACTTGTTTATTTACTACAAATCTGTTGTAAAAAAACTCTAGACTTGATTTTTGATATTTCTTACTTATCAAACAATAATATTGTTTATGAAATGAAAATTGAAAAATATTTTTCTTTCATACCCGTTAAATATTTATGAAGCTAAAGTTATGAGCGAGTAGTTTAGTTATTTTAAACAATATTGAAAGAAAAAAAGAAAAAATATATACAAGAAAACATACAACTTTTAAAAAAGCGGCCTTAGCTTAAAGCCTTATACTTTTATATGGAATATGTATATCTATTGTTCGATACTCGAACTCATATCGTTGATACCTAATCTGAACAACAAAGGCAGGTAACTTAAAAAAAATGTTTTGTTGGCCTCCAAGTACAAATACAAATACAAAAAATTGGCTGTTTTCCAAAAATATAGAAATGCCTTTTCTTGTATTATTATGGGTTTTCTATTGATTTAAGGTGTGTTTTATTCGGCAGGTCATTTTAGATAAAATACCTGGCTGACCGAGCTCAAGCTTGGGTTCCCGTTATCGTCTTTTTGCAACTAACATTTTCCTATTTTGCCATAAAATGCATTTGACCCAAGACTCTGCTAAACTGTGAAATTCCTCAAAATATTTAGAAGGAACTGTTTTGAAAAACCCGATTACATATAAGCATATACAATAAAAGATTGATATAGATATAATAAAGACTAAGTTTGCAACATGTAGAATATACCTACGACAAACAAACTTGTGAATTCTTCTTTATTCCGGGAAATGTGCCCGCAAGAGTTACAAGCTTGGACCCAGAGTGGTCTTACGCTTCAATAAGTCTGTCCAGGACAAATGTACCACTGAACTTGCAACGTTAAATCCTGCTTTACGATTGAAATAAGTACCCGTATACAGAGCCCTTGCATTGTGCTAGACACAGACATATACACCACTAGACGACGCAAGTGTATGTACTTCGCTTGACAAAAAAGGAGCAAAATTTGTTACGTCCCAGTAGGTAGAAAAATAATGGCTAAGTTGGTTTCTATAGAGAAGATGAGACCAGCGTAATCTAAAATTTGCTTTCTTTAGTGCCGTTCTATCACTAAATCCACAGACAGAAAAAACTGTGTGACGCTACAGAAGGTACAAAATAATGGCACGCTTGGTTCTATAGAGAAGGTGAGACAAACGTAATCTATTATAGTCGTGTATAAAACGCTAGTGTTTAAATTCTCTTTGGTCGTGTATATGTCTGTGGTGATAAACCGGCGCCGCGTGACGGCCATGTTGTTTGTGAAACAAAAAAAAGTGTCGTAGTAACTCGTATAACTTGTAGACACATTACTATTATTAATTTGTGTTTGTTATTATTTTTGTGACGCTAACACCATTTCATTCTTGTATTTTCTTAATTTTAGTTAGTAATAGACGCGAGCTGTGTAAACTATTGTTTAAAAAAATTTTCCAGCGCGCTTCTTTACATTATTCTTAAATATACCTATTACAAACATAAAAACATGATTAATTCTGTTGCAAGTATGGACACCAAATGTAATAATAGTACATTATGCTACAAGTGTGCTAGGTTGGATATTACATTCGGCGAGGGCTCAATGGAGTCGAGAATGTAATATTCAATGAGCACGCGTGTCATAAGATGTTTTTCAACACATTTGCGAGGAATGAAAGAAATAAAAACTTTCCTTTGATATTGACGGCAACAAGCTATCACTTGCATGTTGCGCCTCGGAAAGTATTTCTGGCGGTGTACCCACGTAGGGTTCCTGTTCTGCACTTGAAGAAGACATTTTTTGTGTTGTATTTCTGACAATAATAACAATCTGATAAATACAAATGCCGTTTATGAAAACCAAGTGAAAACATCTGAAAAGAGGCGCGATTAATTTTTTCTTTTTTCGCTTGCAAAATGAGATTCACATTGACAAGTATGCCATACAGCCAAATAATAAAAAAATACTTAACTATATATTTTCACGTTTTAGCCTAAATAGATGATAATTTTCTGTTAAATTTAAATGATTAAGTGGAATTAAGTATATTTTTATTTACAAATAGTTTAAGATTTACACTTAATTTTAAATATAAAATAAGATCTCTTTGCTGAAATTTTGAAAAAAAAAACCTTACGTACTAGTGCTTTATTTTTATTACTCACGGGCTGGGTAATACATATCATTATGAACCTTAAAACAATGACATAACACCCACTTTAAGAGCAAATGTGTTGAAAAGCCATATACGTACTCACTCGTAGATCCTTGATGAAAATTGTGTGTGACTTTTATTACTATTATTAAAAAGAAGAGTGGGTATTATTATATTTCAAATGAAACTTTCTACAAACTTATATGTAACAACCTAATTTTTCCGTTTTTGGGATCCGCAAGCGGATCTTCATAAAACAAGTTGGGCTTACAAATGAAGATCTCGGTTTTTTGAATAAAATCATTTTTAGCAGCTTGACTTTTTAGGATCAAATTATACAACGGCATTACAAGGTCTTCTAAAACTAATCCTTTAGTATCTTTTAATAACTTTTTGCTCTTATTCCACCAAATTATTTTTATTATGACTAAAAAAGTTCACTAGAAGATAATATCGTTGTCTGCCCTAATTTTGGGTTACAAGAAAATCTTGTCTGTTATCACTATTTTGCGATCTTACGAAAGAGAAAATATTCAGTAGCTGATCAAGATAAAAGTTTAAATGTCGGACTGTAATAACAGGAATCCGGGCTTCCTGCCATCCGGATAGTCTTATGAAATTGGCTGCCAGATGTCTAATCCTTTTGGACTTTATTTTTGCGAAATTATTCGTTAAAAATTATGCTTTATTTAAATTCTGTTTGCATGGATCAATGTTGTAAAAAAATTTCGTAAATCCCTCTTATTCTTTGCCTATGTTATAAAAAGAAACCTTTGAGCCACAGCTTTCTAAGGCCAAGAGTTTGGGCAGCCGTTGATGAGTAAGTGAGTGACCTACAATTGTATATATTATGAATGGATGACCTTAAATTAGTTAGCAAAAATTAAATTGATTCAGCCTGCTATTCTGGGAAACACTTCTAAAGAAAAAAGACGAAAATAAAATTGCTTTTTGAACAACTCGTTTTTATTTTAAGTTCCTTTCAGAAAGTAATTGTGTTTGGCGAACTGAATTAATTCCTTTATACCTAATTTGTTAGTATTTACTTGAAATGTTTATTTATTTAGTTGATAAACGAAATCAGTAAAGTCAGTAACTGTGACTTGATTTCTTTATTATTAAAGATTCCGACTGAGCAACGCCAAGCCTTAATATCAAGAAATACTCTCGTCTCTCATAAAAGTTTTAGTATCTTTAATCCATTTAGCGTTGGCTTTAATAACTCGCTGTCACAGCGGTCGTGATATCACCCATTAAATTGGTCCAACTTTTTAATTGAATTGTGATAAGACGTCGTTTTATAATCGTTTTCCTATTTGATGGGGTGTTATTCTGTCTTATGGATTTTGATTAGAGATTAAGAAGTATGGATAACGTCCTTATCGCGCACGTCTGTGGTTAATGACCAGTTTTGTCTAACTCAGTTGGTTTACTAGCCTCAGTATTCAGATATTAAGTCAGTTAAAATTAGAAGTAAGAAAATTTATATGATTGACTTAAAAAGAGCTACCCTCGGAGTTTTTTGCCTATTCTTCTCCTGAGGAAGACTGCACCTTTGCGAATAGGCGCAAAGTTAAAAATGCTAATGTAATTCACTATTTTGCTCAATGATTTATATTGATTTTGCTAATGTATTTTTTACGTTTTCAAGAAGCACTTTGTATGTTCTATGAAATAAAGTACTTTTGATTTTTTTGATTTTGAGTAGATTATCGCTTTTAAAAATCTTATTTTTGTGAGAGCCTGTATAATTTATGTACACACGGCAACAATATTTCTGGCTGTATACATGCTGAACTTGACGTCGTTGCCTTTCTCTTGCTCGTAATATATCGTAGTGATAATGGGTAACCTGACCTGGTGCTGTCCGACTCATTTTTCAAAAAAAAATAACTTTTACATGTTCATTGTATAAATATGCATAGGTACATGTGGAAAAGTAAACATATTTATCCTTCTAAGTTATTTCTTATGTCATATTTTACAAAAGAGTCAACTTATACTTATAATTAACAAAATTAGATTAAATCTAACAGTCAAATAGCCCGCCCATAATCGTTTCCGGTGCGGTGCAAAGGTGCCCATTACGGCTACCGCATTTTCGCGTTTTATTTATTTCTTCTTTGTCTATAATCCCTTATAAGTGTCGACAGTGGTATCTAAAGAATTAAACATATTAAGTTTTTTATTTATGTTAATCAATTTATACATCAACTTAAACGTTGGATTGGAGTTAAAGAAAAACGTAGAATGTACCAGCTGTCAACTCTTCCCCGGTACTCTGTAGAACGCGAGGGTTATTGCAGCATACCGTGGGCGAAAGGCTAACAACCTATCAGCACTTTACTCATATATTAATGTTTAGTTGAAAAACTCTCAGGGTGTTTGTCTAATCCCTGACAGGGATTAGATATAAGCGTGAGTTCAAGGATAGAATTAACTCATCCCCAATTCCCCATACGTTCATACCTCTGTATTGTTTATCGTGAAAAAAAACCCAGGTCAACTAGTGCTGAGTCATAATGCTGAGTCAGCGCCTCTTCACTCCTGTGACACTCAGTGTCGACTGATTCTTACTATTTTTAATTTTGTTTTTATTTTTTAACTTTTTCTTATTGCTTTGTTTATGTGTTTTGATGTGTGTTATTGGAGTGAATAAAGCTGTTATCTATCTATCTATCTATCTATCTAGTGATTGGGTTATCTGCACTGAGTTGTTTACCTTAAGGAAGAAATGGTGCTATATTTAATAAACAGCACAATATTCCAACGGATTTCAGGCTTTAATTTCCAGGAAAATATAGACGAGGGCGGTGAGCGAGCGTTTAATAAAGGCAGTTTCCCACTGGTGATGATAAGTACTCCGCCGAGAGTTAAGGCTACAGCCACTATATTTAATTAATATCTATCTACTCTCCACCTAAACATACCACAACAGTTTATAATCATATACCTACTCGCCGCTTATAGTAAAACCCTTCAGCCATTTATAGAACTTGTGGAAATAATTGAGGTAAGATCAAATTATAACCTCATTTTTAGTTAAGGAAGTTCATTTAAGCTTTATGTTATCAAATCTACATTTATACTAATCTACACTAATCTTATAAAGAGATGTGTATTTGTAGTTTTGTAACAAATAAACTCAAAAACTACTGGACCGATTTCAAAAATTATTACATCATTACAATGTAAACAATCTCTGACCTATGTTAGGTGCCATCATTTTCCTGAATTCCCGCGGGAACGAAGTCCCGGGCGGAAAGTTATTTATTATAAAACATGTACATAAATATCTACTTGAAAATTTCAATTAGTAACGCTGATATTGACGTAACATTTTATAATTTATTATTTATTTTATATTTATTTCTGAAGAAAACATACTTAAGCTATTAGGTCTTTAAAGAAATTACCGCTCTCCGTAAAAATTAGGGAAACAAATTTTTTCATACAAACATTTTTGGATTTTTCTCGTGATACCTACTTCTATCCATACTTGGTTTATTGAAAGCGACAAGTGTAAAAATACTAGAGTTTAAAAGTAATTGGAACAGGCAACATGAAACAAGCTATAATATTTGAGCTTCGTTTTCAGTAATAACTTAGGAAAAATTTTCATTTTATTCAACATCTTCGTATAAAGGCCCAGTTTTCAAATAAACAACAATTTAAAAATAACCGTTCAATCAAAGAAATGATGAACAAAACAATGCTTGAAAAACCAAACTTTATAATCACCTAATGTTACTAGGCTAGCAACTTAACTTGATTGGAAATATGATGAATAACTCAGCAAAAAAAAAGGGCCTGAGTATACAATTTAATCCCAGGGTCACTTTTTTGTTTGCCTTTTTACAGGCGATTAGCTTTAAGGCAGCGAAGTGGAATTATTCTTTTAGATTACTCTCAAGGCTTCAAATAAATTGCCACATTATCATTGGTACCACGGAAAAACTGATTACTTCGCTGTATCGGTGTTAAAACCAAATCTGTTCTTCGCTTCATCTTTTTCTTATCGTGTAGGTATAGTCAAGTGCGTGGCAAACTTGGCTAACCCTGGTGTCAGAATTTTCAAACCGCACAATGGCCTCTGACTTGGTTTTAACGACTGTAGTCAATCGACAACAGCCGGGACCGACAGCTTAACGTGCCCTCCGAAGCACGGAAGCGCTCGTGGTAAATTGACACTTTGGTCACCCATCAGGTTCCCCGCCTCTGTGTACGTTGCTTAACCTCACTGATCGGTTGAGATCAGCGAGAGCCACTGGGCTACGAGCGCTTCGCTTCATTAGAACTTGTATCTATGTACGTATTTGTTTAGATAGTGATTATATATTTTTAAACCCCGACAAAAAAAGGGGTGTTATAAGTTTTACCTGTGTTCTTGCCTGTGGCATCGTAGCTACTAAACGAATGGACCGATTTAAATGCGATTTTTTTTTGTTTGAAATTTGACATTATCAAGATGGTTAGATTAGATCTCGCGATTTTAGCTATATTTGATCAAAATTGGTTCAGTCGTTTAAAAGTTGCAAGTAATCGAATGTCGGGGGTGATACAACATATTTAATTTGAACGTTAACTCAGACATTGGCAAAATCAAAATATTAAAATATTAGTAGAATTGGGCTGCAGGTAGTTTGGCAGTGAGCGAGAGCAAAGGGCAAGTTTTCCAGCACACCTGCTCCATAGCAGAGCAGACGCAGCGACAACTGCAAACTTCTCTAACAGTTTGTGTATTTTCCGAAAACTCCCAAAACTTCTGCATACGGAGAATTTTAGGCTGCATTTTTTATTTATTCACAAAACTTTTCCTTACAACGACGTCTTAGCGCACTTGCCTTATTTATATCGGAAAGCTTTCTCGAGAATTGGCCGTCGGTGCTAAACTCTGTGTTATATTGGAAGAATTGATGTCAAGTGCCGTTTTCGTATTTGTAAAGTCAAAAACATTAATTTGGCTCGGTTCCTTTTACGTACTCTTGAAATACATAATGTATACTCTTCGTACATGGCTTATCGTCTTGGAAATATTATTGAACACTTACAACAGTAGCAGAAACGTCCATTAAAGTTAATGCTAGTTTAAATACCATATTGACACTTTCCGCCTTGTTAGCGTAAATAAGGACGGCATTACATTAAAAGGAGTTTTTACTTTAATAGGGATGTTGACTATTTTTTTTTATTGTTTATCTTAAAAAGGAACTGAATCCAAAACACAAAACCGAAATAATTTTTGAAAACTATTGAGAAATAAAAAAGTTACAAGCTATTAAATTTCAATAGAGGGGGAAACTGTCAAACAAAGAAAAAGAGATGCACTTACAGACACGTGACGTCACCGCCATTTGTTTGCGTAAGTTAAAACGAGATAGCTAGCTCTCCCCACAAAACGAGATAGCTAGTCCTTACTTTAATATAAATGCTAATAACTTGTTTATTTATAAACTAATTTTAATGCTGTTTTCGGATATTAATATATTTCTAGCATTATTTTTTGTTTCACATACAATAATTCACAAAATCAAACTCTGTCAACATCCCTATTGAAATTTCTGCAACTGAGCGTTAAAACCGTGGATCCCTTGGGACACAAAAGGCAGACACAAAAACTCAGATAATTTTTCGTTTTCCTTAACTGGAAATCGAACTTAAAACAGTTAATTTAGAGGCAGCGTTACTAGCACTGAATTTAACCAACAGTCAAAAGAATATCTGAGAAGAAACTTACTCTTCTGTAACTGTGCCGCGCCCTACCAGGTCATAATGTGATACTAATTTTAAGTTTTTATTTTTATTTTTATTATAAGATGGGTCATAATGTGATACTAATTTTAAGTTTTTATTTTTATTTTTATTAACTCTTGACCTCAATCTTGACCAAGGTCATAGATGAGGTCGACGATGGAGCGAGTTAACCCAGAAAACGCCTATAAGGCACTGGTACTCCCAAGCACCGACGGAACACAGCAAGCTGTTTGGCGTCGGACTTCGGTAGGAGGGTGGTCGCGAACCAGACGGCCCTTTACAGAGCCTACCACACCGCATGAGACCATAGGACAACACCTCAGATTCATAAAAAAATGAGGTGTTGTTGCCTGAGATGGAATAATAAGAGGAAGGTCTCATTTGTGTTTCCTAAGTCGCCTCTTACGACAACCACGGAAAGAAATGGAGTAGTGTTATTCTAAGCCGATCACCACACGGCACAAACATGGCAAGTTTCCACCTATGTTACCATTATGAGAGCAATAAAATATTGAATTGAATTACTAACACTAGAACCATGTTTCTATGACCCTTATGCTTACAACCCTAAGACTATATTTTATGAAGAGTATGCTCCCTTAAACGCTTTAAACTGCGACTTCCATTCACTGGCAAATCTCATTCAAGTTAGCAGCAAAAAGTGCATTGAAAACTGCATCAGTAGGCAGAATCGAATAGCTCCATTCTACTCCAGAGTGCATTAAGTTGGCTGTACCTCAGGGAACTGCAAGCTTAAAGTTTAATTAAAGATGCACCAACAAAAGATCGCGGGCTTAATCAACGAATTGCTTTTACTGCTCTTGAAGATAACAAACAGTTTCCAATTCAGACTTTAAACGAATTGAATTAAACTTTAAAGTCGGTTACTCCGCTTTTTGGTTGATGTAGGGTGATAAGAAATACTAAGATTTGAACGCGAACATTACAGAAGAGTGCTAAGATATTATTGAAAAGGAAGTTGAAGTTTAATAAACCAATTCTTACAAAAGTGACATTTTAATATCACTTCATAAATTGGACACGAACGGGTAAAGAACATCTTTTTTTTATTATGAGATGGGTTAACTCTTGACCCCAACCTTGACCAAGTCATAGATGAGGTCACGGTGGAGCGAGTTGACCCAGAAAATGCCAATTAAGGCACTGGTACTCCCACGCACCGACGGAACACAGCAAGCTGTATGGCGTCGGACTTCGGTAGGACCAGACGGCCCTTTACAGAGCCTACCACACCGCATGAGACCATATGACACCACTTCAGATTCAAAACAAACTGAGGTGTCATTGCCTAAGATGGATTACTAGGAGGCAGGTCCCATTTGTGTTTCCTTAGTCGCCTCTTACGACATCCACGGAAAGAGATGGGGTGGAATTATTCTCAACCGATCACCACGCGGCGGCAGTAGCTTTAAAAACTTAGAAAACCTCAAATGGGAACATTTGAACATAGTATAATGCCAGAGCTTGTGTCAATGATTAAGCTTCGAATTCCCACCACGCAACGTAGGAACAGTCTACTGCTAGAGCTTTCAAGGGCTCAAACTAATTATAGACAGCATAGTTTCTTTTGGCGTGCGGTTAAGAAAATTAATGATAGTTATTCATCTCGAATCGACCCTTTTTTTGACTCTCAGACTACCATCAAACGGCTAGTTTTCAACGAATTTTTTGGCAGTGGTGAGGATGGTAGAAGCAATTTGTAATTTAATGTAGATGTGGTGTAACTTTTCGAGAGTGGGATATTGCTTTTATTGTTGGTGATTGCATAGTGAGTGTTTGTTGAGTTTACGTATATTTATTATTATTATATACACTACATATATATATATGTATATTAGGTGGCATAGGTTTTATGTTCTTCTTTTTTTTCTTTCTTTTTTCTCATATTGTTGAGGTTAGCAAATAGAGTATTATAATGTTTTTAACTTTTTTTAATTTGTTAATGGTGAAAACTTGTAATTGGCTCAGATATGCACCCATTTCACATTTTCATATTGTTAGAAAATTAGCTGTAAGTTTTCCAAATAAAATAAAATTAAATTAAAACAATTTACTGTAAAACTCTTCCCAGGCATACTATATAATTCTTCGAAGCTGTACTGATAGTGAAAGAAAAACTTAAAATGTAACAGCTGCCTACTCTACCCAGACATACTGAAAAGTCAGTAAGTGGGACGCGAGGGTTTTGGCTGTATTATGGGCGAAAGGCTGAAAACCTCTCACTATTATACATCAGGTTTTATCTAACAACCCTCAGGATTTATATCAAATGTGGCATCAAGTGGTTCTAAAACCACTGTTGCTCTGGCTACCCCTCCAGGGATTATAGGCATGAGCGTATGTATGTATGTATATTGCTATAAAGCGTAACCGCATGAGATTCAATAAGGTTTTGGCAAGAAAATAAAGCCTCACAGGAACGTGACACCTAAATAAAGTTCTCTAAAGTGTCAAGTGTGCCGCCATACATCTTACTTTGCTTAATCTCAGCGCAGAGCGGGCTGTGAAGATTCTTATTCTAGATTTACCGGCGAAAACTTTTAGGAAGTTTGACCTTTGCCCTCAGACGTTAAAATAGGGCAGACATTTTATTCGTTTAAGAAAACGTATTTTGTGTGAAAAATGAGTTTGACAGTTTCTTGTCTTATAGGAATAACTCTTTGACTGCAATAAATTATGTAGGTACTATAACACATCTTCCGGGGGTAAATAATGAAACACGTAGCTCTTCTACGAGGTGTATATTTACAAATACAAACAGGCACTTCCGTACACTTTATCTTTAATCACTTACAATTGATATTATAATGAATAGATACACTTGAAAAAGGTACACCTGAAAAAGTGCTGTTTGCACGCCTATGATCGCATACATGAAATTACTTCGCGAGCTCTCTACAATGAATGGCGGAAGACCAGATCTTCAATCGTTTCGAATGCTGACATCGAATACCATTTCAAACCTTTTAAAATGATATTCGAATAATCTTCTTCGAAATGACCGATTGAGAAAGGAGTTGCGTTATGCCAGATCCTCCATGAAGGTCTGCATACTACAGTACTGTAGCAAGAGTGGTAGTCGGGAGGATAAGACGGCAAATGAGGAATTGACTTTAAGTATTTAATTTAGCGAAACAACTACGCTGAAGTGAAGCCACGAGAGATCTAAGTCAAGTAAATCAAGCGAATTGATTTTGATTACAGAACCTTTAGCAAAAGGTATTCAACGGGAGGTATAGAACCTCCACAGTACACAGGCGAGGGAGAGAGGAACACATTGTCAAAACGTGGGGAAATACAAGCCATAGACTTAATACGTTCTTACTTACTTACTGACTTTGCTGAATCAGTGGAACTTAGCAATCTTTATTACTAATTTTACTTTTTGACAGTTAAAAAGTACATCAAGCTAAACCTTCTGTCTTGCAGAGGGTTAATCTTTATTAATACAAAACAAAACTACCCATTTTAGACTGCTCGTATATACTCATTTGTTTGCTAAGGTACCTTCCTACCTGCAGTAACACGACTCATTACTTATTTAACCAAGATTTAAAAATGCTTTAAAACTAGCACTTTGTTACTATTATTTTGTTACTAACTCCGCTAAAATGGTCATGGGGAATGAGCGAGTCAACACCAAAATTAGTATTTTATTACTTACTGGGATTGTCTCATTATTATTAGTATTAAACCTTCACGTGCTTTTTGAACACATGGTGTACGAGATTTGTATCGCACGCGGCGTAAACGGGTTAAGGGGTAATACAAGTTAATTCTATTTTATTATTTGTAAAAAAGCTAAAGGTACTCACCGCTAAGACTTTCAACCTCCTGAATCCAAAATCTTATATTTTCACATGGGTCAGCAAACACGGAAAACCATAAAATTTTGTTCGGGTGGTGTGTTTGTCAGATTTCAGTTTTCTTGCTGACCGATTTGTCCTTGCAGATTTATGTTAGAAATAAAGGAAAATTAAGAAAATTTTCTTAACACTGTTTGTTTTTCTGATGTTTATTAATCATCATCATCAGCCTGTGTCAGTCCACTGCTAGACATAGGCCTCTCCTATGGCACGCCACTGAGCTCGGTCTTCAGCTCTCCTCCTCCAACCACTGATGTTTATTAATTTTTTTGAATGTGAATGACATAATTTCATAAGTTATTTTAAAAAACATAATGGTTTTTATTTTTGGTATTTTTTGTCTCTAATTGAGGTCAAGAAAAAACCTATTCGCTATAGAAAAAAATAAAATCTTTCATCCGTAATAAAAAAAAAAACAAATTCAACTTTAGAGTTTGGGTTGCGCGTTAATGAGTCAGTGAGTCAGAACCTGCATTTTGTATGTTAAGATTTTGTCAAATACGAAACCACCTTACACTGTGACCAGACACGATCTTGGTTGGCTTTTTAAAAGTTTAATTCTGTGATATTTAAATACTCTGTAAAAAATGAAGTAAATACTTTCAAGTAAGTGAGATTTCACAACTAAAGCTTTCATTCGACATGGATAAAATTTGTTTTATTATAACAAAGGAAAATACGAAGTATAAAACAAGAATTCACAAGTATGATCGTTGTTTTATTTACTGGAGCTTGTCTTTACAGGTTTTAATGGAAGCTAAAACTTTTTCCATAAATAATTTATGGGTGAAGTGATAATTTTATTAGTAAAGTTGGGTTGGGTTTTATTGATCTTTTTTATGAGAATTTACAGCACAATAATTTCTGTCTCATGAATTCTAGTTCAAGAAAAATAATTTATTTTTCGAATAGCCGTCTTTTGTTAACGGCAAAAGGTTCGATGTAAACACAAAGAAACGGAGAATGATCTGATTTTTGATTCGTGTTACATGTGCCGGAACCAACAATCAAACTCAATTTATGGAATAGTACCACTATTAATCTAAGCAAGGGTAAGGAACAGCTTAGCAAATACTTAAATGGAGGAATTTGGTGGAATGGTGAAATTTTTTTGTCCCTTTAAATTTGTGTGGTAGTTTTCCCAATAAAACTAGCGAAATACCCGAAGGAACTCATACGTAATTCAAAAAAAATTGGAATTGCCATACAAACGCAAAGCAGCTGATCGCACAAGTAAGATGGAGAGGTGATTTTTTTTTCAAATTTCGACATGTTCTAAGGGAAAAGTTGTTCAGTTTCGTGGGCTGATTAATATCCTTAAGTTTCGCTAATTTAGAATCACGCAGACCAGATTCGATAAAACATTTTTCTTCTTTTGACGTAAAACTCGGGATCGGAAATCGAACTCAGGAACCAGAGTTATAACGTCAAAATAAACGAAGATAATATATTATTATCTATTCGGTGTAATTGAACCTGGAAAATGACGTCATTTAAATACATATATCAATGTGAACCGAGAATCCGCATAAGTCATCCACGTACTACGTGACTAAATCAACATGGTTACGGCAAATTGCTACGCCGTAGCACTACTCAAATAAGCTACGAGCTACGTGCTACATGTTGCATAACAATAACTAATTAGGAACAGGTACAGTCTTGAGCATTAATATATATACATTTTTACATTTTCTAAAGTATCTTAACCCTTACTATTCAAAAAATATGTTAACAACAATTTTTAGGGTTCCGTAGTAATCTACGAACCCTCATAGTTTCGCCATGTCCGTCTGTCCGTCTGTCCGTCTGTCCGTCTGTCCGCGGGTTTCCTAAGAAACCCTTGGTACTACAGAGCTGAAACTTGGCATGATTATACATATGAATCACGCCGACAGAACTGTAGAGTAAAATCTTAGAAAAAAAAAATTTTTCGGGTGTCTCCCATAGACGTGAAAGGGCGATGAATTTTTTTTTCTCGCCAATATTTTTGAATGGAGTGTCATAGGACAGCATATTAAAAGATAGAAGGGGTTTACTACGAACGTTTTTCGATTCAGCACTTCATTTGCGAAATATAAATTTTTAAAGTGAAAATTTTTGTCAAACACAAGTGTCCCCCCCCTCTACCTGCTAAACGGTTGTTTCTAAAAATGTGAAAAAATTCACGTTGGTAGCATATATAACGAAATTAAAAGGAAAACTATCACGCATAACTTGGTCCTTCAAGTTTGCGAGTAATAGTCGACCAAGTGCCAAACACTGTTAAGATTAATAAGAATATATTTACTAATATAAGGTCCTTGGTACTACAGAGCTGAAATTTGGCATGGATATTGATTGCGCCGACAGATCTAAAATATAAAATTTTAGAAAAAACGTTTTTTCGGGTGTTTCTCATACACGTGAAAGGGCGATGGATTTTTTTTTCTCGCCGATACCATCGAATTGAATGTCATAGGATAGATTTTTAAAATATAGAAGGGGTTTACTAAGAACGTTTTTCGATTCAGCACTCCGTTTGAGAAAAAAATATTTTTAAAGTGAAATTTTTTGTTAAAAACAAGTGCCCCCCCCCCCCCTCTACCAGCTAAACGGTTGTTTCTAAAAATGTGAAAAAATTCACGGTTATAGAATATACAACGAAATTAAAAGAAAAACTATCACACATAAGTAGGCCCTTCAAGTTTGCGAGTAATAGTCGACCAAACGTTTTTGGGATTAATAAGAATATGTTTACAAGGTTCCACGCTAAAAGTGAGGGGAGGTCGAAAGCCAAACTGTAACATATTGTCATTTTAGGTGTCGTTTAATAGGTTTTTGTGGGTGTTAAAATGTAAAACAATTCACGGTTCTTTTAATTTCGTTGTATATACTACTACAACGAAATTAAAAGAAAAACTATCACACATAAGATGGCCCTTCAAGTTTGCGAGTAATAGTTGACCAAGTGCCAAACTTAGTTGGGATTAATAAGAATATATTTACTAATATTAGATCCTTGGTAATACAGAGCTAAAATTTGGCATGGTCATACATACCTATTGATTGCGGTGTCAAATCTAAAAAATAAAATGGTGGAAAAAAAATTTTTTCGTGTGTTTCCCATTAACGTGAATGGGCGATGGTTTTTTTTCTAGCCGATATCATCGAGTGCGTTATCATAGGATGGTTTTTTAAAAGATAGAAGGGGTTTACTACAAACGTTTTTCGATTCAGAAATCCGTTTAGGAAACATTAATTTTTATAACGAAAAAAAATGTGGAATAATTCACGAGGGTAGCATTTACGACGAAGTGTACCCTAATCCAAAATGGTTGACATACCAGCGTGGAACCTAAAAGTGAGGCGAGCCGAAAGCCAAGCTGTAACATATTGACATTTCAGGTGTCGTTTAATAGGTTTTTGTGGGTGTTAATTGCGAAAACGACATTAAAAATATACACCTGCTTAGCTTGATATTATTATATTATTTTTTACTATAAAATTGTCGCAAAAAAAAAATTCCATTCTTTTATATTTAGGCCAAACTTTTTAATACATTTGTTTTTGATACTAAGTATAGTATTTGGGGGTTTTAACATCAACTATGACAATATGCTTGTAGAATTAAGAAGCCAGCTGCATATTTGAACCATGCTGCTACGGAACCCTACAATGCGCGTGGCCCGACACGCTCTTGGCCGGTTTTTTGTAAATTACCTCACCTAGTTATAAGACAGCTTAGTACCTATACTTATTTTTGCGATGTAATGTTACTACGTCAATTTGAATTTTAAGGGTATTTCTATGTTATTGCTCGTGACTGTACTCGTCTCGTTATCAGTAGAAGGCACAGCGCGGTGTAACAAGACCATTGTAGTACTAACATTTTTTTATTAATTATATTGTAGCTTCGTTATCTTGTAAATAACCCGGTATAAATATATTTAAAAAATATGCGGAGTAATTTCGAGCAAAATAAAAGAGAAGATTGAGGTCGTTTCGTATCGAGAGGTCAAATCACTAGCGGAGGATAGAAGTGTGTGGCGTTTACTGCACTGACAAGAGGGCGGCTCTAAAATTTAAGAAGAAGAAATAAAAGAACGTTTTAAGCTCAAAGAGGGAAATTCAATATGGTGGCGTCAATTAAAATACAATACATATTGTATTGTAATTTGCCTCTTTATTGCACACAAAAAACATAACAATAAAACAAACAAATGGTCATCTTGACCATAAGGTCAAAGATGAGGTCGACGATGGAGTGAGTTAACCCAGAAAATGCCTATAAAGGCACTGGTACTCCCACGCACCGATGGAACATACCAAGCTGTTTGGCGTCGGATTTGGGTAGGAGGGTGGTCGCTTTATTGTTATAGAGCAATTTCTTCCAGGCTACCGGGTTTTTTACCGCTTTTTCAAAGTTCTTTACCACCATATACATTCCATACAACATTTCACTTTGTAAGAAAGAGATAGACGAAAATGTTTGATGGGCTATTAATTTTTATTTTATTTGAAAAAGTGGCTTATGTAACTCTCCATCCCTCTAACTATCATAGTGTCAAAGATCACGTAGCGTTGGTCTGCTGCTGAATTTTGATATGAAGGATGGACTAACAAACCCACTTTCACATTAATAATATTAGTAAGGACTGTGTTTAATGGAGCTTCCTAACTAACTCCAAAGGACAGTAGTCATCCTGACTAGGAACAGTCATTAATCAGATGACAGAGGTACGGGGTCGGTTCTAGGAGGCTTATATTTGTGAGGACTTTTCCCACGATCTACTAATCTAATCCAGCGATACGATTGATTCACTGATCCTTTGTATTTCTACACCCTCGACTACATCTTCACCTCTGATCTAAATTGTGGTCAAAAGAAAATAGTCTATGCCTTACATGAAAAAAATCGGGAATCATTTTGGGTGCTATGGATAAAGTTCTAATAAATATTCCCTGTCGCTTGACAACGCTTGGTACAGTTTGATAATAAATTATTTACTAATAACTGGTCTGCCATTTTGGGTTTTCCGTCATGTTGGATTTAGTATAACTTCACGTAGCTAACCATGCATTAAAAAGTAGCGGTCAGTTTAGTTAGACGATAAGTAGTCGGTCACTGTTAGATTTAGGAATCTCTCATTAAATTGTTAAGTGAATTGCCAGAAAGATGTATCATTTAAGGTGACTACAGCACCTAAATTACGATTTTATGATGCGTAGATAAGCATGACGCACTGTATTAAATCGAAGAAAAAATACTACGGTAATATTCAGGACATAAACTAGATAAGTAGTTTGCTGAAAACACGATTCAGCATTTTTGGTTCGATAGAAAAAGCTCATAAAGTCACCTCTAAATACACAATATTGTGTATCTTTTAAGCTGTAAAAACGATAGTAAAATGCACACAGGAACTTGAATTTGCTATCAAAATGTTCGTGATTGAACACTCTCGATAAGTAGTTAATGCATTTTTCGATTTAAGTTGTTACCTTTGCATAAATCTCATTTTTCTAACTTTCGAACATGTTTTACGCACGCACGCTTTCATAGTCCGTAAACTTCGTGTATCGACACTGTTCGCACTGCCGGCCCAGGCCTGTTAAGAAACGGAGATGGCACTGTTCCTATGTGTGCTGCCTTTATCGGGTGCTGTAGCCGCCTTAAGATTACATGTATTATATGGCTCTCAATTTGCCCGCAAATAAACATTTATTGCACAACAGAAACACTGTAAAGATTTTGGTACAAAAAGGAGGCCTTCTTGGTAAACAGTAAATTAATCAAGCGTTCATCATTCTCTAAATCACAAACGGGAAAATGGTATATAAAATGATACAAAAGGTCCCAATTGTAACACACTGATTATGGCCCTGAGAGTCCGGATTCAGTAAGTTAATTCTGAGTGAAGGGTGTCGTGTTACCGCGATTGTCCCTAGTCCACGAGCGTGATTATTGTCCATATATTCATAGTGAAGTTATATGTACTTTACACATGATTGTTTAGGCCACAGACTGATGTGGGTGTACAGATTAATAATGAGCAAAACTAGAAAGTTATACCTAAAAGCGGTTCTGAAAACGAAGCGCTTTGATCCTTAATTCAACTTATTTCTATTTATTTTTTCATTTAGGCAGCCTAAATATTTTTTGTGTTAATGGGGAGTATTATTCGTAGTATCAATTTATTTCAGTTTTTGTTACAGTAAATAAAATATACACTGCTGGACGCACCAATCTGGTCCAAATTTACCTACTCTATGATCTTTTTATAAAAACGAAATATAATTATACGGTGAGGGAAGATATCGTGAGGAACCCTGCACATTCAGGCCACTCAAATGTAGAACCGTGATTTAATCCGATTAGGTTTACCTGTTAGCAGGGTCACTGAGGTCAGATGGCAGTCGATTCACTGTAATTACTTAACCTCCCAAAATCCTGGATCATGGTCAAGCGTACCTCGATTGAGAAACGGGACTAAGCGCTAGTTAGATTGTTAGAGACATAACAAAACAAAAGCGACAAAGAAATTAAAAACTTATCCGCCATTCACCACAGAATGGCGACAGATATAGATAAAACCTTACAATAAAGTAGCCATCTCATCCGAGTTTCATCATTCGTGCAATTAACTGTAGAAGCTTCCTTGTTATCCATCCATCTACTACTCGAACCTCACGGGCTTGATTAATGACAGCCGCCATCTTGGATTCTCGAACACTGTTATCATTACCTTCTTTCTTTGACGATAAAAATCGCCTCTGAATTGAATACATATAGCGTATAGATATAGGTACTATAAATAATTTTATCAAATGAAATATTTTTACTTCCACGCTGCATTGGGAGTAAAAGAAAAACTAAGACTGCCTGCTGCCTACTCTTTCCAGGCATACTAATATACAGGATGATAAAAAACCTCCTAGCTATATCCAAAATCCTGAACCAGTATCACTTACTTTTGTTTTTGTTTTATTTTCTTTTTTTTTTTTCGGTAGGAATTTTTTTTCTAAACGTAGACACCACTCGGGTGCACCCCCCGGGTGCACTTAGTTCTAGTTACAATGTTGTGAGGGTAAAACTGGTGCCTGAAAAAAGATTTTCAAAAACTCGTGTTTCAGGTTACCGGGTTCCCATCCCACGAACTAACAAAAAATTTACTGAATGAAACTACAAAAGAAAAAAAAAGAAAAAATGTGTAGGTATTGAAAGGGTGTGTGGCGTCTTGGTGTGCGTGTGTGTGTTGTGTATGTGTGCGAGTGTGTTTGCTTGTGCGGGGGTTGCCAGCATGCCTGTTTTGTACACACGACAGCACGTCAGGATATAACATATTGACCTTTGAGCTCGCCTTTACTGCGTTCGTGATAGTAACCGTTTTCGTAGTGCAACTGTTTAACCTGATGTGCTGTTATGTGTGTCAGTATAGTTATTTGTTCGATTAATTAACTATACAGGGTGTAAGAGACAGATTAGCAAATACATAAATGGTGAAATGTACTCAAAACTATGATTTTTCCCGGAAAAAATAATATTAAAAAAAAAACTTAAATAAATTGAAATTTTTTTCTGAGGAAAAGTCCACTGGAAAATCATTCAGAATCATGGTCTGAGTTCAGGGTTTCAGTTTTTGCTAACCTGTCCCTTAGCTTTTTGTAGTTGTGCTTATCTGATTGCGAGTTTTATAAAAAGCTAGGTTTGTGGTCACTGTTTTACACATGGAAAATTATTCTTAAGGATCTCGAGTTTTCTTCGACCACATTTTAGTGAAAGGTCAGGCTAATAAAGACCAGGTTGTCATAGACCTTCCAGGAGCGAAAAAAGACTAAGGTCCGTATTACAGAACGCAACTCAGACTCTGATCTATACCTACTTAAGTAGAATTCGTCATTTTGATAGTGAGAATAAGAGACAATCAATACTTAAGTATAGATCAAAAGTTGAGTCTCCTTCTGTAATTTTGACGGCCGGTTTGGTCGAGTGGTAGTGACGCTGCCTTTTGATCGGCGGGTCCTGGGTTCGATTCCCAGTCGGGGCAAACATTTGTGTACAAAGCAGATGTTTGTTCTCGGGTCATGGGTGTTTTTGTTTGTCTTTATGTGTGTTCCAAGGGACCCACGACACAAGGGAAAACCTCAGTGTGGGCCTTTGAGTGTATAGCGTTAAAAAAAAAACGGGCCTTAGAATGCGCCAGCTGCCAATACTGTAACATTAACAGTCACACACAACACTGTACAATCGCAACTGATGAATAAAAACATTTTTGTTTTCACTTTTTTTTCTAGGCATTATGAAATAACCAGTAAGTGGGACGCGGGGCTTTTGCTGTATCGTTGTTTGAAAAGCTGAAAATCTATATGTATAAGTAAGCAATAATATAAGTAATTATACATTTGTATAAGTAAGCGGTGATAGCCCAGTTGGTAATGAGCCAGACTTGTAATCCGAAAGTCGCGGGTTCAAATCCTGGTGCGGGCCTGTACCACTAAATTCGTCTTTTCCGATTTATGTAGGGATTTCTAATTACCACTTGCTCAGCGGTGAAGGAAAACATCGTGATGAAACCCGCCCATCCAAGAAAATTCAGTTTCGAAACCTGCATTGGGCCAGCGTGATGGACTATGGCCTAAATCCCCTTCGTGTTTCGAAGGGAGGCCCGTGCCTCTCGGTGGTGGCGTATATGGGCTGATAAGAAGAAGAAAATTATATGTATTTAATAAACTGTTAATTATGTCATTAAAAACCATTAATAAACGAATAATTAGTCAAATGTGACGTCATGTTGTTCTGAAACTATATGACTTTCTGCCTTCCCCAAAAGGGAATACAGGCGTGAGTGTATGAGATAAGGTTGGCATAAGACGCCAGAGCCTGAGCAGAATAAATTAACAAATGTAGAAATTTCAACTGTAAACAAACGAGGGCTAATAACCTCCTTGTAAAAGCCCTAATATCTAAGGATGTTTAATTATACACTTTAAGAGTTAATTACAAAGGCAGAATCTAATTTTTCTTCTTCATAAAGCTAATCAAACGAGTAGCATCTGTTAAGGTTATTAAAACGGCAGCCTTTGATAACAGACCCGTTCAGTTTATTGCAGTACTTACTGATGATACTTACTTCTAGGTTGTATGAGATACAACAATTTTAGCTTCACGCTATGTTTGGGAGGGCGTGACATTTATCTTATTGTTAGTCGTTGTTACATGCAAAGTTTTTATTTATTTAATAAATATATATATATAAATATTAAATAAAGGTATATATTTATTTATTTAATAAATATTACCTACCCCCTTTCTTCCCGTGGGTGTCGTAAAAAGCGACTAAGGGATCATAGTAGACCAGAGTAAGGGCAGCAGCGTCACTCTGTGTACTGTATAACTGTGTAACTGCGATCGCCAAACCGCCTGCCAAGCGTGGCGATTATGGCATTTCCCTCCAAACGATATTATAATATTGATTGGAGGAGGCCTGTGTCCAGCAGTGGACGTTTTGGGCTGATATGATGATGATATACCTACATGTATTCGGTGAATTAAAATTAGTTAGCTAAAATTATTGATTTGAAGCAGCACACAAAACTGAACCACTTTCTCCATAAAACATTTGTCTGAGAATAAAAATGCCTTCCATATAAATTGTGTGATTATTTGTTTTGTCTTTGTATGGGAGGTCGAAGTTTTTTTTGAGATTTTCATGTAAGTAAGTGTCTTTTGGTTGTTCAATTTCATAATAAGTATGACCCCCTAAAGTTTCGCTAACTAATTTAAGGTCATCACATATACTACATCGTAAGGAACAATTAACAATGTGTAAAAAACCGGCCAAGTGGGAGTCGGACTCGCGTACGAAGGGTTCCGTACCATTATCTACAAAAAGGGCAAAAAAATCACGTTTGTAGTATCGGAGTATTTATTTAATTTTTTAGTATTTGTTGTTATAGCGGCAATAGAAATACATAATCTGTGAAAATTCCAACTGTCTAACTATCACGGTTCATGAGATACAGCCACGGACAGACTTATCTATAAAAACGGCAAAAAAATCACGTTTTTTGTATGGGAACCCCTTAAATATTTATTTTATTATATTTTTTTAGTATTTTTTGTTATAGCGGCAACAGAAATACATCATCCGTGAAAATTTCAACTGTCTAACTGTCACGGTTCATGAGATACAGCCTGGTGACAGACGGACGGACGGACGGACAGCGGAGCCTTAGTAATAGGGTCCCGTTTTTATCTTAGTAATAGGGTCGCGGAGCCTTAGTAATAGGGCACGGAACCCTAAAAATGATTAAATCCAGTCAGATTCCCCTGTTAGCAGGGTCAGGGAGGTAAGATGACAGGCGGTCTACTGTAATAATTTGTCAAATCCTGGATCATAGTTAAGTACTCTGAATGAGAAACGGGACTAAGCGCTAAGAAAAAGAAGAAGATACTGAAACTTTAAGATTCCCTTATTCGAAAAAAATCGAATGGCACGAAAAGTTCAGCTGTTTAAATAGCACTGTGTCCCAATTATCTCATCATGCACGCCACTTCCGAGGGACGTGAAAACTGACCGATTTACTTTACTTACAATTCACCCTAAACAAACAAACTCTTACCTTATTCTCAAGTATTTAAGATACAAAGTCAACAACAACGCTCTCCGACAGTAAAATGCCCTGCGGATAGAATTATTGGATGAAAAAATATGGCGTTCAGGAAAATTATTGCGCTGTCACGTCTTTTTATACGCCATATTAATAATTATTAATGTAAATGAACCACTGGTTTATTTACTTGGAAATATAATGTATAATATTACATTTTTCGTAGCTTGTTATCGAAAAATGCCACTTACTTATTTCAGAATTAAATGTTGTGCTTGGCGTTTTGTTTACAGTGTTCCGTACATTTTGAGATTTTTTATTAAACATGGTAGATGATTGTCAACAAGAAATAATGTCGAACTTACGTTAGCTTTGTGAGCTTCTTATTTAACCATAATATTTAATACTTGCTACTACCTTTTCAAGACTGATTATGGCAAGTCTAGTTACTTGCAATTGACTCGCTAAGAAGAAGATGGGTAGCTCCCATTTGTTCTATAGAACTTGACTTCATCGGATAAAATTATACAGATTCTTCCTTATTAGTTCCATGGTTATGAGAAGGGTTGATTCAGGCTGAAGTCCAACACGCTAGTCTAAGGGAGGCCCTTGTCCATTGGGGGGGGGGGGGACTTGTATATTATGTAGATGCCGACGACGACGATGGTTATTAGAAAAAAATCTTGAGGATCGTGTGTACATGATATGTGATATATTCCGCTGGTTAATTAAACGAAGCCCATGTTGCGTGATGAAAGGCGAGACGTTTATTATTGTTGTCAAGTGACAGTGGACAGAAAAACAATGTTGCCATAATTAAGTTGTATGTTTTATACAGATAGCCGACCTAATCCTTGTCAGAATGTCGTTCACGATTGCGTTACCCTCTTCACCTATTTCCCAAATGACTTTAATAGAGCTAGCAAAACGTCAGGGGGTGCTGTTTCTTAAGAATCTGAACAACTTTTCCCAAAGAACCCGTATGAAATTCTTTAAAAAGCTTTACATACAAAGGCATACATGTTTTATAGATAAAGGGTTTCCTCTTGACCACAACCTACTAGCCCAGGGAAAGTTATTCACATAGGTGGGCTTTTTTGTACCCTTAATCATCGCTTACTAATTTAAAACCACCCAATAGGGGGTGGTGCTACGGCAATATTAAATTAAAAGCCATTACATAAGACGGGGTTCGATTGTTGCTTAAGCCAGTTGCTATACACACAAGTATAGAACGGTACACACGTAATTGCTATTTCGCTCGCGCGCGTTCGTTCCTGCTGAATCATCTCAATCAATCAAGGGGCAGTAGAGTAACCACAAACCTTGCTCAAAAGTATGGACAATGTTGATATCTCGGAGTTCAGTGTGGTCGGTTATTTATGTTATGTTGTTCAACACTATTCTTATAAATATTATAAATGTGAAAGTGTGCTTCCTGTTGTAACGAAATAACATGATTTTTTTTGCACAGCAAATGTTGGAGGGCTAGAGAGTCTATAAGCCACTTATAAGGAGTCTTGGAAACCAGAGGGCTCCGTTAGCGGATTACGTATTTGGACCCCTTAAATTCAAAGGATTAAAGAATGCTTAAGGCAAAATTATATAAAATATAATGCACATGTACTTAAAGCACTCTCAAAAATCATTGCACACAAAAAACAGGCACTGCTCAAATCAGATTAAGTAAAGAAAATTAAGTTTAAAAAATCCCAATAGAAACAGTACACAAGGTGTCAATACAATAACAGGCAAGTCGCGTGTCGACCTTGTCGTTCACAATGCCTTTCGTACATAAGCCGATATCTGCTTATCTACTTATAACCATTATATTATAATTCAGTCACGACAACTCCTTTTCAAACATCCTGTGTATAAAATTATAACAAGAACATTTTTCTTTTTATTTATAAAAAATAATAATATTTACATTACATTAAGGCGACTACAGCACCCGATAAAGGCAGCGCATATAGGAATAGTGTCATCTCCGTCTCTCAACAGGCCTGGGCCGGCAGTTCGAATAGTGTCGATACACGAAGTTTACGGACTATGAAAGCGTGCGTGCGTAAAAACATGTTCGAAAGTTAGAAAAATGAGATTTATGGAAAGGTAACAGCTTAAATCGAAAAATGCGTTAACTACTTATCGAGAGTGTTCAATCACGAACATTTTGATAGCAAATTCAAGTTCCCGTGTGCATTTTACTATCGTTTTTTACAGCTTAAAAGATACACAATATTGGGTATTTAGAGGTGACTTTGTGAGCTTTTTCTATCGAACCAAAAGTGCTGAATCATGTTTTCAGCAAACTACTTATCTAGTTTATGTCCTGAATATTACTGTAGTATTTTTTTCTTCGATTTAATGCAGTGCGTCATGCTTATCTACGCATCAAAAAACCGTAATTTAGGTGCTATAGTCGCCTTAATAAAAGTAGGAGTGTGGTAAAGTTTAGCGTTATTGTATCGATGGCATCAAGCTCCTCAACGGATTAACTGATTTTAACGCAGGCGCAGGTTTTTTCGTAAAATCGAGATGATATTAATTAGATTTAAGATCTGTTTGTCAGTTGACAGAAAAGTTCAGAAAAGTTTTTTTTTGAAATCAATTACCAAGTCTGATTGATTTAAAATTTTCTGTGCTACTATTATGTCGATAGTATTTAAATTGCATAGAAATCACAAACATGGCAGCATCATGTAGTCTGCGAAATACTCAAGGGGTTAAGAAAAAACGATAAAATGTTTCCTTATTATATGAAACTCATCAATCCCTATCCCTACTGATATTATAAATACGAAAGTAACTCTGTATGTCTGTTAAGCTTTCACGCCTAAACTACTAAACCAAATTTGATGAAATTTGGTATAGAGATAGATTAGTCGTTGGGAAAGGACATGCTACATTTAATTTTTATCTCACTACTGGGCACGATATAACCTGTAGTCCACGCGAGCGCAGCCGCGGGCGGATAGTTTGGTACAGAGACAGATTAGACGTTGGGAAAGGACACAGGTTACATTTTATCCCACTGCTGGGCACGTTAAAACCTGTGGTCCATGCGGGAAATGAGACTATGATCTAGTCTGAACAATAGTCTAACGCCTAAACAGTTCAAATGATGAAAAAGAAGGCGCCATTAGCCCTCCATAGATCAAACTTCAAAGAAATCTGACAGACGGAACAGCAGATATTAATCCCCTGCCTTCACCGGACACTGAAAAAGGTGAAACTGAAAATTTCAGACGCGGCAATTTGTTGTGCCAGTTAACTGGAAACGTGGCTTCACAGATTTATTACCCGCCTGCCTTAAAACAAGGTGGGAGTTCTTTACCTTTATCTTGCTTGTAATATATTATTTACAGCGGAAAAAATTATGGCCATCCGTCTTCCCTGGCGTTGAGATGTCACGAACTTTTCCACATCAGTACTTATTTTTTGTGAGGCGTCAAAAGTGTGGAAAAATAAAACTTTTTACTACCAAATTGCTTTGGGTACACAAACAAAACAAGTTTACTTTGGGTGCACCCATTTCTGGCTGTAAAAGTGTGCTTCCTCATGTAACCGCCAAAGATGTTAAAGTATGCATCGCGTACTAGACTGAACTATCCACTAGCAAAAAAGAAACTACAGTTAATTTATATTTACTTTAATGAACACGTATGAAATTCTCAAAAAATTTTTCGACTTCTCATACAACAGCATACAAATGTACGAACTATCAAATGACAAGGGGTCCAAAGCTACAGTTCATTCATATTTACATTGATGGACTTTACTGAAACTCTTGATGTAAAAGTGGAAACGATTTTTTCAATGAAAATACTATCATTTTTAATTCGTTCATTCATAATCTGACTGCTTCATCATTGTTTGTCATTGCTACTGATTTACACATTAACAGTAATAATAAAATAAAAAATTATAGAACTTCAATTTTTGTGGATGAAATAAGGAGGTTTGTTTTGTTTATTTTCTCAGTTTGGGCCCAATGTAGCAGCAAAAGAAAGACTTGGTATGTATAAATATAAGAGTACTTAATTTAGACCGTTTCTGTTATTTGGAACAGCTGATCCAGCTAACTTTATTTCAATGGCAGGCACATTGTTTAAGAGTGTCATGTTGTTGTTTTGGCCGAAGCAAATCGTAAAGCAGCTTTATATGAGGCTGTCTAGTGTGAGTAGAGTCATCCCAACTTTTACATTTTACTAGCTTTTTACCTGCAATTTCATCTTGATTGAAAGTCCTATATAAGCCCCGAGTTTGTTTTATTACCTTGCAATTTAGTTACTTTGATGTAAGTAGTTGATAGCTCATAGAAGTGATAATAGCCCAGATGGAAATGAGCCAGACTTGGTTGCGGGTTCAAATTCTGGTGTGGGCCTGAACCACTAAATTCGTCTTTTCGGATTTATGTACGGATGCTTTATGTATTAATTATCACTTGCTCAGCGGTGAAGGAAAACATTGTGATGAAACCCGCATAACTGAGAAAATTCGTTTTCGAAAGAAGAGCAGTCCACTAACCCTCTGGTGGATTATGGCCTTACTCCTCTTCGTGTTTCGAAGGGAGACCCGTGCTCCTCGCTGTAGACGTATACGAGCTGGTAAAAAGAAGTAGTTAGAAGCAAGTTATCTTCAGGCAGGGTAAGTCAGCGGTGATAGCTGGTAATGAGCCAGACTTATAATCCGAAGGTCGCGGGTTCAAATCCTGGTGCGGGCCTGTACCACTAAATTTGTCTTTTCGAATTTATGTACGGATTTCTAATTATCACCTGCTCAACGGTGAAGGAAAACATCGTGATGAAACCCACCCGTCCAAGAAAATTCACTTTCGAAAGACGAGCGGTCCACCAACCCCTATTAGGTCAGCGTGGTGGACTATGACCTGAATCCCCTTCATGTTTCGAAGGGAGACCCGTGCCCCTCGGTGGGGACGTATATGGGCTGGTAAGAAGAAAAAGGGTAAGTCAAGTTGCCACGCAGTTTACTATACCTACACGATAAGGAAGTATACGTGAAGCGAAAACTTTGGATCCCTTTATAATCAATATTGTAGGCATTGGCGTTGCTAGGTAACAAAAGGCCCTGGGGCAAAAAAAAAACTAGGGCCCCAACTAAACTATTTAAAATCGTTTGTTCCGTGTTCGTCGTGTTCCGAATTCGACGTACTCCAGTTTTGTCGTAATCCACAAAGACGTTCGAGAGTTGTTGGGAATTCCCTTGTATTTTTTTCAAATAAGTTGCCATTATTAAAATCGAATTCCTGGAATCTGGTTTATTTATATTCCGAATGTGGGAGAAATTTTTACTAGTTCAATTTATAGTTTGTAAGTCAGAGTCCGAGGGGCCCCCTTAGCTTAGGGGCCCCGGGGCACTGCCCCGTCTAGCCCTCCGGTAGCTCCGCCACTGATTGTAGGTACGGAAAAGTGTATATTTTGGCATTAGAATGTTAAGAAGAGTCCACAAAAGATTAAAAGTTCTACTGACCATATGCGTCCAGAAATTTTACTCTCATGAGAGTAAATTGCTAAGAAAAACGTAACCTTAAACGTTAGTGCGAAAGTTTGTATTTATTTCGTATTCGGTTGACGTAACTAAATGATTTTGACTTGCTAAGAGGACGTATGTCTAAATTCAAACGCAAAGGGAATGTTCTACACTACATCACAAAGGCCTTTTTCGTTGTGTCACTTCTGACACACACGGCACTTCAGACTTTTGACAGACAGCGCGTATACATAGATACTCCTAGGAGAGTAAAGTCTAACAGCAAGCCGAGTACGGTAGTGACAGCGCCGCGACAACACCGCGGTCCTATGTCGAGCAAGCCTTTGCGTGGGACCCTCGCGCAGTCAAAGTGAAGTTTCAGCGTGAGTCGAGCGCGAGTTTGTCGTTATCGTGCTAGAGCTGCTAGCATATTAGGCCCGCAGGTGCATGAAAGGGAAAAATACCTACTTTAGGTTTGATAGGAGTGTGGATGGTGAGATGATTTTCCAAGCAGAAATCGTGTGTATCATTTCCAAGCAGAAATAAAATAAAATTAAAGTGTATTAATCTAAAATTCAGTTTACATTTGGTTCGCTGTATGTTTAAGCTGAACGAGTAATTATTATCGAATCAATAACAATTTGGTTAGGTCGGCACGCAATCGTTGCGTTTTCAGATAAAGCTTCATACCCACTACAAGACTTAATATTAATTTGGAATCACGAGCAATTATGTCCCGGACCTTATTATTATTATTATAAGCAACTATAGATTGAATCGTTCACTACTAAAGAAATTTGAAGGTATATTAAGGTTTACCGGGTAGACCCCTTATAAATAAACCCAAACTATATTTGTATATTTTTGTAAAAATATAGCATTACATTTATTGACAGGCTCAAGTTATTCTCTGTTTGCTATTCTTCTAGAAATAAAGGAATTTTTAAAATCGGTCCACGACTAACGCAGAAATCGGTGAACATGCTTAAAAAAAGATACATATACAGTCGAACATAGAACCTCCTCCTTTTTTGAAGTCGGCCAAGAGTTAAAAATAAATGATGTTATATTTCCTCTTTTAGTGAAAGTCTACCTAGTTGTTCTCTATCGGAATCCATTATAATTTCGCCATTTGTATATCCAACTGACTTTGTTATCTTATATTATTTTCGTTTCTATATATGTAAATAGGCTGTCTCGTGAAATCAAAAGTCACAGTGATCAAAAGGAAAAGAAAATTTTGTTGCGAAAAATACAGTCTGCCAAGAAAGTCATGAAAATTAATATTTTTAGAACTACTGTTTTGGCATGTTCTGGAAATAGTGAATTACACTCAAATTGAGTATTTCAACTGTTAATGGCAGCTTTGAGATAAATATTGAAACTTTATAATTGAAATGAAACTTAAAATTTATAAGGCTTCAATTAATAAACTCACCAAAATATGCGAAGAAACCATAAAATGCTAAGCTTAATTTTGTAAGCGAATTTTATTTCTTAATATGAATGTAACTAATTATAAGTAGATATGTTATAAATAGGTAATTAAAAATTTCTTTATTGACTAGGCCTCCACCTAGACAAAGACACATTTTGTTAACAATTTCTAAGATCGATAATTCTGAAACGTATGGGATCGACATTAACTGACCAAGTGATAATTATGTTTCTGTCGATTTCCTATATAACTTTCTTTTTATTGACTAGCTAGAAGTCCTTGTTTGGATTGTTCAATAAAAAGATTTAATCAGAACAAGTCTTAACATTACAACACAAGGTTTGTTTTCCAAATACAATCTCAACATAAATTGGATTTTTGTGTTTGTCACAATCATAACTGTTCAATAAAATCATCATTATATTTAAAAACTAGCTTTCCGCTCGGGACTTCGTTCCCGTGGGAATTTGGGAAAATGATGTATCCTAATGTTACTCAGGGATAATGTAGCATCCTAATGGCGAAAGAATTTTTGAAATCGGTCCAGTAGTTTTTAAGTTTATCCGTAACATACAAAAATACAAATCTTTCCTCTTTATAATATTATTGTAGAAAACAATGTTCGATCAAGAACCTCACTCCATTTGTAATTTAAAATTAATAAAAGGAAGAAAACAAAACAACATCAGGCTATTACAATGTTTCTAATTTCTTAGAAAGATTACGAAAAAAAAGTTATTCGGTTGACAGACCCATTCGTTCAAGTTATATTGGTATATTTAGGGAGCTTGTACAACGTTACATGGTGCTTTGAATAGTTGATATTTGATTTATGAGTTGAAAAAACCTGCGAGAAATTGTACACTTCGATATAGTCATGAAAGGCAGTAAATTCATCGATAAATTGAATTTTTCAGTTAAGTATATTGAAGTTAAGTATACTCAACTACTATATTCAGACCTATCACTACCTATACTCTTGCTTAATCTGATAATCTTCAGAAAACGTAAATGTCAGGAGTAGTGTCAAGTGATTATAGAACGACATTGACCTTCTGCCTACCCCAGAAGCGTTGTTAGTAGGATATCGATGGAAGTAAAGTAAGTATTCGTGATTTGCACTACAATACTAAGTAATAGGTTTATTTATATTGTGTATGTTATTATTTGAAATATTTAAATATCTAAGCAATCCATTTGTTGAAATTAAAGAAAATAAATTCAGGATTTTTTTGCCGTGTGGTGATCGGTTGAGAATAACAACACCCCATCTCTTTCCTTGGGTGTCGTAAGAGGCGACTAAGGAAACAAAAATGAGACCTGCCTCCTAGTAATCCATCTTAGGCAACGACACCTCAGTTTGTTTTCAATCTGAGGTGTCATCCTATGGTCTCATGCGGTGTGGTAGGCTCTGTAAAAGGCCGTCTGGTTTGCGAGCACCCTCCTACTGAAGTCCGACGCCAAACAGCCTGCTGTGTGCCGTCGGTGCGTGGGAGTACCAGTGCCTTTATAGGCATTTTCTGGGTTAACTCGCTCCATCGTCGACCTCATCTTTGACCTTTATGGTCAAGATTGAGGTCAAGAGTTAACCCATCTTATAATTAAAAAAAAAAAACTTGAAAAAAGTGACGATGGTCTGATAATTATTATGTATTGTGCAAAGAAACCTCAGGAGATTGGACAAAAAATACAATTTTGAAGACAATGAACCTCATTACGTATCTATTTAAAGATCATATTCTCGAGCTTATTTTCGCATATTTTCGGCGTGGTAGTCTGTAAAAATCCACCTCTCACCTGACCACCTCTCACCATTACGAGTATGTAACTTGTTCCATCTGATAACATTCAAATTTGTGTCAAACGTGTCATCTAGTGGTTCTAGAACCACTGATGCCCTGCTTACTCCGTTAGGGATTATGAGCGTGAGTGTATGTGTATGTATGTGTATAATTTAGAGCTTAAAATCAAGATGTTACATTCAGTTATGTAGTTTAACTATGTACACTTTTTGACACTAGGTATTTCAATAAATAAGGTAATTCTTTCCCGGTTTAATTTGCACCGACAAAAGAGCGATATGTATATTGTATACTCGCTCTAAGTTATTTCACGTCGCGTGTTCTGAACGAGTTTTTTATGTAGATATTTATCATTAAATAATGTAACTTATTTGTTTAATTCTGATAAAAAAATCCCACAAAATTTATCAGCAACAAGAATACCTACCAACAAAAATGAAACATATGTGACTGTGATAATGGAAAGGTATTTCGGGGATAGTCGTTAAGGTTCACAATTACTGTGATGATCTTTTGTAAATTGCTCTTATTGACAATAATGAAAGTTGCACCTTTTACTGAACACAGTCACATATAGTTCACATTTGGTTTACCAGGAGGCTAACCCCTCGTTTGTCAAACTAGCTCCACTAACCACTAAATCTAGTCCTTCTACGCTTGGACTGGGAATAAAAGAAAAACTTAGAATAAGCCAGCTGCTTACTCTTCCCAGGCATACTTTAAAAGTCAGTAAGTGGGACGTGAGGGTCTTGCTGTACCATGGGCGAAAAGCTGACCACCTCTCACCATTACACAACATGTTCCATCTAATAACCCTCACCATTTGTGTCAAACGTGGCATTAAGTGGTTTTCTAGAACCACTGATGCTCTGCCTACCCCGTTAGGGATTACAGACGTGAGCGTATGTATGTAACCACTAAATAAAATAGTTTCGAAGGGAGACCCGAGCTACTCGGTGTAGTCGTTTAAGAGCTGGTAAAAAAAAGTAGTTAGAAGCAAGTTATCTTTAGGCAAAGTCAGCGGTGATAGCCCAGTTGGTAATGAGCCAGACTTGTAATCCGAAGGTCGCCGGTTCAAATCCTGGTGCGGGCCTGTACCACTAAATTTCGTCTTTTCGGATTTATGTACAGATTTATAATTATCACTTGCTCAACGGTGAAGGAAAACATCGTGATGAAACCCGCCCGTCCAAGAAAATTCATTTTTCGAAAGACGAGCGGTCCACCAACCCGCATTGGGCAAGCGTGGTGGACTATGGCCTAAATCCCCTTAGTGTTTTGAAAGAAGACCCGTGCCCCTCGGTGGAGACGTATATGGGCTGGTAAAAAAATAAAAAAATAAAATAGTCATTATACTAACATTGTTGCTTACGCTCACATTACCTTTATAAAATAAACGACACTTCAGCGAGGAGAAATATCATGAGACAGCTAAAGATCAAACATTAGTTTTCGAAAATTCATGCTCAAGTTTGCTAGATAAATATTGGGTAAGTTTAAATTAGTTAGCGAAAATTAAGGTTGTGAAGCAGTCTAAGAGAACTATCACACACATTCTTCAAAATAAATTCACCTTTCCATATAACTTGTACGATTTCAAGTTTTTTTTTATTTTTTTTATTTAATATTGGTGGTTCAGTTTTATGCGGAGAATCACCCCCTAAATATTTGCTAATTTGATGTCACCCCATATATAGCAACTAGCGTTCCGCTCGCGGCTCCGCCTGCGTAGACTACAGGTTATATCGTGCTCAACTGTGGGATAAAATGTAGCCTATGTCCTTTCCCAAGCTCTAATCTATCTCTGTACCAAATTTCATAAAAATCAGTTCAGTAGTTTAGGCGTGAAAGACGGACAGACAGACAGACAGACAGATAGATAGAGTTACTTTCGCATTTATAATATTAGTATGGATTTGAGTAAATTACAGTTAGCTTACTATTCAATGGGTGCAGCGCCCTTCCTCTCGCGGTACCGTTGCACTGTTTTCTTGCCTGTTCATGGTCGGTGAGGGAGGGATGGCCGTGCACCCACGAACGTGCCATGTGGTGTTCGGTTGAGAATAGCATTTTCTCACCTCTTTTCGTGGGTGCTGCCTAACTGCCTCCTGTTAATCCATCCTAGGCAACACCTCAATTGGTTTTGATTCTGAGGTGGCATCCTATGGTCCCATGCAGTGTGGTATAGACTCTGTAAAGGGCCGTTTGGTTTGCGACCACCCCCTAACTACCGAAGTCGGTGATTGGGAGTACCAGTGCCTTGATTTGTTAAATTTTTGTGCTAGAAACCTTTGCAGAACAAATCACCAAAGTTTCATCATAATCGCAGAACTGGTTTAGGAGTGTTTATAGGACATCAAACTAACATTGATTTTGATTTATGTATATTGGAAAAAATACGAAAATACGATTTAAATCCTGATTGTCCGAGATAATAACTTATCCAACGTAATTTCCTCTGTTAAATGTTTTTTTGATGTAATTATTGAACCAGTGAATTTTATTGTATATACAGCTCTATAAATTTAAATAAAAACTTTTTTTCATAACAAAAGTTTTTATTTACGAATCCACCCCTAGACAAAAACAAGCGAATCTAGCTTTATATTTTTTCATAACAAAATTGGGCGTCGTAAAAAAATAACTCAATCAGTTATTAAATCGGCAAAACAAGTCCAATTTCGTCTGAGGATAAATTCCACGAGTCTCAGGGCAATATCAAATAATATATTTTCCAATACACCACCGCTGCCGTCTTCCATGGAATTCTTGGGCTAAACTTAAATTGGGTATGTTATATTATTTTTGTTTTCTGTAAAGAGATTTTATACTCTCACGCGTATATTCCCCATTGGATTTCGCACAGCTTTCAACGTTTACAGAAATTTTTTGATGCAACATTAACTAAATTTAGGGTTATTACTGTTATATTATTATGAAACATGAGCACGTGGAACATAAAAGATAGTGGAGATAGAACATGATCTTGTAGTTTTTTTAAGGGACCTTCAAGTCTTTCAATATGTAGGAAAACTATGAAATCTTATATAAAACCATTGAATTTAGCATGTTGGTATTGACCCATTGAATTCTTAAGTCCGGATTTCACGGTTTTCCTTTCATTTAATTTACCAAGATTGTAAGAGAGATTTCATCCTTATAAATTGACCCAAATGATCGATGCAATAAAAGTACAGGGTGTCTTACAGATTTTAGTCAGTTCAATTTCCGGATGTGGCAAGCGAATTTTCGAAAATCGTTGAATGCAGTTTTCTTTCTTTAAAAAATAAGGGAATGTTTTATTTGAGAACAATTTTCTTTCAACGGTATTAAGAGTACTTTCCCTTCAAGTGGCTTTACAAAATTCCACCCTGTATAAAGACAGACACGAATACGCATGACCCGAGAACTGCTTTTTACACAAATATTTGCCCCAACCGGGAATCGAGCCCAGGACTCGACAATCAAGAGGCCAGACCACTCGACAAACCCGGCCGTCAAATTACGAAAGGGGCAGTTTCATGAAATTTAAGATTAACAATAAATCAAAGGCACGCTTTCCCGCCAAGCAGTTTATTTTTAAAATCCTCGAGACTTGAAAAGTTCCACTTTCAGATAGAAACCTTTAGAAGCTCTTAGAGTGTCCCTGTCAAAAAATGACAAATACTTTTTAGATGTCAAAAGAATTCACCCGAAAATGTCCTCAAAAAGCAGCTCATTACACTAAAAGCGAGTAGAATTTCAGCGTAAACAACAGAAACAAATGCGCTGTTAATTTGAGTCGGGCTGACGTGTAAAGTGTCGCCAGTTATCTCTACGCCCGGTAGATACGTGTCGCGAAGTCGCGCGTGACAGACAGACGCGAGAGATAAGGCCACGACAAATTGTGCACATTGTTATGCATTTAAATGTAGGACCAGAAATGTGTCACATGTAGAGCGAGGATAGTTTTAGTTGTTAAAATTGTTTATCGTTGAGTTGTATAGAGTTGATAATAGAGCAGCTGCTCTTCTTTCTCATGAGAGTATAGACTTCCGAAACAGTACAAAGAAAACTGACCCTATTTGTATAGAGAGAAGTATTAATTTAATATTAATTTGACATGCGTCCTTTTAGCTATTCAAGATCATCTGTCAAAAGAAATGCAAGCTTCTGCCCTTATGTTTACAGTTATGTTTTCCTTGAAAACCAACTCCCATGAGAATGAAGTCTCATTGCATATACTAGGGCAGCTGGGCGTCTATTCCACTAATCAATGGCGCCTCGATGGCAGTTAAACGGCAATGGTGACTATTTTAACCGTCCAGGTAGGCAAATTGAGTACTATAGAAACCTCATACATTTGGTGACAACCACGCCGACCAGCGGTGCCACCGCGAACTGAACGTTATGTTCTACTAGGTACATAGCAATTGAACATTCAGTTGGCGGTGGTTCCGTCAGTCAAAGCAATTAATGTTTTGATAGTTCTCAATTTTGCCACCTGGGGCCTGATTTTTTAAACAAAAGAATTCCAATTCGCATACGAATCGACAAGATTTGTATGAGATTCTCACGCGAATCTTGTCAATTCGTATGCGAATTGGAATTCTATCGTTTCAAAAATACGTCTCCTGAACGCATAAACTTGCATAAACTTGGTTCTATAGTTCTACCTAAAAACAAACTTGTGAACTTTACCTTTTTATAACATTAGTATAGATAAACAGATTGCTGTCGGCTATCTCAATTAAATTAAATTAAAATAGTTTTTCTGAGTTTGATTCCGGATCGGAGAAAACATTTGTTTAAAATGCAGATATTTGTTCAGTTCATGGGTCTCAAATATTTGTTTTGTCTCAAGGGACGTATAAAATCTTAAGTGTGAGCCCTTGACTGTATAGTTTCCACTAGGCTGTGGCCCAAGGTCTTCATTAAAATATGAAATCCAAGATGCAGGACCTGTTCAACCGTATCCAAGAGCTTCCTACAACTTTACTATCAAATGTGCAAAATCTAAGTACCGTAGCTATATCTTTACACATACATGTTTCACTACACGAGTAAAATTAATGAGTTGTTTCGTTATGAAATGCAGCGGCAGCGCAGCGCTTCCATCAATCTTTTTAAAATAAACATGTTTCGAACACCGGCAGTGTGTAAGCGAATTTATTTATGAAAGAACATTTTCATGCATGTCACTCTCCTAGCTAACTCGATTACTAGAACAAAGGGAAGCAAAGTGGGCCCTTTCACGTTTATTTTGAGTTTTTTTCGGTTCACACTGCCACGCCAATGAGAAGGTCTGTCCGAGAGTAATTGGCTGGATTTAAATATGTATACAAGTGCTTCTAATTTCTTGTTGTGTTTCAGTAAATCATCTATTTTCCCAATGCACAAGAATTATATTTTATCGTTTACGATCATTTAAATTCGAACTACGTACTTTTATGTTTTAAGTTTCATTAGATTTAACTTTGACAGTAATTTAAATGTGGCGTTAAATACTTTGTAGTTGCTTTGTAGAAACACGAAGTTTGCCAAAACACAATAAGAAAATATGAGCACAGTAATTTTTATTATTGTACACTATCGTAGAATGAAATAGTTAACTCGGTTTCACATTTAGTTTATAAAATACTTTATTAATAAAAATACTTTATTTCTCCCAAATACATAATTGTACAATTTATATAGTTCTTAATATGAATTCTTAGTATACTATTTTATGTAATAGCTAGGGTCCTATTGGGAAGAGTGTGCCAAAATTGCGTCGAGCAATGCCACTTGGCATGGCTATTCTACAGGTCAAACTGAGCTGAAAAAGCCCGTTAGCCAAACTTGACTCCGCGACAGGGGGGAGGGGGAGGGGGTTAAAGTACCGAACTCCCAGCGTTTAGAAAAAAAAACTAGTGGATGTAATTGAGGTACAAAGTCAAGTTTGGTGTCATTTTCGGATAAATCGAAGATGGCCAATTCATAGGCCATCTCATTTTTATATGTTTTCATAGAAAAAAAATAAAAAATACATAAAACTCTGCACTCCAAGTGTTAAAAAAATATAAGCAACCCCAACATTTTCAGATTTTTATATGGAAGATGGTGAACAAAAAATACTCACTAAAGGCTCTTTAAATGTAGATTACAAAAACATTAACATCAAATAACTTATGACCTAATAGTAATGTAAAAAAAAAAAACTAATTGCGGTATTCAAATATCCAAATCCCGGCGCTCGGGAAAAAATATATCTAGTGGATGTTATTGAGGTAGAAAGTCAAGTTTAGTGTCGTTTTCGGATAAATCGAAGACGACAAATTTATTGGCCATCTCATTTTTGTATGTTTCCATAGATTTAAAAAAAAAAACCACCCGAATTGATAACCTCCTCCTTTTTTTTGAAGTCGATTAAAAATAAAAATAGCAGAAATTGTGCACACCAAGTTTAAAAAAATATGAACAAATCCTTTTATTAGGAAAATAAAACTCAGTTAAAGCTCTTTAAATATAATTACAAAAACATCGTGTCCCACTAACTGACTTTTAAGTATCCCAGAAAAGAGTTGGCAGCTGGCACAACATAAGTTTCTCTTGTAATTCTAGTCCAGCATTTAAGTAATAATTATTGTCGTCAATAATTACGCGATGTAAACGTTGGCAAATCTTTAAATAATAAAAAAATAAAAATAAAATAAATATCCTCTTTTAACGTTTTAGTACTTAACGAATTACTTAAGTAAATACATATCTATGTACTGAACCTAATTGAAATATGAATATTCTTTCTATCTAAAAGTCGAAAAAATGGGATCATGACAGGAAGATGACAACATTGGTTACAAAGCTTGTTTTCAGCTCAGTGTTTGGTTGCTACGTGCTGTCTCACTTTAATTCACTCTGGGGGCATGGGATCTGCCTCGTAGCGGTCCACCCTGGGCAACGTCACCTTGGGCTTTATTCAATGGTGGCGGCCAAAGATTCCCAAAGCGGTGTGGTAGGCCCAATAGCAGTCGCAATGGACCGCCTGGCTCGCGACTACCCTTCCGGAGTCCAGCGCCAAGCAGACTAGCGTCTGTGTTCCGTTAGTGCGCGGAAGTGCTAGTGCCATTGGGGAAGTAAGGACGAAGTCAGTTGCGCTGCTTAAGACCGGTCTTGATTGTTGAATAGCACTGTTCCGGGCAACTCATCTTGGAGGATAGCGGGATCCTAAGCACGGTCTCTCGCCGTAGGCCGACCGCGGGTAGTAGGGGGCCCAAGTAGTACGCTAGCCACCACGTGCAAAAGGCTGCCCCACACACCAAGCGAAAAATCCCGCTATGCTCCACCGTGCCAGTTGGCGACCAGAAAGGAGGACCCGGTGGCCATAGCGGGGGGGTTAGGGCGTCTACGCGCGCACCAAATGAGTTTCCCATTGGCCAGTTGTTATCATCAGTCCTGTATTTATGGTTCAACAAACAGTGCCTCGTCTTCTTATTACTTCCCCACAAACACTCCAAACACAAACTTGAAAAGCAAAAAGAAAGGATTAGTTAAAAAACGGCTGCACTTCCTCCCACGAAAAGTGCACCTCATTAATATCCGAGGGTTGCACTCAAATATCAAACAGGTCCACCACCACCTAGAAACCAACAAGCCGCACCTAATCTTTCTTACGGAGACGCTGATAGCAACACCGTCAGACGTGACGTACCTTAACTACCCGGGGTACTCCCTTGAGCACAACTTCAGGAGAAACGCTGGGGTCTATGTGTATGTCCGCGATGACGTTTGCTGTAAGCGTCTCCGTTGCTTTGAGAAATCTGGGTTTTCTACTCTTTTGCTCTTGTTAGATACAGGTCTTGACAAAACTGTCTATGCCTGCGTCTACCATTCACATAGCGGAGACCAGGAGACAACCAAACTTCTTGACATGCCCACCACAGCAAGTGATTGTTCCCGTTCAAGAAAACTGACCATGCTGGCAGAGAGGTGCGCAAATTTACACTATCGCTAGATCTCACCCAGCTGGTGAACGAGGCGACGAGGGTACCGGGTGTTGATGGACAAACTCCCAATTGCCTTGACCTTCTGCTGACAACTGATCCAGACAAGTACTCGGTTGTGGTCTCAGCCCCGCTGGGAACACCTGACCACTATCTGGTGAAATCCGTATCGATCAGCTCTCCTTCGGACGTTAGTCTCAAATGCACTAGGAGAGTCTGGCGATACGAGTCAGCAGATTGAGATGAGATGCGGCACTTCTTTGCATTTTATCCTTGGCGGCAAATGTGTTTCTCTTCGGATGACACCTCTTGTTCAGCTGATGTGATTGCGGATGTAATCCGGCAGAGAATGGAATACTTTATCCGGCAGGGAATGGAATCATTCCCGTGACCCCGCGCTCCTCGACCGCTCGTCGCCGCCGCGCTCGTAGAGTACCTACTCGTTCGCCGCGCCACAACATAGGCCGCGCGTACGTTCAATATTTTTTTTCTATGTTAATATTAATAAGAACCTATTAGATGTTTATGTTTTTATAATCTGTATTAAATGAGCTTTTACTGAATATTTTTTATAAATCATCTTCCACATAAAAATCTGAAAATATAGGGGACTGTTTGTAATTTTTTACCACTGGTTATACATAATTTTAGGCGTTACGTATTTTTCCTCTATAAATACCTACAAAAATGTTATGCCCAATAAATCGGCCATCATTGAGTTATCCGAAAACGACACCAGACTCGGCTTTGTATCTCAAATGTAGTCACTAGATTTTTTTCTTCGAACGCGGGAGTTTGGTACTTTGAACCCCTCCCCCTCCCCTCTGACGCGGAGTCATGCGTGGCTAACGGGCTTTTTAGGCTCAGTTTGGTCCATATAACGTCCATGCCAAGTGGCATTGCTCGACGCAAAATTGGCTAGGTCTCCATACAACGATGCCCAATAGGACCCTAGCTATAAGCGGGATACAGGATTCCAAACTAGGATTCCCTGTGCTATCTATGCATATTATTTGTGCATAATGCATATCTCTTTTAAAAGCGTTAAAGTTGAATAGAAGGCTGCCTGGGATTTGTTTTTGGATTTCGGACCCAAAGGGCTACTTTTAAAGTTAATTTGTTTTTTTGAAGTAGGTATTTGGATATCCCTTATTGATTACACGTTAAAACATCCAAATAGTGAATAATTTTTTGGGAAAGCGACACGGGTAAGCGTTTTAAAAAATACTAAATCCAAATCGCGTGTCATCACAATATCTGAAATTTATAGCTATTATAAATACAAGTAATCACTTCAAAAGATAAACCGCAAGATGCCCAAGGAGTTCGTCGCGTTATTTTATTTTTATCACATTATTTTCGTTAAGAGAGAGAGGCAATGATATTGGTATCATATTTTTGTTAGGATGGACTGTGAGCGGAATTCTTATTATTCTCTGAGCCCTATAGAATAACAGTAATAAGAAAAGATGGTTCGTTTGTTTCGCTTCTTTATGTCCAGGGTAAATAGAGTAGTGCGCAGAATTTATTGAATTATCCCGATTTGTGGATAAAGTGGTTTAGTTTTTCATTTTGTTCGTAGTTTGTTCCATATTTCAATGGATATTGGAAATTACTAATACATTTCTTGTTCACGTTTGTTCTCTTGGAGTTTCTGCTTTATATTGCAATTTTGATTTGAGAGGTAGCATGTACGTTCCTTTTTTATAAAAACATAAATGCATAAACTTTAAGTTTATTAAATTTCCATTACATAATGGGCCTTTTTATAATTCGAAAACGGCACGGCAAAATTGAATTACCATTGTCTTCTATGTACAAGTGATAATAGAAGCTGGGAATATAGGGGGCAATGGTAATTCAAATTTTGAA